>LPNX010935949.1:135387-330894 GCA_001517045.1 Pseudotsuga menziesii | reverse complement strand
ATACTATGAGACATTGATGTCATGCTCTGGTAGCAGCACTAGCAGTGAGATGAATGAGGAGGAGAAGGGATTGGCAGGGATCTCACCTGGTTTGATTAGAATGTCCATCGGTTACAGTGGGACTCTTGAGCAGAGATGGAGCCAATTTGAGAATGCCCTCGCCAGAATGACTCAAGTCCTGCCTTCCATCTGCTAAGGATTAGATGTAGATGTAACTGATCGATCTGTAGAAAGTGTGATGTTTGTCAGTCATCAAGTGTGGCAATGATATTTCTGTGGAAACATGTTCTTCCTTATTATGGTTTCTCTTTCTTTCTCTAAGCTCCTGCTATGCCTGAAATAGAGATTCTATGCAACTGTCAGGAGGCAATGGAATAAATTCTCTTCGGAGAAATGTAATTATTGAATGCTTAGTTAAGATTCAAGATTCAGATGAATGTTTTGTTCTAAACTATTTTCTCATCTATAAGTTTACTTATTTTTATCTGCTCACACAGGCTAGAAGCGGGCTTTTGGTTTTGTCTGAGTTTTATGTTTGGCTTTTTTTCATTTCGTTTTTTTTAACTTTATGACTTAGATTTTTTGTTATAGCTCATTAATTATGTTTATAGACGTTTTTATTTGAGATTTGGGGTGGACTAAGACCTATGATTTTTTATCTATGGATGAGGATGAGACAAGTATACTCTCAAAATTCGAAATAAACAATTATAAAAAAAATATAAAAAATAATTGGTAGGTGATGAACGGATAACTGGTGGCATGCAGATAATAAACACTTCATGGTAAATAACTAGAAAAATGTGAGATAAAAAAAAAGAATATAAAAAATAACTGTAAGTTGATAAATGGATAACAGTAAGAATGTTGGTGATAACATGTGGCTAGGGATGGATAACTCAAAGTTGAAAAAAATAATTCAAACTATCTATAGATGTGATCCAACCACAAATTATGTGGGTGTCCTAGTATTATAAAAGTTGATAAATTATGATGATCTATTTTTTTTTATAAATATTTATTAGATTTTTTTATAGCTTATTAATATTATATATTAATAAGGGTTCATAGATTATGGTGATGTAATTTTTATAGATATTTATTATCAAATTTATTGGAATTGTAGGTTTTTATAGTTAAACTTAAATCAGTAAAGTGGAAAATTTATAAATTTAATGTATAATATTGTTAAAACAAATTTTATTTATTATTTTTAAATTACAATAAAAAAGTTATTAAAATAAAAAATTTATAAATTTGATCATATAAATTTAATGTATAATATTATTATCAAAACAAATTTTATTTATTATTTTTAAATTATAATAAAAATTTATTGAAGTAGAAAATTTATAAATCTGATAATATAAATTTAATGTATAATATTATCATCAAAACAAATTTTATCTATTATTTTTAAATTACAAAAAAAATATTACTTGAACCTTATCTTTTTACTATTTTGATCCAAAAATCCTATAAATGAAATAATTCCTTCAATCTTTATAATATTAAATTATTATTTATCCTTGGTATTGAACATATGGATGGGATTAGTTGATGGACATTTATAGCTTATTCTAAAGGACATAATCAGGCTAGGTAAACCACCTTCCCTACATGTATGATTCTTTTTTTCATAAGTCATATGTGCACTACGTCATGTTTGTTATGTACTACTCTATGTATATTATGTTATCAATTTATTAGGTAGTACATTATCTTACAAGCAAAAATGTTCAAAGTTTTGAGACTAGGGGATATCATCCAATTTTGTTAAAGTTTTATATATTTTATATAAAGTTTGTGCAATTTATTGGATGAAAGAGTATATTTATTATACAACTTAGTAGAGAGATGTGTAACTTTTTTTATTCATTTTCTAGAGCCTATACTTATCATTTTTTAAAAACAACAAAATATTATAAAAAATAACTTATCCGATCAAAATAGATTTAAAACATTTCCAACTGGATATATATAAAATTACACAAATTAGATATATTAAAATGCTTTCTCAACACTTACACTCTAAAATTGTGCTTGGTAGATCTCCTTTTAAGATGGATCTATATTGGTATTTTTATCGGTGCAATTGATTCATATACTCATTCTTAGCATTTTATAACCAATTCTCAAATTGACATTATTTTGGGTCTTGAAAAGCTTGACACTTTTTTAGGGGTTTCTATACCCTAGTCACTTAGCTCAAGGGGCAAGCAATATAAGATGACCTTAACTTGAACTTGTGACAAGGACATATCCATCATAAACCCAATTTATTAAGCACCCACAAGGATCCAATTTTTGAGGTATAATTTTTTTAATAAGAGCCCACATTAAGTTTTTAATTAATTTTTATTTTTGGAAACCTTATGTTACTTAACATGACAACATCTCTCCCATACTAGGTTGTAAAGCACTTCATACTCTTGATGCAATAACTTTTTAGTTGATTTAACCATACTTCAAAACTTTATTTCTATCTTACCTTCTAACAAATAAATACTAGAATCAATTTTCACTTTCAAAAATGTTGTTCATTCCAAATAAATATTTATTAAAAATACTTTTATTCTTATATAAAATGGTCAAAAACAAAAAAATCCTTTATCTTATTCCTCTACAATGATTTATTTTTATAAAATAACTTAATAAAATCCCAAGTTCCATTAACTCTATTTTCACATACTTTTCACATAGCATGTGACACTTATTAATTTAACGAAGAAAATCTTCCCAAAAATCAGTTATATCTAAGTTGAGCTTTAACCTCATGAGATAACAAATTACACATTAACCATTTGTATCACATTTTGGTAAATCTCTTAACCTTATTATAATTGTTTGCTGATTCACTTGGGTTGGTTGAATATTTTCTTAAAATATTTAAGGATGAAGGTAAAAATCCAATCCATTCTAATATGTACGGTGAGAATGGTCGTGGTAATGATAATCTATATTGATACAAAGATGGACCACTAATAATAATAATAAAAATTGGAATATGTGGCTTCTTATATCCACATTATTAAGTGTTTAAAATATTAAAATAAGTTGAAAATGTGATTAAATAAATTAAAACAATTACACCATCCACAGAGTGGAAACTTAATATTGGGAAAGCCACTAGAAAGGTGAGGATGACGTATTGTTTTATTTCTCAAATATGAAATGCATTTACAAATAAAGTTGAAGTCTCTATAGAGTTGCCATAAACATTGTGGCATGTGTAGTTGTTACAAGGTTTTTTTATTTGTCTATTCTAATTACTATATCCCATTCCTTTGCTTTGCTCAGTTATGGATTTGTAAAACAATACAATAAAAATTTAACCCCATATTTTTCTAGCAGCGCAATACTTAACATGTATTGATAGCCATCTACGATTATGGTTAAGATTTTGGGTTTTTTTAGAATCTTCTTGAAAGTTCATACATGACTAGCACAACGTGTGAGTAATGACAGCTGACATGATACCCACTTAGTACCATGGTTGTAAAAAACATAGGTCAACCTATAGGAGACATAACTTCTACATATGAACTCCAATTGAGGTGGTCTTTGCATCATTGGAAAGATTGTTCTGTGTAGAGAGTTTCAATGGATTGTAGACTATATATGCAATTTTTTTACCCCAAAATTAAAAACTTTATACCCCACATTGACTCTAAAATTTTTAGGACCCCAAATCACCAACATAGGACATGCCTGTAAAATGGGCCCTACAAGTCAAAACTTCCAATTTTTCCACTAAGAAAGTACCAAAATAAGTGACAAGCTGGATAATGATTGATTTCAAATCATACCTCCCCATTTTAGGAGGCTTTTGGTTTCCAAAATATTTTATTAAAGGCGACAAGGAAAGCTCTTAATAAAGGAGTGAAGGGCAATGATGTAAATTATCCCCCCAGTTTCTCCATATCTCACATTGTCCTCCATTTACTTTACTTTGCATACCTCCAAGGAACGAATTATTTATTGTTGTAACGTATCTCTAGGTCATGGTACAATAATTCTATTGGTGGCCTTCATTCCTAAACAATGTGCACCATAGTTCATCCTATCCACCTAACTAGGTTTTTTTCCAACTCTTGAATCTGCTCCATTGGCATTTTCAGGTGGTACTAGAACTATGCTAGTCCTAGAGAGAATCCTTGAACTAAGGATTTTTCCATTCCAATTGTAGACTCCAACCATATAGTGAAATTTGGTGCTTCTCTTAGCATCAACATCCATTGTTGTAGCAACTATCACATGCATAGGTGATGTAACAAGCCTGTAATCAACCATTCTTTATGTTGCACCTACTAAATACTATAACTCAGCTAGCTTATCAAATCTTGGCACCATCTATTATACTCCCAAATGTTCTCTCCCACTTTTTGATTAATTTCATTTAACTCCACAAGACATTACTTCTTTGACTTTCACTTATGAAACTCCTTCTCAAGACATGCCTTTAACTAGATGATATTCACACCATGCAACATCGAAGCATGATATTTGATCACATGTACCATTGTAACAACCTTCCTTGCAACCCTATTTGGAATTCTACTTATTGGATTGCATTTATAACATCATAGAGGAAATAATGTTTCTTTATATCTTCATCACCCCTACTGTGGAATAGAGGCAACTACAGAGAAGAGTCATTTGATTAAGTCATCACCATTCTGCTAACATTGACCCAACACATATAATTGGGGTCCTAACTATAATATCATTGATGCTTCTCTTGTGCCAACAATTACATAACTAGGTAAGATTGAAGAAAAGTGACTGCCTTGATACATCCACACCACACTCATGCCATTCATAACCACTATCACATAACTACTTAAACCATTGGCTAACCACACGCTTGTGCTCTACGCAAAAAAATGATTGGTTCTTGAAATTTTTCAAAAGGAATCAAGGGTCGAATTTAGGATGGATTGAATTCACTACCATTTTGGTATGCTTCCTCAATAGTGTGGCCATCCATAGGGTTAGACTACTAGAACCACACAAATTCAAATGCTTCCTCTTAGTTTCTCTCATCCACAACTTCCACAACAATACCCACGTTATTAGCCTTGGGCAACATCTATGCACCTATAGTATGGGTATCTGCATCCCCCATGTCATCACATAATTTCCACCTCATCTCTTCCAAAAATATTACTTCCATGAAAACCTATTCACTTTCTAACAATAATGTTTCTTAATATTTACTTCCAAGGTTGAACAAAACTACATAAATTTATCCTTTCATCCTTTGCATCATCTCACACTATGAATGCAGTTTATGACCATCACCTCTCATCAACGAATCTTGCATGGTATAACATAATTCCATTTCTTCCTACCACTAGTGATTTATGTCCTCAACATGTCTTTATTGTGACTTATATCATTCTCTTTCAAAGTCTACTACCTTTACCAGCACCAACCCTTGAAGCAAGTTATGAAAATGAATTTACCTTCAGGTCTTCCTATCGTTCCACACCCCCAGGTAGGGTTTACTCTTCCATCCCTATAGGGCTTAGCAATATACCCCATTCATCATCAACATCTCTATCGACAATGGTATCTCCTCTATCGACCTTCTATGTTTCCCATTCATAAAAAAAAATTGAGCACCTTTATCAAAGATTATTGATATTCCAACACAAATTCTAAATCATAACAATCATAGCCTTCTAATACACTTTATAACAGAAATCAACCACTTAGGTCATTTTGTAGTCGTATTATTGGATCTTGAATACTATCTTTGAATGATGATTGTTTCTAGAAACTATCATCATAGTCAATGTCAATGGTTTTGCTAGAAGAGCTAGCATGTAGGCCATGTGTCCAATGCCTTGGATGATAATAGAGTGGCCATAGAACTTTGGTGCCAGTTTCTATGTGAATTTATCTTTGAGTGATGATTGTTTATAGGGTTGAAGGAGAAGAAACACATAATCCCCTTCTGCAAAAGAGCTCTCTAAGAAATGCTAGTCAACTTGTTGTTTCATTCTATTTTGAGACATCGACAAATTGTCTTTAACAGTATAAAGAATGGTTGATTTGGTATGAAGTGTGCTATCCATTGCATGGATATTAGAGGAGCCTCGTAAATAGGAAGCCACTGACAAGGGTTTTGTTCCATAACTAGATTCATATGGTGTCATTTTAGTAGCTCCATGATAAGTGGTATTATACCACTATTCTATAAGGGGAAGCCATTATGCCCATTGGTGCATTTTATCAAAAGTGAATTGTCACAACTAGGTTTCTAAGAACTTGTTGACCACTTCAATTCAACCATTTAGGGCATGATATGTAGAGTTCATTTTCATCTAGGTACCTTGAATTTTAAACAATCCTACCAAACTTTGCAGGTGAATGTAGGGGAGTGATCCAAGAAGATGAAAGTGGGCATGCCTTGTTACCTAAAAATATGATCCATGATGACTTGGGAAACTAAGGAGGGGGTAAGTGGGTGTGATAAGACACAAAAATGAACATTTTGGAAAGATGGTCAACTACCACCATGATCACTAATTTTACTCCCATTCATGAGAATCCCACTGTAAAATCCATAGAGATGTTAGTTCATATATGTGTTGGGATCAATAGTGGTTTTAATACCCCTATCACCTTCATTGTCTCACCCGTGTTTCTTTGGCAAGTTAAACAAGCTGATACAAAATTACATATTCCTATTTTGATGTCCTCCCCCAAAAAATGAGCACTCGGCTCTTTCATATTTATTTAAGAAATCTCAAGTGACCTGCTATAGATGATGATTGCAACACTTCTAAGATTGTTTTTTTTAATGCAGACTATTTTACCGTAACATTGTTCCCTTTATACATCAATATCTTGTTGTCATGTATACCCTTTAGGCAAGTTGGGATCTCCTTGAAGCTTGTAGATTAGTTGAACTTTAGTGTCATTTTCCTTCCATTCCCACTGGGAATCCTGAATACAACCTAGGATTTCTAAAGAAAAGACAAGAGGGACTCATGCTCCTAAAATCTGCTAGATAAACCATCGACAACCACATTTTGATATCTTTTCTTTTATGTAATCTCATAATACTACCCCAACATCTCAATAACCCACTTATGTTTCTATGGTGATAATAACATTTATTCTATAAAATAATTCCACCTATGTTGGTTAGTATTGACCTAAGAAAGCCTATGTATGTGATATGGATGCCAGGTCTCGATTGCATGAAGGATGACCATCATCTCTTCTCATATTATTGTCACACAATTACTTACCAATGAATGAAAAGGGGCACCTTCTCGCATCAAGACCACTCCTAGACCTATTTCCATGACATCACATTTCAAAATAAAAGTCAAAATAAAATCAGGTATGGCTAAGACTAAAGTGGTATGCATGTCCTCTATTAAAGTTGAGAAGGCGTGATCAACTACCTCGTTCTATACAAAGGCATCATTTTTTAGCAGTGAAGTTAAGGGAGCAATAATTTTTCCATACCTTTTCACAAACTTGATGTAGTATCTTATAAGTCCTACTAACTCATGCAATCTCTTTAGGTTTTGGGGAAAATCCAATCTTGCACAACTACAACTTTATTGGAATCTACTCATACTCAATAATGACTTACAATGTGGCCTAAGTATTCAACCTCTAAAGGCTTAAAAGAACATTTGGATGTTTCAAGAAAAACTAGTAGTCCCACAGTAGTTGCAAGGCTATCTCAACATGTTCATGTGGGATTCCCATGTTTTGTTGTAGAACAAGATATCATCAAAGAATACCAGTACAAAATTGCATAGGAAGGATTGAATTCTTTTATTCATGAGACTTTGAAAGGATTGAATTCTTTTATTCTTATTAACGATATTTCTTGAGTCCATTTAGTTAAGTAGTTAATTTATGACTTGAGCAAGTAAATTTGGTTGCTCAAGATCTAAGGTTGGGAGGTATGTGGCCATCCCAACTACTGTCCACAACATTGTTTCAAACTAGCTATGTGCTAAGTTGATAATAGAGCTTCAATGCGTATTACTAAAATAAGCACGCCTTTAACACAACAAGATAAAAAATAGAAGTGTAAACTTTCACAAATAATACTTTGCAGAGGATTGTCGTTTGAAGTGGTGGTTATAGAGGTTTTTAGTTTGCCATTTTGTGATATCTCTTTATTCTTAACATGTTTGCCAACTAAAGTGGAATAATTGAATTCTTGATGAAAGCTCAAGTTCAAAAACATTTTTTAATATATATATATATATATATATATATATATATATATATATAGAGAGAGAGAGAGAGAGAGAGAGAGAGAGCTCATATGCACTTCTTTTTATTCCACTAATGGTACTGAGGTAAACCCTAGATTCTTTAGGGCATATGACCAAGTCGACAACTCATCAATAAATCATGTAGAGCTCATCAACAATCGACTTACTAAGAACAAACATTTCACAAAGTAAGCTCTGAACTTGGGTAAAAAAGGTAACAACATTTCTTTACAACCACTAAAATTTACACCCAATACACACAAAAAAAAAAAACTAAAATACCACCCTACAAAGAGTAAATGATGACTTGATTATTTCATAATACATAAAATTTAGGGATTAAAATTTTTTAACATATTTAAAAAAAATAACACTGCTTGAGAAAACTCAACCACTTATAAAAATTTAATATAATTTTTTTTTAATATATAACACCTTTTACCATTGAAACCATCTTATATTAATAAGATTAAAATGTTTGATACGGAATAAAAAAAACAATGACACACATGAATAGACAAAAGGTTTTTCATATCCACTCCACTATTCTTTAGTCGCTGGGAGATGATGTAAATTGATGTAAATTTATTTTAATTTTGATGTAAATTTATTTTAATTTTAAAAATTTTTACAAAATTAAAAAAAATTTAAACAAAATTAAAACAAATTTAAGTTTTACTAAACCGACCCTTCTAATACATTTCTTACCTAAAACCTAATGATTCATATTTAACTACTCAGGCATCTTACACATTTCCTCACGCTTCTAATTGTCTCCTGATGATGATCCCAGAGTAGGGATCGAAACGTCGAGATCTCCAATTTTTCGAACACAGCTCCTCTTTACTCATGTTGTGAGCTTGCAACTAACAAAGAGAGGCAATAAAGAAGCTCTTTGGAATACCCCAAGTATTTTAACACTAGCGACAACTCTGTACCTCACAAAGATCATAAACATGGTTAAGCATTCACATAAACACATTGCATAACCGTGAACAATCATAAATCCATTAGCATTCATAAAATCATAAGACATGGGGTAGACAAAGTCACAATGAACTGAAGAATGGGGGGAGACAAGAACTAGCTTCCACTAGCCAAGGAAAGGTAACTACAACAAGAAACTACTGCTTGTAAGCAAAATGACTCCTCTAACTTCCTCCTAATTGGTTTTTCCTTCTAGACATCCTCTGTTCATCTTTTCTCACTGAATGGTCATCAAGGGAAAAATAGATTCTCTAATGTAGGTACATATTTGGAAGAGAAACACTATCTACCAATGGACATCATAGAGATGTTTCCAACACAAGATCATTGTTGTAATGTAGACAACATATTTGTACACTTCTCTAAGATAATTGTCACGTTCCCCAAATCTTGTATATATAGACTCCAAAAAATCTTTGTATCCTCTGTAGGAGCTTTCAAAAGGGAGTTACTTACCCTAGGATTATTCCCTAGCTTGATTAAGACTTGCAATGATATTCTTACACACCTTTTGAAGCAACATGTATGTTTGTTAAAAAGTGGCAGTCTAATTCGAATTTATGCAGGAACGCAACAGAATACACAAATAACCATAGAAACAAATATGCAGCAAAAATAACACTTCATTTCATTAATCAATAACTAAAGCTGGTTTACATACAGAATGGAAATAAACTAGCTAGAGTGCTGGTAGCTTATCTCTGAGAAGATATGTGGCGGCTACATGCCTCTGAGCTCTGTGTTACAATGAGGCTCAAAGGCCTATATATTATTGAGAAATAATGGAAACCCTACACATCCAAAAACCTAACCCTAGGAGGTGAAACGCCAGAATGTGGACCCCGTTGGGTAACTTGGTACATCAATTTCCCGAGGTCGTAACTTTAGCATACTACCTCCGTTTGACGTGCATGATACATTATTAGAAATATCTGTTTAAGGACTATATACATAAATAACAAATATTGAGTCTAGAATGAACTCATATATGCCCCACCATTCGATGCCAAAAAAACGTTGTTTAGGGCCTCAAAACGGCTCTGGAAGTTTAGGACCCAAAAACTGCCAAAAATAGTAAATTGTTCTACAATTAAGGAAACTGGAAAACTAAAAGAAACAATGGTGGGGGTCCAAGTGGAATAGGTGGGTGGCCACCAATATCCTCTTGGATCATTCCTCCCCCCTTAGGAAGAAATGGTCCCCATTACGTTGAGTTCCTCCATGAGATGAGGAAACTTCTGTTAAACTTGGTCCCTAGTGAGCCACTTTCCCTGGTGAAGGAGTTGGCCTACTTTGACAACTCGATATAGCTGGATCTTTTGTCACGCGGGTGTTCTTGATCTATGTGTCCATAATCGGATCAATTGTGGCTTGTTCCATGCAGTTGAGGTTTAACTCTTTTGGTGTGAGTTGTCCTGCCACGTCTGATGTGTCCAGTAGAGGTGGAAAGTAGGGTCGAAGGTGGTCCACATTGAACACTAGGTGCAGACCAAGGAATGGTGTAATACTGAGCTCAAAGGCATTGTCCCCAACAGCCTTGGTGATTGTGTATGGCTCATATTGGAGCAGGCGAAGCTGGCGGTGGGGTCTAGCGAGGCGCTCCTTCTGCAAATGTAGCCACACTTTGTCGCTCACCTGGAATTTGTGTCGCACCTGATGTTGATAATGTTGCTGCTTGTACTTAGCATTGGATCTGTCCAATATGTCATGAACCTATTGGAAAATGTGTTGAATGTGCTCAACGAAGCTGTTTGCCTTGGAAACTTTAGACTGGATATGAGCTTAATCAACTTGAGTAGCTGCAAATGGCATGGCTACGTCAATTGGACATAGTGGCTGGAATATCAAGCCCACCTAAAAGGGGATGTGGTTGGTTGAGTTGTGGAGGGCCCAGTTATAGCTGTGTTGTACATAGGGGAGGATCTCATCCCATGTACGTGGATGTTTTTAGTTGTACATGCGCAAAATGTGTACGATCATCCTGTTGACAACCTCTGTCTGGCCATCAGTCTGGGGATGGAAAGCTGTGGACTTTGTGAGCTTGGTGTCTAGCATTGACCATAGGCTAGACCAGAATGTACTAAGGAACCCATTGTCCCAATCTTAGATTATATACTATGGTATCCCAAAGTGTACCCACACTCGTTCAAAGAAGAGTTTAGCAGTGGATTCTGCTATGATATTCTTCTTGCAGGCCACCATTATGGCCATCTTTGATAATATGTCAATGACAACAAACACACAGTCATTGCCATGCATAGTAGAAGGAAGGCCCAAAATTTAATCTATGGATATGGATTCCCAAGGTTGACTAGGGGTAGGCAACGAAGTATAGAGGCCTTGCTTCTTGATAGATGGTTTGGCAATGGCGCAAGCAGTGTGGGATCGGATGTACTTCCCGATGTCCTGTCGAAGGTTCAGCTAATAGAAATACTTCTGCAGTACTGCCACTATTTTCTCGACCCCGAAATTCCCAGCGACCTGACTGTAGTGTGCTTCCCAAATCATCTTGGCACGCTCACTTAAAGGAACACAAAGGTGTCCCGTGTGACATAGTAGTACATCCTGGAGGTGAAATTTTGGAACTTGGTTTCCCTCCAAGAGTGTCTGGTATGTGTGGCTGAATTCTTGATCGCTCTTGTAGAGAAGCGGCCAATCAGAAGTCTCTTTCCCATAAGAGTTGAGCACGGTGGTTATCGCGATGATCAGTGGTCGGCTGAGGCAATCTGCAACATTATTGGTGCTTCCCTTCTTGTACTTGATGTTCAAATGAAACTATTGTAGATATGTGGACCACTTTTGATGGAGATCGTTCTGTAACTTCCCTTGTGTCTGTATGAACTGCAAGGGTCGATGGTCTATGTGGATAATCGTTTCCTTCCCCAAAATTAATGCTTCCATTGTCGGCAAGGTTGTACAATGGAATACATCTCTTTGTCATAAGTGGGATATTTGCGTACTTTGTCAGACAGTGTTTCACTGTGATATGCAACTGGATGCCCTTGTTGAGTAAGGACTTCCCAATAGCATAGTCAGAGTCATCTGTCTTGATCTCAAATGGTTGTTGCAAGTCTGATAATGTGAGCATTGGGGCACAGCAGAGGCGATGTTTCAATTCTGCAAACTCCTTTTGTTGATTTTTCATCCAAAATAATTCTGCTTTCGCTCCTCCCTTGGTGACTTGACTCAAGGGCCAAGTGATATGAGAGAATCCCAACACGAATCTGCGGTAGAAATTAGCAAGGCCCCAAAAGTTGCGAAGCTCTGTTAGAGTAGTTGGGGCTGGCCAATCACGAAAGACTTGGATCTTGGTTGGATCCACATGTACCCCACACTCATTAATAATTTATCCTGGATATTGAACCTAGGTCATGCCAAAAGTGCACTTGTCCAAATTGGCACACAACTTGTGCCACCGCAGTGTTTGGAGGACCTGTCGGATGTGGTGGAGGTGCTCTTCCCAAGTCTAGTTGAATATCAGGATGTCATCCAAGTACACTACCACAAATGAGTTGATGAATGGCCACAAGATGTCGTCCATCAGTCTCATGAAGGTTGCAGGAGCATTTGTCAGCCCGAAAGGAATGACCAACCATTCGAAAAGGCCCTCCTTGGATTTGAAGGCAGTCTTCCACACATTGACCGGTTTGATCGGTACTTGGTGATACCCAGACTTTAAGTCGATCTTGCTAAAATATTTTTCCCCTTTAAGTTGGTCCAGGAGGTCATCAATACGTGGGATCGAGTACCTATTCCAGACAGTGATCTTGTTTAGTGCCTGATAGTCAATACAAATTTTCTAAGTCCCATCCTTCTTCTGTACCAACACAATCAGGCTCCCGCAGGGCAATGAACTTGGCCGTATGTGGCCCTTTTGCAGAAGCTCCTAAATTTGCCTCTTGATTTCATCATTCTCCAGAAAAGAGTGTCAATAGATCGGTCCATTGGGAAGTGGCGCACCTGGGTTCAGATCGATGGGGTGCTTGACCTGACAGTGGAGAGGCACCCCGGTGGGTAAGGTGAATTTGTCCCGGTACTCCTCCACGACCTTTTCCATTTGTTTTTGTCATGTGGAAGGGCCCTATCTGGAGGTTGTGGCCACGATATTCTTCTCTCCCTGGGGGTGGATCATCAAGAAAACAAACTTCCCAGTTTTGGAAATGAGCTTACTGCATTGTTTTACAGTAACCAAAGAGATAATGGTAGGAGGTTGTACCCTTGGTATCTTGTACAAATTATTTCCCAAAGTAATAATAACAATGCGAGGCCGGGACTCATACACAACATGTCACTTCCATAAGTATGGTTGACCTAATAATACATCACAAACATCAAGAGGAGAAATATCACATAATACCTCATCGGTGAAGGGCTTGATGCTGTAGGGAAGGCAGCATTGCTGGCTCACGTGGAGATCCCCTCCTTGGTGAAGCCACCCGATGGTGTACGATTGTGGGTGTGCTGTGGTTGGCAAACCCAATCACTTCACGACCTCTACTAAAATCAGGTTCTTTTGTCTCCCACTATCGACAATGAACTGTAGCAAGGAACCCTTTACCCACATCTAGGAGTGGAAAATATGCTCCTCCTCCTCTGAATCTTCTGGTTATTCCTTTTGGATCTTCATGGTGGTAATGGTGGCGTTAGGTTCTGCATCGATAATATTCTTCCCTCTTCCATTCCCCTTCTTGGTTTCTAATTCAGTGTCAGAGTATGCATCTGATTCAGAATCCTTTATCTTTCCCACCAGTGACTGCTTTGCCCGACACTCACTTGTATTGTGAGTGGGGCTCTTATGGAACTCGCACCACTTTCCCGCTTCCTTCTTTGGATTTGCAGTGTTTCTCTTTTCTTGCGGATTTGGAAATTTTTCTTGAGTCACCATGCCTTGGCTGTGTCCTTGGTTCTGTGGTTAGGGGGCACCTTTCCCTTGCTTCTGATTCGCAGATCCAATGTCTCGCTTTTTCTGTTTGAATTTTTTGCTTAATTTTGGCAGCATGCCGATATGCCGTACCAAGCGAGGAGATGTCAAGGAAATCCATTTCCTCCTGAATGTATATGTGCAGACAATTGTGGTACTTCAACACCAAATGTTTCTCTGAATCTTTGATACCCAACTTGGTGCGCAGAGTATGGAACAGATTCATCAGCTCATGCACATCTGGATCTCTTTGTTGCCACAGCGTAGTCTATTGTATGTACTTGTCCTTATATCTCCCCACCAGATAATATTGTCCCTTTATGGAATCTCAGAAATAATTCCAAGTGGGTACGGATGAGAACAAAGAGGGTTCCTCCTCATCCTTTCTCTCGTAGTAGGTTTCCCACCAATTCTTGACATGGGGGGCGGCTTTGAGTAGAGAAAAAGTAATCTTTTTCCGGTCAGAAAAGTCATGAACCAAGAAATATCCTTCTAATAGATTCAACCATATATTTATGGCATCTGCATCTATTCATCCATCAAATATGGGAATGTCAAAGTTTACTTGTACCTTAAAAGGTGTTGCGCCTCCAGAGTGGTTGCTAGATGAAGATGCACCGCCAATGGGAAGTCGTTGAAGGATATGGGAGAAGTTATCCATCATCACATTCCTTTTTTTTTCAAGGGTCTCCTTGAGCAACATTTTGATAGGATCTTGTGCACCCTCATCTTTCTTTTTGTCCCCCATGGGTGGCCATCGGGATTCGCAAGGCTGATCTTGCAAAGGTTCAACCAGATTGAGCCCTAACTCTTTATACCCCACCCTCGTTGGGGACATGCAAAGAAGGATCGAGAAAGAGCAGATTGCTCTGATACCACTGATTCGGATTTATGCAAGAATGCAACAGAATACACAAATAACCATAGAAAAAAATATGCAGTGGAAATAACACTTCATTTCATTCATCAATAACTGAAACTGGTTTACATACAGAATGGAAATAAACTAGCTAGAGTGTTGGTAGCTTATCTCTGAGAAGAGATGTGGTGGCTACATGCCTCTGAACTCTGTGTTACAATGAGGCTCAAAGGCCTATATATTATTGAGAAACAATGGAAACCCTACACATCCAAAAACCTAACCCTAGGAGGTGAAACGCCAGAATGTGGGCCCCATTGGGTAACTTGGTACATCAATTTATCGGGGTCATAACTTTAGCATACTACCTTCGTTTGATGCACATGATACATTGTTAGAAAGATATGGTTAAGGACTATATCCATAAATGAAAAACATTAATACTGAAACAGACTCATATTTGCCTCACCATTTGATGTCAAAAAAACTTCGTTTAGGTCCTCAAAACGACTCAGGAAGTTTAGGACCCGAAAACTGCTAAAAATAGTAAATTGTGCTACAATTAAGGAAACTGGAAAACTGAAAGAAACAATGGTGGGGGTCCAAGTGGAATAGGTGGGTGGCCACCAATATCCTCCTATATCACAATCTATTATGGGATTAATGTAGTGATTGTTGATGTATTTGTAACTTCGGAATGTATTCACTTGTATATTTCATATATTGTATTTCATTAGTCCCCAATGTTCCTATCGGGAGAGTCATTAATGTAATTCAGTCATATAAAGTCATAGAGGTTAACCCTCCTAGTTGAACAGGGGGAAAAGTCAGCATAGTTTCGGGGCACTAGAGTTATTAGACTGTCCTAGAGAATTCGGCCTTGGTAAGTAATTGTCAAGTCTAAAATTAGTATAAATAGAGAGTGAGCCTCTCTATTTGAGACACACGGTCACCCGGCTATAGAGCATAGGTGAGAGAGAAGAAGCTCACTCAAGTGAGAGAGAGAACAACTATTGGAGATCATCTTTTGTCTTTGGGTTTTACTGCTTCCATTGGTGCTCATTCTATCTCCGAGGAAGTTGCGGGGTTTTCTCCTTTATAGTTTCCTTGAGGAAAATCCTTGTGTCTATTGTCTCTTGTGATTGATTGTTGTGCATGTTATTCTCTCAGATAAGATCCTAAGATAATACTGTCTAATAGATAAAAATCTAACATGGTATCAGAGCTAACCTAAGAAGAAAACAATGTGCAGCTGCAAAAGCTATGGATTCTTACTTTTTGGGTCTCTCTCCACAATCCATCAACAAAAGGAGGCTAGGTTGAATCTCCATTGAAGGGCGCATCTTTCTGTCGGAGCAAAATCTTATTCTGAGCACTTTTAGTTTTTGACCTACCACTATATTGGGAAATTAGGACTTTTCACTAAAGTGGAATTTTTGAGTGAGCCCAACATAGGCTTACTCTCCTCCTCAAAATCGAAGTTTAGAGACAAAAATCAAGGTTTTTGGTTGGGTAGAACTCCAGGAAAGTCAAACCCTAATTTTCCCTGGAACCAAAAAACCAACACTGCAAAAGGTCAACTCCTGATCCATTTTTTAGCTTCTCAAATTGGCAAGATATAAATCTTTTGTATTTCCATTTGAGGTTCTCAGTTAAAGATGTCTCATCACACCAAGATTGATGAAAATCTTGAGGGAGATGATAACTTCCAAGCATGGAAGTATAGGATCTCCCTAGTTCTTGAAGAAAATGAATTGGACTCCTACATCAGTGGAGAGTTTTGAGTTTCGGAGGGAGATGAGGCTAAGGCCTTACACAAGAAGAACTTGATCAAGGCCAAGAGGATTATTGTTGATTCAATTAAGGATCACCTCATACCACATGTGTCCTCCCTAAAGACACCTAAAGAGATGTTTGAAGCCTTGACCAAGCTGTTTGAAGGAAAGAACATAAATCGGAATATGACCTTGAGGAACCAGTTGAATAATGTGAAGATCTAGAATGTGGATACCATAAAATCATACTTTACAAGAGTCTCCTAGATCAAAGAACAACTTGAAGCAGTAGATGAAGAATTGGAGAATGCAGAAATTGTGATGACCACCTTGAATGGTCTCCCTAGGTCATGGGACTCTTTCATTCAAGAGATTTTTGCTAGAAGAAAGCTAGTCACCTACAATAGACTATGGGAGGAATGCTCACAAGAAGAAGTTTGAATAGTAGCCTAAGAAGAAAAGATGGGAAGTGAAGATAAATCTCTCACAATACACTCCAAGAAAATCAGGTAGGACTATCATCAGTCCAAAGGTAAGCATTCTCATCAGAAAGATAAACATAGAAGATATAACAGAGATCTATCTAAATACATGTGCTATACATGTGATGAAAGAGGACACTTTGCCAAAGATTGTCCTAGAAATATGAGTAACTCTCACAAGAAAAATGGAAACAAGAGAAGACATCATGTTCATACTGCAGAGGATGATGAACCTTCCATAAAGAGAATCAAATAAGAAAGTGACGATTCTTCAAGTGACGAAGAATATGTTCTGATTTCTTCCCTCACTGGAACTGTCACACATGGAAGCAATGATTTTCTTGTAGACAGTGGGGCTTCCAAGCACATGACTAGATTCAAGGAATCTTTTGTGAAACTATCTGAACATGAATCACCCCATAAAGTAAAACTTGGGGATGACTACTAGTACCCAATAAAAGGTAGTGGTGAATCCTCCTATAAGCTAGACTTTGGAAAGTATATGAAGATGAAGGATGTCTTATTTGTATTAGGACTAAAGAAGAACCTCCTCTCCATCTCTGCATTATATGCAAAAGGAATGAGGGTTGCATTTGTATATGGCCAAAAGGAAAGACTATAGATGATGCAGTAGTGATTTGACAGCAAGAGGAAGGCTTATACAAGCTAAAGGGCCAACTAGAACAAGCCTTGGTCCATGAATCAATAGAGCCAAATGAACTTTGGCATAGAAGGCTTGCACATGTGCACTATAGGGCACTATCACTTGCAAGCAAAGATGTTGAAGGTCTTCCAGAAATACAGGAAAGTCATGAAGGTGTTTGCAAAGGATGTGCGAAAGGAAAGAACACAAAAAAGACATTTCGTAGCATAGAGAAATATAAAGCAAGATTTATGGCTCATGGCTTCTCCTAGAAAGAAGGAATAGATTATTAAGAACCTTTTGCACCTGTAGCCGGATACACTTCCATTAGATCAGTACTTGCTCTGGATACAGTAATTAAATGGAAGATACACCAAATGGATGTCAATACTGCTTTCTTGAATGGTGTAGTGGAAGAGGAAGTGTATGTGGAGCAGCCACTCAGTTTTGAGACACATGACAGGGAGAAACAAGCACCCAAGACATGGTATGGAAGAATTGATAGCTTCCTAACTAGTTTGGGCTTTACCAAGAGTAAAGTAGATTCCAACCTTTACTACAAGGTTGAATAAGGGAACCTAGTGATAATCCTACTGTATGTAGATGACATGTTTCTAATAGGAGAGGATGGGTTGATTGCTGATACGAAGAGTAAGCTTGCTGCCAAGTAAGAGATGAAGGACTTGGGTATGATGCACTACTTTCTAGGCATGGAGTTGTGGTAGAATGTAGATGGAATCTCCCTAAGATAAGGGAAGTATGTAGTAGAGATCCTGAAGAGGTTCGAGATGATGGACTGCAAGGCCATGACCACACCTATGGCATTGAACCTGAAGCTATTGAGTGATGCTTCATCAGAGTCAGTTGATGCTACGATGTATCGTCAGATGATTGGGTCCTTGATGTACCTAATGAATATGAGACCAGATATTTGCTTTGCTATGAACACATTGAGCCAGTTCTTGGCGGATCCAAGACATGTTCACCTGATTGCTACAAAGCACATTCTGAGGTACCTGAAGGGTATAGCTGATTATGGGCTCAAGTATGAGGCGAATTAGAAGATTAACTTGGAAGGTTATGTGGATTCGGATTGGGAAGACAGTGCCATTGATAGGAAGAGCACTTCGGGGTGCTCCTTCAGTATGGGATTAGGTGTGATCTCTTGGTTTAGCAGGAAGCAATCTTGCATGGCACTAAGTACAGTCGAAGCAGAGTATATCGCACCTTGTTTGGCTAGTTGTGAGGCAGTGTGGTTGAGGAAGCTACTATCTGATTTGTTTGATATCTAGTTGGATGCTACTTATATATATTGCAACAACCAGAGTTGTGTGAAGTTTTTGTAGAACCCGGGGTTCCATGACAAGTCGAATCATATCGAGATCAAATATCACTATATCAAGGATATGGTGTAGAGAGGAGCAGTGAAGCCCCAGTATGTTGCGACAGGCGAGCAGAAAGCTGATGTGTTGACTAAGCCATTAGCCAAAGTGAAGTTTGAATACTTCCGGAAGAAGCTTGGTGTTCTCTAGATAGAGGTTCCTTCCAAGGGGAAGTGATGAGTCCGAGAGCCCTTCTGAAATGGATGTGGGATGTGTTCCCAACATGGTCAGAGGAAATTGCAGAGTCCTTCTGACATGGATGCGGGATGTGTTCCCCACATGGTTAGATGTAATTTCAGATCCCTTCTAACATGGATGCGGGATGTGTTCCCCACATGGTTAGATGTAAGTGCAAAGCCCTTCTGACATGGATGCGGGATGTGTTCCCAACATGGTTAGATGTAAGCGCAGAGCCATTATGACATGGATGCAGGATGTGCTCCCCACATGGTCAGATGTAAGCGCAGATCCCTTCTGACATGGATGCGTGATGTATTCCCCACATGGTCATATGTAAGTGCAGAGCCCTTCTGACATGGATGCGGGATGTGATCCCCACATGGCTATATGTAAGTCCAGATCCCTTCTGGCATGGATGCGGGATGTGTTCCCCACATGGTAAGATGTAAGTGTAGAGCCCTTTTGACATTGATGCAAGATGTGTTCCCCACATGGTTAGATGTAAGTGCAGAGCCCTTCTGACATGGATGCGGGATGTGTTCCCCACATGGTTAGATGTAAGTGCAGAGCCCTTCTAACATGGATGTAGGATTTGTTCCCCACATGGTCAGATATAAGTGCTGAAGAAGATCAAGACCTACATGGAGGTTGGGCCTACAACCAGCATGAAAAAGGGTTGGCTCTGTAGAACTTCCTGTGACAAGTAGAATTGAGAGATAGCACCATTTGATCGAGATAGTGGAAGCAGTGATGATGATGATGATCCAGTGATGATCCAAATTTGATGATGATCCAATGATGATCTAGCTTTGATGATGATCCAGTGATGATCCAGCTTTGGTGACAATCCAGAGAAGAAGACTTGTGCAGATGAATTGTGTCAAGAGAATACCTTCCTAGTTAAGAGGGAGTGTTGAGGTATTTGTAACTTCGAAATGTATTCACTTGTATATTTCATATATTGTATTTCATTAGTCCCTGATGTTCCTATCAGGAGAATCATTAATGTAATTAAGTCATGTAAATTCATAGAGGTTAACCCTCCTAGTTGATCGAGATGAAAAGTCCCCACAGTTTCGGGGCACTAGGGTTATTAGACTCTCCTAGAGAAGTCGGCCCTGGTAAGTAATTGTCAAGTCATAAATTAGTATAAATAGAGTGAGCCTCTCTATTTGAGACACACACTCACCTATCTATAGCGCATAGGTGAGAGAGAAGAAGCTTGCTCAAGTGAGAGAGAGAATAGTTGTTGGAGATCATCTTTTGTCTTTGGGTTTTACTGCTTCCATTGGTGCTCATTCTATCTCTGAGGAAGTTGCGGGGTTTTCTCCTTTATGGTTTCCCCGAGGAAAATCCTTGTGTCTATTGTCTCTTGTGATTGATTAATGTGCATGTTATTCTCTCAGATAATATCATAAGATAATACTGTCTAATTGATAAAAATCTAACAGTGATTGAGCCTTTTTCTTATATTATCTACTTAGAAGTAGATGCATCACAACATGATTGCATTATTATAACACACATTAAGCACGTTTTGTGGGGATTTTAGTAATTTATGATAAATGTAACCTTTAAGGGGAAAATGTTTTTGTTATTTGGCATTTCCCTAGGGTTACTTCCCTTATCTAACTACTCATTACAATGGTAAGATGATTCTGTTATTAGTTGAGATTATATCACTATGTTGTCTCTTTTGCACTATAATGGATGTCTCCTATCAATGTATGAAGTGAGGAGATCTACATATAACCAAAATGCTTCATATTTTTCTTGTAGTATGACTATGTATCATTGGAGAGAAGATACATATGGAATTGGAGAGGAGATGACCAATATGGAGTGAGGTAAGAGGGACCATCTACAATAAAGCATTAGTTTCAAAAAGATTGTGTAACTTTCTCGTGAGGTAGGCATATCCCATGCTCAAGTAGTTATGTAAATCTATGATTACAATATGCATAATCATGTGTTGAATGATGCAACCTACTAGTACATGGTTGAATGGTTGTGAAGGAAAGGAGGGTTGAGGTAGGGGGTAACCGACATATTGATGTGTGGTGCTAAAAAAACCAAAGGAGAGTCGTGTGATGTTGGGAACAACACAAATCCTTTAAGACAAAACCCTAGAGAAATAATGTGTTGGAGTTAATGAGAGTCAAATCATCAAAGGAAATTAGTGTAAGGTATTTCTATTGACACAAGGGAGAAGATGATGGTGTAGTTGGGACATTGGAACCCATACTAAATTTGACTTGAGGCCTTGTCATGCAATGGATAGACCAAAATTCCCTTCAATTGAAGACTTGAGTAGATGATAGGCAATCATGCATAGAAAATGACAATAATCAAATTATAAACTATGAGCTTCATAAAAGGATAAATTCAATGTTGGGTGAATTGGGAAAATAATATGGCATTGCATTGAAGTGGAGTTTTGATGTAGGTAGCAATATTGATAAAAAAAAATGGGATTGTAACTTAACTATTGATGGTAGTAACAAATGTGATTTATCTAGGGAAGAGTGACATGGATGACTCCCTAAACTCATTAATAATAAAATAACGATCTAACTCCTTTCTTGGGGTTTTGATGTTTTTTTTTATGTTTTTGAATTTTTACATTTTGTAATTTTTTGTATTGTTGTAAATAAAATGTGAAATAATGAATGAATAATTGTTGGTACATATGGGAAGGGTGTGTGCATATGAAAATGATTGGTTCTATCAAGGGACAAGGTTTCAATGATAAGAAATGCATAAAAATGGGTAGAAACATTAGATACATTTGAACATGGGCCTTCTCTAAATTGGTGTTGCCACTACACATAACTAGTGTAGTTACATCATGAGGGAAGTGGATGACTAGTGACATGCATTAGTGGTTGCAGGAAAGTGGAGTGAGCACAAGAAAGTAGGAATGAGTTTAGTGACGCTTCACTATAAGTGTATCAATTTGAAATCAATGGTGTTTCGATGATGTGTTGGTTGTGTAGTGAAAAAGAATAATAATAAACCTAAATAAGGGGGGTTTTCAATGTGTGAAAAGTGGTTTTGAACAATTAATCATGGTTGGGGAGGGCGAGTTGATGGATGACGAGGCTCATTAGTGTGGCGCTATAAGGTATTTGAGACTCTTGTGTAATAATTGTGTAGGGGCACCAAATGACCAGGGTTGCATCAAGGATGTGGTGTACCATAAAATGTTTATAAAACCATAGTTGTCAAATTAGATGAAATAAAAAAGGTCAAAAGGTCTAAACCTACATGTTATAGATGATTAAAATAAGATACTTGCTATTGGAGCTTCATGTAAGGGTATAAAGTGAAAAATGAAAAAATATAAACTTCTTATAATCAACACATAAAGGACATTATGTTTCAAAGCACCAAAAATTAAATCCAATGGCATGGGTGGTGACAAAATGGGCTTCGTATGACCCCATATGGTCTAGAAAAAACTTTTAGGTAAATCTATGAATAGAGCACATGTCTGCATATCGAGAACCATAATTTTTGGGTGACATGGAGATAATAAAATTTAACCTAAAATTTTGGCTTTATTTTTTGAGACAATTAAGTATTTTTTATACTTTATGATGGACCAATTTTGGATCTCTTGAGCCACATTATGGGGTATATGGATTCTAGAGTTAGATGCAAAGTGCACTTCGAAGACTAGTTTGGGCCCCAAGAGGACGTAGTGGACATGGGTGCAACATGAAAGGGAATTTATCCCCATTGATTAGGGTGTGTGTCATGAGGTTATATAAGTGAACCAGGGGTATAAAGTATATGTAAATACTCAAATCGTTTTTCACAAATTTGTTCTTTCATATATATATATAACTCAATTAATCTAACATAAATAAGACATAAAAATATGTTAATTAATTAATAATAACTAACTCATATCAATAAAAATAATTGTTGGATTATGTACTCATAATGGACTACGTTTGCTGGTGCATTAAAAATATATAATACCATACATAATTATTTTTATTTTTATTTTTGGGAAGGAAACAACTTGGATATTTAAAATATATGAGGTGATCCTTGTCCAAATCGATGACAATTGATTAAATTCACTGCATCCATCATGTGAGGAAATGGTGGCATTTCCGTGCTGAGGGAGTCTAGTCAACTAAGGGTAGTGATGGAATTTGACGGGAAAAATGACCGTCATTGGGCATTTTGACCATCAAATACAGCTAAGAATGTTAGTAAGACTTTTTTTTAAAGGGTAAGTTTATCATTTAAACTTATTTTTGAAGGGCAATAAAATTTTCAAAATGTCATTATATTACTACTATTTTTGAAGAGCAACAAAATTACTAAAACTTCATTATAAATTACTACTATTAAATTTGCATATTAATACTTTTATCTTATTATATATAAAATTATACTTTCCAAAATTTAATCATACTTTCACTAAAAAGAAAAATATTAAGTTTGTATTATTTCCATCATCCATGTTAGTGTTAACCTTGGCTTGAGATCGAGTCAAAGGTGGTTAGGTCTAGCACATGGTTTGGGCACATGGTTTGTTGTAGCCCATGGTATTGTCCCATGGTATTGCATGTGTTAACCTTGACTTGAGATCGAGTCAAAGGTGGTTAGGTCTAGCACATGGTTTGGGCACATGGTTTTGTTGTAGCCCATGGTATTGTCCCATGGTATTGCATGTGATTAAGCCTTTATAAGGCTTGTGGAGGCTCCATTGTAAATCATACTGGATGTGGGTACTGTATTGTACTGGATGTGGGTACTATATTGTACTGGATGTGGGTACTGTATTGTACTGGAAGAGAGACTATGAGAGCATGAAGAGAAAGTGCAATGGTTTTGCTGCAGAGTGTATCCCTTCATCTTTCTGGACTGAAATAAAAGGACTGGCAAATTTGTTTGTGGACGTAGCCCATCGTTTGGGTGAACCATGTTATATCTGTGTCTCTCTGTAATGTTTAATGTGTTTTTGCATCTTGTTTATTGATTTAACTGTATAATTGTTATTGCTCTGCGGTCCTATTTTTTCTAACAATTGGTATTAGAGCCAAAAGGTCTATTTGGTTTGTAAACTCGCAGGAAAGAAGGGTTCCTGGTTCGAGTGGGAGCAATGGTGGAAGAAGGAAAGTTTAGGGTCGATAAATTTAACGGCCAAAACTATCAGTTATGGAAGATGCAAATGGAGGACTATCTGTACCAAAAAGATCTATACCTGTCATTGGGCAGAAAAGCAAAACAACCATCGGCTATGAAGGATGAAGAATGGGAGGTTCTTGACAAAAAGGCACTAGGAACAATACGGATGTGCCTGGCTTCGTCAGTGGCCTTTAATATTTCGAAAGAAATAACAACAGAGGGTGTGATGAGCGCATTGAGTAAGCTCTACGAAAAACCCTCGGCCTCTAACAAGGTATTTTTAATGAAGCATTTATTTAATATGAAGATGTCAGAAAGTGGATCTGTTGCTGACCATTTAAATGAGTTTAATACACTTACCAGTCAGTTAAGTTCTGTAAAAGTGAACTTTGATGATGAGGTTAGGCCTCTTCTAATCTTGTGCTCATTGCCAGAAAGCTGGAATAGCTTGGTCATGGATGTAAGTAACTCTGTCCCTAGTTCAAGCACTCTTAAGTTTGATGATGTTGTTAGTGTTATTCTTAGTGAGGAAATGCAAAGGAAAAGCACAGGTGAGGCATCAGGTAATGCGTTGACCATGGAGAGCAGAGGAAGACAAAACGAGAGAGGAAGGAGCCTAGGAAATCGTGGCAAGTCTAAAAAGGGAAGATCCAAGTCTAGATTCGGAAAAATAGAATGTTGGAACTACGGTAAGAAAGAACATCTAAAGAAAGACTACAGAGCACTAAAGAAGAAAGGTGAGAGGCAACAAGAGACTTCCTAGGAAGCTAATGTAGCAGGTGATGTGTTACAATATGCTTTGATTCTTGCATTAGATAATACTAGTGATTACTGGGTAGTAGATTCAGGGGCTTCATGTCATGCTACACCCCATAGGAAATTCTTTTATGATTATGTTCAAGGTGATTTTGGGCATGTGTTATTGGGGGATGATGAACCATGTAAAATTGTTGGAAAGGGTAAGGTACGGATTAAACTAAATAATGGAAATGACTGGTTGCTAAAGGATGTAAGGCACATCCCTGTTATGAAAAGAAATCTGATCTCAACAGGGCAGTTGGGAGATGGCGGCTGTTTGTCTACGTTTGGAGAAACGTGGTGGAAGGTTACTAAAGGATCAATGGTAATTGCAAAAGGAGATAGGATAGGTACATTATATTTATGTCCTCATAACACTGATTATTCTATTTCTGTAGATTCCACAGAAACAGGTGCAGCATTGTGGCATCATAGGCTTGGCCACATGAGTGAGAAGGGCATGCAGATTCTCCACTCAAGGAAACTGCTTCCAGATCTAAAGCAGGTAAGTTTGGAATTTGTTTATGGAAAACATAAGAGAGTTAGATTTCTCAGGGTTGGGAAACAAAAGAAGAGTGAAAAGTTAGAGCTTGTCCATATAGATGTATGGGGACCAGCTTAGGTACAATCTCTTGGTGGCTCTCGTTATTATGTTACTTTTATTGATGATGCAACTAGAAAAACTTAGGTTTATTGCACTAGACAGAAATTTGACGTGTTTGATACTTTTAAGAAGTGGAAAGCTTTGGCTGAGAATGAGACAGGAAAAAGGTTGAAATGTCTTAGATCTGATAATGGAGGCGAGTACTGCAGAAAGGAGTTTGACAGTTACTGTTCACACAATGAGATTCGCAGAGAGAAGATAGTCCCTGGAACACCCTAAGAAAATGGTGTGTCAAAAAGGATGAACAGAATGATCATGGAGCGTGCAAGGTGTATGAGATTGCATGCAGGGTTGCCCTTATAGTTTTGGGTTGATGTTGTAAACACTGTTGTTTATTTAATAAACAGAGGGCCTTCAAGCGCTTTGGATGGTGGAATTCCAGAGGAGGAATGGACAGGTAAATAGGTAAAATACTCATTTATGAGAACTTTTGGTTGTGAAGCATTTGTCCATATTGATAAAGATGATGGAACAAAGCTTGAGGATAAATCCAAGAAATGTACCTTTATTGGATACGGGGTTGATGATTTTGGTTATCGCTTATGGGAACTTAAAAATCGCAAAATCATTAGGAGTAGAGATGTAGTATTCAATGAAAAGGTCATGTACACAGATCAGTTGCAGGGAAAGAAAGAAGAAAAGGAAAACACAGAGTACATAGTGCTTGATGAAATCAAATAAAATGAAGTTCCAAACGCACCAAAAAATCAAGAGCAGCAGCAGGTACCTGAAACTCCTGCAACTGTAAGAAGGTCTACCAAGTTAAGTAGACCCCCTGAACGATTCTCTCCTTCACTGTATTATTTATTGATGACTGATTCTAGTGAGCCAGAATGTTTTGAAGAAGCAATGCAGGTAGAAACTAGAAAGAAGTGGGAGCAAGGCATGGATGAGGAGATGGACTCATTGGTAAGAAACCAGACTTGGGATTTGGTTAAGTTGCCTGCAGGAAAAATGGTATTGCAGAATAAATGGGTTTATAGGTTGAAGGAAGAAGATGGAGGAAAGAAGCGGTACAAGGCTAGACTTGTTGTAAAGGGGTTTGCACAAAAGAAAGGTATAGAATTTGATGAAATATTTTCTCATGTTGTTAAAATGACTTCAATTAGAACTATTTTAAGTCTAGTGGTGGTAGAAGATTTGCTTCTTGAACAATTAGATGTAAAAACGGCCTTTCTCCATGGGTATTTGCAGGAAGAGATTTATATGCAGCAACCACAAGGATATGAGGTCAAAGGGAAGGATAATTTGGTTTGCAGGTTGAAGAAGAGCTTGTATGGTCTGAAGCAAGATCCAAGGCAGTGGTATTTAAAATTTGATAATTTTATGACAGAACAAGGTTATGATAGATGTCATTCTGACCACTGTGTTTATTTCAAGAGGCTAGATAACAGAAGATATATTATCTTGTTAGTGTATGTGGATGACATGCTTGTTGCAGGGTCTAACATGCAAGATATAAATGTGCTCAAAAGAAAACTAGCTAAATCATTTGTGATGAAGGATTTGGGTGCTGCAAAGAAAATCCTTGGTATGAGAATAACAAGAGACAGGAAAAATCGCAAATTGACATTGTCTCAAGGTGAGTACATAGAAAAGGTGTTGCAGAGGTTTAGAATGCAGAATGCAAAACCAGTCAGCACACCTTTGTCAAGCCATTTCAAACTAAGCAAGCATATGTGTCCAGAGACACAGGAAGAGATAGATTACATGTCCAAGATTCCCTATTCATCAGCAGTTGGGAGTTTGATGTATGCCATGGTGTGCACAAGACCAGATATTGCACACGCAGTGGGAGTTGTGAGCAGGTATATGAATAATCCAGGTAAAGAGCATTGGAAAGCAGTACAGTGGATTCTCAGGTATCTGAGAAGTACCACTTCTCATGCATTATGTTTTGGAGGTTCGGACACTGTTCTACAGGGATATGTTGATGCAGATATGGCTGGTGATAAATACAACAGGAGGAGCACCACAGGGTATGTGTTCACTGTAGGTGGAACAACAGTAAGTTGGATTTCAAAACTGCAACAGGTTGTTTCACTTTCAACAACGGAAGCAGAGTATGTTGCTGCTACAGAGGCTAGTAAGGAGATGATTTGGTTGCAGAGGTTCATGGAAGAATTGGGTAAGAAACAGGAGAATAGTAGGCTGTACAGTGACAGCCAGAGCGCCATTCATCTTGCAAAGAAATCAGTCTTTCATTCAAGGACTAAACATATAGAACTCAAGTACCACTTCATAAGATCTGTTATAGATGAAGAACTGTTAAAACTGGAAAAGATTCACACTAGCCAGAATCCTGCAGACATGTTGACAAAGGGAGTAACCAGAGAGAAACTGAGTTCCTGCTCGGTTTTTGTTGGCCTTAAAACATGAAGGTGAAAAGAAGAAATTTTCCAAGTCCAAGGTCCAGCAAGTGCAGCAGCGGTAGAGTTGCTGTGATTAGTCACCATGAAGGCACATGAAAAAATGTAATGGAGCGGTTTGCATGTAAATGGGCATAGGGATGTAAGACCTGGTAAGGCATGCATACCCCTGGTAACTCACCGGTAAACTCGGGAGATAGACCTAGGTGATAGGGGGGTGTATGTAAGATTCCTCAGTAAACATTTGAGGGGAGTTGGTGATTACTCCAAGTCAAGTTTAAAGGGGGGATTGTTAGTGTTAACCTTAGCTTGAGATCGATTCAAAGGTGGTTAGGTCTAGCACATGGTTTGTTGCAGCCCATGGTATTGTCCCATGGTATTGCATGTGTTAACCTTGACTTGAGATCGAGTCAAAGGTGGTTAGGTATAGCACATGGTTTGGGCACATGGTTTTGTTGTAGCCCATGGTATTGTCCCATGGTATTGCATGTGATTAAGCCTTTATAAGGCTTGAGGAGGCTCCATTGTAAATAATACTGGATGTGGGTACTGTATTGTACTGGATGTGGGTTCTGTATTGTACTGGAAGAGAGACTGTGAGAGCATGAAGAGGAAGAGCAGCGGTTTTTCTGCAGGGTGTATCCCTTCATCTTTCTGGACTGAAATAAAAGGACTGGCAAATTTGTTTGTGGACGTAGCCCATCGTTGGAGGTTGGCACTCCTTAATCCACTACACAAAGCACCGTTGGCACTCTACCATGATTGGAGAAAAGCGTCGTCCTTCTAAAAGAGGGAAAAAAGCTACCAAATGGATCTCATGTAAGGCTCTCTGAAAGTAAGACAAGCTACTATGGAATTTTTCAGGTGCAACACTTGTCCATCTATAAAAGAAACTCTATATCCTTTCTTATCTAATGCTGATATGGAAAGTAAGTTATTTTTCAAACCCCATACATATAGTATTCCGTTCATCTTCATGGAGGTTCTAGAGTCAAGCTTGTATCTTGATTCACCAATGCCTTTAATGGGATATTGATAGTAATCTCCTAATGATACTTTCTGAGGAGAGTTCTTCTATTCTAATCTTGAGAGATTTTTCTTCTTCATTGTTATGTGCTTTTAACCACTGCTATCAATAAGCCTTGTATCTTCTCCAGGTATTTCAGACCCAAAGAGTGCAGAGAATAGTGCATATTATTCTACATCTTCTTCTTTTGCTAGTCTCTTTTGAGGTATTTCTTCTTCTTCATCATCCTCATATTCAACTAAATGAGAATGGTGTCTCTATTTTTGTTCTTCTTTAATTGACACTCTCTAGCAAGGTTTCATATCTTATGACAATTATAACATTGATATTTGAAGTAGTCTTTCTTCTGATTGTTTTCTCTTTTCCTTTGAAACTTCTTTGGAGGTCTATACTCCTTGTGACTATCCTTCCTGAAGTTTGATTGTATTCTTCTTCTGGTATGGGTGGCTAGAGCTTGATCATCTTCTATAAGTAGAGCTTCTCTGTTAGCTACTCTAGCTTCTTATTGGATGCAATATTCCCATAGAATGTCAAACTTCATACTTTGTTTTCTAGCACACATAGTCTATATGAATGAATCCCAAGGTCTAGTGAGAGCATTGAGAGAAGTCATAACTAGTTCATCTTCATCAAGGGAGTCTCCAATGTTATTTAGTTGTTCCTTGAACTAGGAGACCCTTAGGAAGTAATCTTGAATGGATTCCTCTTTACTCATCTTGGTACCCTTCATTTGAGCTCTCAAAGTCATCTTTCTGTTGATTTTCTTTCCCTCATACATTCTCAAACGGGCATCATACATTTTCTTTGGTTTATTTTTAGATGACACTTGAGGGATCAAGTGATATTTGATAGAATCGGAAATGATCCTCATTTCCTTGATTAGTTCCTTCTGGTGCTTCTCCTTAACTTCATATTCTTTCAGTTTTGCAACTTCATATTTTATGCATTTTTCAATATCATTCTCTCTAAGAATGAGACCAATTCTATACTTCCATTCTAGGAATTTTTCTATGCCTTATGGCTTGTCCTCAAGCTTAGTTCTTGGGGCCATCTTATCCAGGAGATCACTAACAATTGAAATTTCTCAAAATGAAAAGATGGCCTTACCGGGAGATGTGCTTGACTGAGGTGAGTTGGTTGTTCCACTTGGTTTCTAGAGATTCCAAATCTTCACCCTTCTAAACTTGCTTGCGAGATTTCAGTTTCTGTTGATTTCTACTTCTGGTTTTTTGTAGTTTTCTGGTTCAAGGCCAAACTAGGGTTTGGATTTCTAGGAGATACAGCCACTCAAAAACTTAAATATAGGGCTCAATAGATGCGCTCTAGGGAGGCACAAGTTTTTATGCAAGCATATCTTCAAAATCCAAAACTTTACAGAAACCTTAATTTCTTGTCGAAGGGAGAGGAGAGAAAGTTTCACCTTGTGAAAGATGTTCTATTCAAGATACCTTTGATACTATGTTAAGATTTCATATGCTTAGATAGATATTATTAGTGTTTAATCCAAATTGAAAACCATGCAGAATCATTGAAAGAAACACAATCACAAGATAGACACATATTTATCATGGGAAACCCTAAAGGGGAAGAAAATAAAGAAAAACTTCCTCTATATAGATGTANAAACAAGTGATCCTCCTCCTTCCTAGTCTCTCTCTCTCTCTCTCTCTCTCTCTCTCTCTCTCTCTCTCTCTCTCTCTCTCTCCTATGTGTTATACAAAAGCGTGTGTGTTCAAATGAGGAACACAACTCCTCTATTTATACTCTTTCTATAACTTTATTTTACCCTAACAAGTTGGCCACACTAAAATGACAGGGATGACATCACCTAGGAAGAATCAAAACAATATTACATTATATTCATTGAGGTAATATTGACCTAACTTACAATGGAGGTTATACCACATGACTCTATGATGACCAAATAAAATAGTAACATCCTGGCTGAGGAATAAGACATTTCTCTTGGGGTACATCAATAAAATACATTTAGAATATTCTTCAAAGTTACAATATTTCAACACAACGACCCAACAAGATGTATTCACTAAGTCACATCCACTACCTCAGGATTCATCATATAACAATTTCAGGTTGGTATCCATGGGGGTATCAATGGCTTTATAATCCAACATATCAAATATTTTTAAGATTTACACAACATACTTTCCCTCGTTTAGAAATATTCCTTCCCATCTCTTCCACACTTCTAGGACTAGAAAATAGTGCATCAATCCAAGATCTTTCATCTCGAATTATTCAACAAGATTCTTCTTGCAATCTACAATCCATTTCTCATTTCCTATCAGAAATAAGTCATACACATACAGTAATAATATGACCAGTGTTCATCATCCCTAACCTTAAAGTAAAGGTTAGGATCGAATTTAATTTTGGTAAAGCCCAAGCTAATCAATGAGCTATCTATCCTTCCATAGCAAGCTCTATAAGCTTGCTTTAATCCATACAGATCCTTCATCAACTTACATACATAAGTTTGTATGTCTTCGACTTCAAATCCTTGTGGTTGTTTTATGTACACTTCTTCCTCAATAACACCATTGAAGAAGGATATATTCACATCCATATGGTTTAGATTCCACTTCATCATGGCTGCAAGTGCCATGATGGTTCTAATGGAAGTGTACCTTGCTACTAGCACAAATGTTTCTTCATAGTCAATTCCCTCTTTCTGAGAGAATCCTCTAGCCACAAACCGTGCCTTGTATTTCTCAATGCTCTCATCAACTGCATGTTTTATTTTGTAGATCCACTTGGAAGATACCACACTTTTACATTCGGGTTTGGGTACTATATCTCAAACATCATTCTTCATTATTAATTGGTATTATTTTGTCATTGCTTCTACCCACTCTTTCTTCTGTACAACTTCTTCATAACTAGTAGGTTCTTTATCTAAAAGATCACACATCAAAGCTACATAACTAGAGAATGGATTTGGTCTCTTGCTTGTTCTTGTGGAGCCTTCTTGAGCTCCATACTTCTCTGCATCTTGTATTATTTCTCTTACCCAAGCAGGCTTTCACTTTCATGATATGTTCATAGTAGGGGGTTCCTGAGGTTCTAGCATATCATGGTCTTTTGATATTTCACTTTCAGGAGAGGGTGCACCTTCTACTTTTCTAGGAGGTGCATCCTCTTCATGTACTTCTTCATGCTGACACTTTCGAGATCTCTTGAGATTTGGTTCTTCGTTAATTGTTACATCCCTACTAATCTCTATCTGATCATGAATCCTGAAACTTATATCATGAAGGCTTTGCAGTATCCAAAAAATATTCCCTTCTTTCTAGAAGGATCCAAATTGGTTCTCTTTTCTTTTGGAATGTGAACATATACTCGACATTTAAATATCTTGAGATGGCTCACTTCAGGTTTCTTTCCTGTGTCATTTCTTCTGGAGTCTTGAATCCAAGGGCACTATGGGATAATATGTTCTAAACATAAATTGTTGTTCTTGTTTCTTCATCCCATAGATGCATAGTAAGATATTGATGTATCATTGTCTTCACTACTTCCATAATGATCCTATTCTTTCTTTCTGCAACACAATTCTATTGAGGATTGTAGGGAGTGGTTAGTTACCTCTTGATTCCAGCTTCTTTGCAAAAGCCTTCAAACTCTTTTGAATTATATTCTCCACCATTGTTTTTTATGGGTGTCTTTACTCTTCTTTCTAAATCGTTCTCTATCAAGGCTTTGAATTCCTTGAATTTTCTGAATACTTCATTCTTTGTTTTCAAGAAAAATATCCATGGCTTTCTTGAATAGTCATCAATAAATGTAACATAATATTCATAACCACTTAAATATGTGGAGGGAATTTGACCACATACATCAGAATGAATTAATTCCAACGTCCCTTTAGTCTTTGTTTCACTCTTCGGAAATGGATTCTTTATATTCTTTTCTCTTGCACATCTTTTGCAAGTTCCTTCATGATAGATATTCAAATATGGTAAACCTATTACTACTTTTCTCACATAAGGTAATGCTTTGTATTTAATGTGAGCAATCCTTCTATGCCATAGTTAACTTGGGCTAGCGATCTCATGGACAAGGATTGTTTCCGAATTTCCCTTGAGTTTATGTAATCCTCCTTCTTCACTAATGAAAACTGCATCTTCAATTGTTTTTCCTTTGGGCCACATGAGTACCTGTCCATCTATAAATGCAACATATAATACTTCCTTCATCTTCATGGGGGTTCTAGAATCAAGCTTATAGCTTGCTTTACCAATACCTTTGATGGGATATTGAGAGTCATCTCCTAATGATAATTTCTTAGGAGAGTTCTTTTCTTCAAGTTTTGATAGATATTTCTTTTGTCCTATCATGTGCTTTGGAGCACCACTAAAAATAAGCCATGTATCTTCTCTAGGTGTCACATACCTAGAGAATGAAGAGAATAATATGTATTCTTATGCATCTTCTTCTTTTGCTTGTTTTCTTTGAGGCCCTTCTTCTTCTTCTTCTTCATCCTCATTTTCAGTTATATGTGCATGATGTATTTTGTTCTTATTCTTCTTCAATGGACACTCTTGGGAATAAATTCCTATCTTGTGACATTTATAACATTGAAATTAGGAGTAGTATTTCCTCTAACTATTTTCTCTTTTCCTTTGTAACCTCGTGGCAAGTCAATACTCCTTGTGACTTTAGTTATTGAATTTATCTTGTCTTCTTCCACTTTTGGTATGGGTGGCTAGGGCTTGATCATCTTCTTTAAGTAGATCTTCTCTTTTGCTACTCTAGCTTCCTCTTGGATGCAATATTTCCATACAATGTCAAACTTCATACTTTCTTTTTTGGCACAATTAATCTATATGAATGAATCACAAGGTCTAGTGAGACCATTGAGAGTAGTCATAACTAGTTCATCTTCATCAAGGGAGTGTCCAATGGCTTCTAGTTTCTCCTTAAAGTGGGAGACCCTTGTGATAGTCTTGAATGGATTTGCCTTTACTCATCTTGGTGCTCTTCAATTGAGTTCTCAAATTCATCTTTCTGTTGATGTTCTTTCTTTCATACATTCTGGAAAGGGAATCATACATTTCCTTTGGTGTATCTTTGGATGACACTTGAGGGATCAAGTGATATTTGATAGAATCAACAACAATCCACATTTCCTTAATTAGGTCCTTTTGGTGCTTTTCCTTAGATTCATATTCTTCTAGTTCTACAACTTCTCCTTTGATGTATTTGTCAAGATCATTCTCTCTAAGAATGAGGCCAATCCTATATTTCCATGCTCGAAAATTTTCTATGCCTTCTAGCTTGTCCTCAAGCTTAGTGCTTGGGGCAATCTTATCTAGGAGGTCACTAAAAAATGAAATTTCTCAAAATGAAAAACTAAAATTACCAGGAGATGCACTAGACTAAGATGATTTGGTTGGTACACTTGGTTTCTGGAGATTCAAAATCTTCACCCTTCAAAACTTACTTGCAAGATTTTAGTTTCTGCAGATTTCTTATTCTCTAGTTTTCTGCAATTTTCTGTTTCAAAGCCAAACTAGGGCTTGACTTTCCCAGAGATCCACCCACTCAAAAATTTCGATCCAGGGATCAATACATGTGCTCTAGGGAGGCACAACTTTCTATGGAATAAGATCTCCAAAATTCCAATTTGACAAAAACCCTAATTTCATGCTAAAGGGAGAGGAGAGAGAGTTTCACCTTATGAAAGTTGTTATATTTAAGCTAGCTCTGATACCATGCTAATATTTCATATGCTTAGCTAGATATCTTTATTATTTAATCCAATTTCACAACAATATCATATGCAAGATCACTAAAAGAAACCCAATCACAAGATAGACACAAATGTATCATGGGAAACCCTCAAGGGGAAGAAAACCCAACAAAACTTCCTCTATATAGATGTATAAGATAAAAACCCAAAACAAGTACTCCTTCTGCTTGCTGGTATGTCCCTCTCTCTCTCCTATGCACTATACACAAGTGTGGGTGTGTGTCAAATGAGGAACACATGTCCTCTATTTATACTCTTTCTTCCAATTGAATTTTTCCCTAACAAATAGGCCCCAACAAATTTAGTGGATCGACTTCACCTAGGAAGACACAAAACAATATTATATTATATTCAGGAGGGTTCTATCAACAGCATCCATGACTTATATAACCTAGTAATCTCATGTGATTCACTACTACATGTTGTTAATGTGATCCATTACAACCATACACTCAGGTGATTAATTATTAGTCACGATTACATAACTATGAATTTTACTGACTCATCCAAGTGTGTTAAGACCTCTTGAACATATTAGTTTAAACATGGCTTATTGACAGTGACATTGTTAGCACACTATTCATACTTAAGAAGGCTTAGATTCAAAGTAAGGAGGACAACAGAGACAACAAATTCAGATTCAAAGCCACAAGCATAACAAAGAGAAATACAAAGTCATAAGCTTAGATTCAAAGGCAGACAATTAAACAGTAATTGATCTCACACCTTCCATTCTTGATGTAATTCTTTGTAAGCTCTAGGCAGTAGAGAACTCATCCACGCAGTAGATGAGGCATCTTCAAAACTAGTTGCGCTAGCAACAATACAAGAGCACATTACAATTGACATAAATATAGTGCTCATATATGATATTGGCATAAATATGGTTTCACTTGCTCGCATGGAGAAGTGGTCCTACTGGTCCATGCTACCTACTATGAGCTAGTTTAAATTGGAATGGAGAATTATTGCATGGCCATGCTATGGTAGATGGATAAGCCCTGACAACAGCACCACCAGGAGCTATAATCCCAGACGCGGATTCAGTGCCAACATGTATTCACCAGCAGCAGAGTAAGCATCAAAGGAAAAGGCATTATAGTTAGCATAAGAGGCAGAGCCAATTCCAATTTACTTAATTTAACCCGTTTACCTTGTTGTTGACCTAATTGAACCCCCTGATTATTTAGGGAGCCAAGCTCGTATGAAATAGCTATGCCTTCAGTTTGTTAGCTTAGTTGTCTTCTGTCCTGTATGAGTAATACTGATATTTATATGCTTATACTCTGGGACAATGATCAGACTTAGCATTGCTGGGGTTATGGCTGCTCATGATGACTGCTCGTGATACCATCCTGATTGTTGTGTGAGGTCCTTATAACCTATCACACAGTGTGTTGTCTATGCAAGCATGATGCTTGTGGGAAGATAAGGTATGTTAATGAAACATTTCGGATGGAAGGCACATGAAACCTTCTATGGAAGCTTTTGCTGACTAATATTGAACCCAAAGTTATTGATTTTTTCCTTTCTTTTTCCCTATCCCAACCATTCCCATGGAAACCTAGAAAAATGGAAACAAACATCTCCAAATCCTTGCATTTATTGTTAGCTACTAATCCCATTCTATGTTGAATTTTGCATACAATGCTTAATATATTGGATTTTTTTCTACATTGAAATTAACTACAATCGAATCACTGCAACATACACATGTAGTGCATATTCATTAATCTCTCTCTTGATCTAAGCGCTTCATCATCAAGAGAAAAGAAATAACAATATAATTTAATATGTGAATGAAACAGATGGAAGGATCATGCTAGAATCATTTATGTGTGGAGCCTGAATGGAGACACCATGGAAGTAGGAAACCTTTGTGTGCTTTATGGCGACTCTAGTACATAAATTTTACATCGCCTATGTCGAGTTAGATTCTTATTATGTGTCTCTTTGCTAAACATCCCACATTAGAAGTCATTGGACGAGCTTGCCTTCAAATCCATTCCATTCACACACACATATATTATCTACCATTCTTCCCCATCACACATCTCCCATGCTTGCTTCTGCTTCTAGTTTCACCGCATCTAGGTATCCACCTAAAGTGCAAGTGTAGTTGTAGTTTTAGTAAGCATGGCAACCACACCATATGTTGCAGGAGGAGCTTCTAGTTTTGATTTCCAGACTTGGGCATGGAGCCTTCGCATTTTGCCTCAGGAATTTGCTCTACCACCGAGGGAAAAAGATCTTAATGCTCAAGAGATGGACTTCCTCCCCTACCCAATCACAAAGTACAACATGACAACAAGATCAAGATCATTACGAGTTGGAGGTCATGCAAGGTTACAGTGCACACATATAATCTCAAACTAATTAAGTTTTATGATTAACTCTTATGGCTAAGTTTGACAGTGTGCATTTATTCTAGGAGTAAGCTATTTACTAGACGAAAATTTAGTTTACTCCGTTACCCAGTGAGACTGAAACTTAGAAACATTTTCAATAGCTTCCACATCCAGCCTCTTTGCAAGTTAGAGGAAACAACCAATTCAAGAGCAATGCATCCTGGGGAAAAATGAAGCTGCTCACAACAAATCTCCAATCCCTTCCACGTTGAGCCTTGCAAATTACAGGAAGCTACCAATTCATTCATTTGCTCTATCATTCTTTTAGCTCACCGAAATTCCATGAAGGAACTCCAGCTTGTCTAGGAAATGAAAATGAAGGATATTTATCAAGATGACCGCCACAATATCATATTTTGATGGAGAGGAGTACGGGACTATTGAATTCATTCTACCAGTTCATAGCTTTTGCTGATAACGTGATAATGCAGTGAATTGAAAAAAGACCAATTCAAAAACAGAGATCGTTGAACACGCCTTTGCCAAGAATTCATGGAGAGAATTAAACTCGTTAATATTTAAATTTTATTGCTTAGAAGAGTGCACTTTACAGTCCTCTTTGTTCTTGATATTTTTTTTTAAATTTGATTTCTCTACCATAATAACTTCCTTTTAAAATGGATATATATTGGTTAGTAACAATGACAATTAAAAATAAAAAAACACCAATCATATATAAAGTTGTTGAGTATATTTCATAGTTCACAACATAACCAAAGCTACAGAAAAATTGCCATGCAATGAGGCATATTAGCCTTTTGAGCATTTACTGTGTAGAAATTGGATTCACCAGATAATTCCACAACATAACCAAAGCTACAGAAAAATTGCCATGCAAGTAGGCATATTAGCCTTTAAAGCATTTTCCGTATAGAAATTCGATGATCACCGTATAATTACCAGGAAATGAATGAATGAATTGGTAGTTTCCTGCAATTTGCAAGGCTTGGCTTGGAAGGGATTGGAGATTTGTTGTGAGCAGCTTCATTTTGTGGCTGGATGCACGGTTCTTGAATCGGTTGTTGCCTGTAACTTGCAAGGAGGCTGGACGTAGAAGTTATTGAAAATGTTTCTAAATCTTGGTCTCACTATGATATAATGGAGTAAGCTATCTACTCGAAGGCGTCATGTGGGCCCGGTGCAAATTATTGGGTTACTCCTTACACCTTTCCACAGTGGAGATGTGGTCATGCTTTCACCTAAGTTTATTTTCTGCATGGCTTCAACGCTACTTAAACATTCACTACTATAATATTATACCTCAAAGAATTACAGTTTTCAATTTTTTCAATTAATTTTATACAAGTACATTTAATAGTTTAATACTTCTAAAGTGCAACTAAAGTTTTTGTTCTATTTTCTATTTAATTTAATTTCTGCATAGATTTATTTTAACTATTTTAACTTTGACTGGTGCTATACCATAAAAATTAAGAATAAACAAATTCACAAAAAATAAAATAAAAGGTTTCTATTAGTAATGCAAGGAAACATAAATACATGTGAAGAGGAAAGCTTTGGAGCTTTTTTTATTTCATTCTTTTTTTTTACTTGTTGCTAATTTTTTATTTATTCTCTTCCAAGATTGGAAACATTGAAATTATTTTCTATTATTTTTATTGCATTAATTTTATGAAAGTACATTTAATATCTTAATATTTCTTAAGTGTAACAAAAGTTTTAGTTTATTTATTTATTTTATTTATCTTAATTTCTATAAAAATTTCTTTAAAACTTGATTGGTCCCGTACCATGAAAAGGAGAATTTAAAAAATTGAACAAAAATTAAAATAAAAAATGTTAATTATCATTCATAAATGGAGACTTGAAAATAAAAATAAAAAGTTGAATAGTTTTTTGCTTTTTACTAATTTCTTCATGCATGGAAACTTGACTCTAATGAAGAATGGAAAATTTTAAAAAAAAAATTGAATAGTTTTCTGCTTTTTACTAATTTCTTCATGCATGGAAACTTGACTCTAAGGAAGAAAGTATTTCTTTTAGTATGGATGATGCCCTCATTCATTTTTGTCTTTGACTTTGTGTTTTCATTGTCCATGATTCACTTGTCGGCAATGCATCTTGGATGATTCTGATTCCTTTTTTGAAGAGCAGATGCGATCGCGAAAGGAGGGATGATCCAGAACATAATCTTGGGAGGCAGGTTTAGCCTGATCATAATTATGAGGTTATCTTGATTTAATGAAGGAGGGATTATTTGGATCAAGAGCATGGATACCATAGCCCATGTATTAACCAAGTCATAATCTTGGGTGGCGAGATTAGCCAGATCCTAATCTTGTCGTAATCTTGACATTAATGCACGTGGGTTTAGTCAGATCGTAATCTTGATTATTTCCATCTTTGGGATTTGATCCAGGTCATTAAGCTGGATTAACCTATACGTTATCTTGATTATCCGAATGTAATAGATGTACTTGTTCTTGGATGAAGAACCTTCTTTATGGTGATTAGGTGGGTTCTTAAAGGGCATTTTCCTCTGATTTATCGTTGAGATTACACCGTACCTTCTGTTTGATTTCCCTGGGACACGTAATACTTGTCCTCTGCAGATTATCGATACGTAATGATGCTTCGTTCCATGAAGAACCTTGCACGTACGCCGTCGGTGGTTAAGCAGGTGCATATTGATTGCTTGGGCGACAATCAAAAGGGTTTTGCGGTTTCCCATGGTCATTCTGGCAAGTCTGTAGAGTTGGAGGTCATGGGAGTTCCTCTGGTGCGACCGATTGATGACTGTGTGAATTTTCCTGTGCATTCGGGCCTGAATGGTGTGATGTCAGTCAAAAGGAAGATTTGTTCAGGCTTGGGTGATGGGTTATCTGCATTTGATGCATTGGACTGTCTGGACATTACTGCGTTCGGAGATGAGGGAGGCGGTGGTGTGCCTTTGAAATCTGTGGATTATGTACATAATCCTTTGGAGACGGGCAGTATCTTGCTAGGTTTGGGCCAAGAATTATATGGTTTCTCTGTGGCAGGATAGAGGGTTGTACCGGGGGCACATTGTCAGTGCACTGGTTTTACTTGTAAGCTAGGGGTTTGTAATGTTTGTTCTGGCATTCGCTTGAAGGAAAGTATAAAGGCCAATCATGAGGGTGATGTTATTAACATGTTATCGGGCGGTGAGAAGGTTTGTGATGTTTCTTTTGCAGATGGGGTTTTTCTTGATATCTCTAGTGCATTTAGAGATAATGGTCTTGGGATATCTTCCACTAAGGAGTTACAAGCAACATCTGTTGTGGATGCGGGTTTGTGTGGTAAGTTTGGAGATTTGGGATTGGGTGCTTTAAAGGTCTCTTCTGAGGAGCCTGTTTCTACGGGGAAGTTTCTTCGGAATATATCTGCTGTTAATGAACCTGTTGATATTGTGGGATATCCGAATGATCATCGATCTGTTCCAAACTATAAGCATGTGTCTGTTTTGCCGGAGATCGGGGTGAAGAAAAAACGTCCTCAAAGGACTATTAAGAAATCTGATAAGCCGGTTTTGTTGACTGTGGGAGAGGATGTGGGTTTGAATGAAATCGTTCTAACAAATGCCATGACACTGGTTCGGAATTTTGGAAGCCACAAATTTAATTCTGACAGCTTGAATGTTTGGGAAGCTTTGGTTTGGAAAAATGTTATCAGTTGTCCACCTGCGATTTTCCTTCTACCGAGAGGTTGGATAGCATTTAAATTATTTTCCAAGGAAGATGCAGATCTGGTCCTGGATGGCGTTTGGTGGTTGGGTAATACTGGTCTTTTGATCAAAAGATGGATGCCATTATTCGATCCTTGCATTGAAAGGTATGATCAAATCCCGATTTAGGTTAGACTCCCCAATTTACGATTTGAATACTGGTCAGCTGATTTTTTTAAATTGGTGGGCAACACATTAGGTTCTCATTTGGAAACTGATTTTTCATATCTGAAGACGGGGGTTTTTTGTTTGGGGAGGGTATTGGTGTTGATTGATTTTAGGAATGGCTTGCCTGCTGGGGTGGGTATTAGTGTTGATTGATTTTAGGAATGCCTTGCCTGCTGATTTAATTATTAAAAAAGGCAGTTCTGAATTCAGTCAGCCTTTGGATTATCTGGGTGTCCTGTTCAGATGTTATAGATGCCATGTTTTTGGCCACTTGATGAATGAGTGCTCCCTACCTTTTAACAAGAAATCTTCTAGTTCCGCTCATAAGACCTGGTGGGTTAAAATTAGTGGGTTAAATGTGGATGATAAGGAGGGTTTGGCATTAGCTGATGATTCGAAGGATTTGAATCTTACACCCAAGACATTAGAAGAGAATGTTTTAGGATCTCAATCTCTCTTATTATCTCTCAAACCTTTAAGTATTGTTTCTTTATTTGATTCTGAGGGTCTGGGGTGAAATCAGATTGACAAGGAATCTGCTATGGTTTCTGTTCAAGATTCTGTTCAGTCTGAAGCGCTAAGGGATCTTGGTTTTTTTTCTCCTCCTAAAGTTTTTCCCATTGTGAACAAGGGTTATTATTTGCGCTCTTGTTCGAAAATTAATGATGGAGGGTTTGGATTAGATTGTGATCCTGATGGGTTGCATCTTTATGTTAAGGGTAATATTGGAGAATTGGTGAATGCTTTTCTTATTGCGAAGGTTGGTTCTGAGGCACTTAGAGATTTGTATGCCTCTATAGTGTTTCTCTCATGATCCTTATGACCCTAAACTGTAGGGGTTTGGGTTGTCTACCCAAAAAAATAGTGGTGAAAAGATTGATTGACGAACAGTCTTTGGATGTTATTTTTCTGCAAGAAACTATGCTTGATGGTTGTGTTTTGGTGAAGGAAATGGAATCAATGTTAAAATATTGGCAGTTTATTTCTGTAGATGCTAAAGGTAGATCTGGGGCACTTCTATTAGGGTGGAGGTCTCGTAAATTTCTTTTACTTAATGCTTGGGCTATGAATTCGAGTCTCTGTGCTGCATTGCACTCTATTGAGTTGCAATTGGATTTATGTTTTATAAATATCTATGGGCCTTATACTGACAGGGAAGGTTTCTAGAATAATCTATTGGTTATGGATTGTTTCAAGTATCCTAATTTGGTAGTAGGTGGGGATCTGAACTTCTTTGGGTCATTCTGAAATATGGGGTGTTAAAGCAAGAGTGGATGTTTTAACTGATTTCTGTACTCACCTTTTGGACGGAATTGGTCTCATTGATATTATTCCTTTGGATTCAAGACCAACTTGGTCTAATCCTCCAATTAGCTCTGAGAGTATCTGCAAAAGGTTATATCGATTACTCTTATCAGCTGATTTTCTGGACAGTGGTTTTCTTCTCAAACAGTGGATTGGGTGTGGAGGAGATTCAGACCATCAACCTATTTTCTTACAAATATTACCTAGTTATCATAAGGCTCATTGTCCCTTTAAGTTCAATGCCTGTTGGTTAGAAAACACTGAGTTGGTTGATTCATTGAAAGCTTCATGGATGGTTTTTGATGCTTTGTCTGCGGTTTCCCCTGCATCCCAGTTTGCTGCCAACCTTAAAAAATTAAAAGATGTCTTCATTGTCTGGTCGATGAAGGAAAAATCCCAGGACATTAAGGATCTAGTTGATATTGAAAGCGAAATGAAGAGACATATTGATTGTTTGGGTATTGGTTTTATTTCAGAGATGGCCAAAATGTCTTTGATTGAGCTTGAATCTCATAAGAGAACTATTCTATGTGATCGAGAAAAAGAGGCATGACAGAAGAGTAGGGTCTTATGGCTTTTATGTGGAGATGACAATACCCCTTTTTTCCACAAATATGCTGCTCATAGGAAAAACCTAAATTCCATTTGGAAAATTAATGATGATTCTGGTAACCTTGTTGAATTTTCTGAGGCTATTGCTAAGGCTGGGATTCAACATTTTGAGTTTCTGTTTCAGGAAGAAGTTGATCTTCATTTGCCTGAAATTGTGCATAGTGCAGGCTATTTTCCCACAACTGTTTCTGTGGATGATAACTATGACCTTATGAAGCCTGTTACTTTGCAAGATATTCAGCTTATCCTTTCCATTAGTAAAAATGATAAGAGTCCGGGACCTGATGGGATCCCTGTTGAGGTTTACAGATGTCTTTTTGATGTTCTGGGTGATGATCTTCTGAGAGTTATTGAGCTTTCCTGGGTAAGTGGAAAAATCCCTACGGTCTTCAATTCAACTTTTCTTGCTCTCATCCCAAATATTGATCACCCTTTATCCTTTGAGGATTTCAGGCCTATCTCTTTGTGTAATTTTGTTTACAAAATTATTGGTAAGATTATTTCTATTCAGATCAAAAATGTCATTGGTAGGTGTATTTCTGGTGAACAATTTGGGTTTTTGTCAGGCAGGCGAATTCATGATGCAGTTGGGGTCATACAGGAAGGTATGCATACTATGCATAGCAAATGTATAAAGGTTGTAATGTTAAAAGTTGATTTATCTAAAGCCTATGATCGTGTAAATTAGACCTATCTCTGGGTCATTATTTCCAAAATGGGCTTTGCTGGGAATTTCATTACTTGGGTCATGAGTAGCCTTTCCTCTGTATCCTTTTCCTTGCTCATTAATGGAGTTGCAACTTCTTTCTTTAAATCTAGCAGAGGACTTAGACAAGGCTGCCCTTTGGCACCTTTACTGTTTTTTATTGTGGTTGAAGGGTTAGGAAGGGCTCTTCTTTATGCCAAAGACTGTGGGAACTATCATGGATTATATTTTGGTAATGATATTGTTTTAACACATGTACTTTTTGTGGATGATGTTGTAATCGTCAATGATGGATCTGAACAATCTCTTTCTACTTTATATGAGACTTTAATGATCTTCTGTAAGGCATCTGGGATGAAGATTAATAATGATAAATCTTCTTTATATTTTTCTTGTCTGGAAGATTCAGAGGTTATTAAATTACAGAATATATTTTCATTTCCTGTTAACAAAATTGAAAATGGTATGAAGTACCTTGGTTTTTATCTCAAACCTTCCAGATACCTTTTAAAGGATTGGGATTGGCTGATTATTAAGGTGGAAATGAGGATTAACAATTGGAGCTTTCGGTGGTTATCTAAGGGGGGTAAGTTGATACTGATTAAAGCAGTATTAGAGGCCATTCCGGTCTATTGGATGCACTTTTGGTTGACAATGGGGATTATTGAGAAAATTAGAAAGATCTATTTTAAATTCCTTTGGTTGGGAACTCAGAAGTCCTATGGATTACCTTGGATATCCTGGAAGATTTTGGCAAATCCAAAGTATTTGGGTGGTTGGGGACTGAAAGTACCTGTTGTTTTTGCTAAATCCCTTGCAGCTAAAAATGTCTGGAATATTATTCATGGAATGGGTCTATGGGTCAACATAGCTATGCAGAAATATATCCATCCATTCAATATATTGAAATGGATTAGATCTCCTATTAAAAAGAAAAAATGCATATCAATATGCTGGAAAGTTGTTCTTTGGGATTTTGATATTGTCGGTAATTTCTTGGTATGGAAAATTGGAAATGGAAATGTTGTTTGTATTAGAGTAGATCCTTGGATAGGATGTAAATGGAGGAATGCATTTCCTTCTTCCATGATTGAAAAATTACATTTGGCAGGTTTCTATTTTTTATCTGACATTGGTCTTCATGGTTTGACAGCATTGATGGCTCAGCAATGGTTTAATGTAGATTTTATAGGTTTTACTGATCCTCGGGAGATTGCTGTGTGGAATGGTTATTTAGCCATTCTTAAATCTAGTCATGCAAGGCTTTCGAACGAGGATGATACTCTGGTTTGGAATTTATCCAAATCTGGTAAGTATACACCTAAAGAAGGTTATGCACAGCTTATGCACAGGGAAGTGGAACATATCTGATGGTGGAAAGTTTTATGGAACTTGAAATGTCCACTCAAAACAAAACAAAACAAAATTGTTGGTTTATCTTATCTGGTAAAGCATTGACTTGGTATATTCTTAGCATGAAAGGTAGAGAAGGACTGGGTAGGTGTTACTTGTGTAAGGTGGAATGTGAATCCAATTTTCATATTGGAGTGGAATGCCCTTTTACTTAGAATGTTTGGTTACTTATTCCAGATAATTTAAAACTCAATAACCTTTGGAGTGATGTAATTGTGTTAGAATGTTTCAAAAATTGGAGTTTAAATATGGAGGTTGTTGCATTTAAACCTTTACCTATCATAGTATTATGGTTCATTTGGAAGGCCAGAAACTTGTCTTGTTTTGAGGATCTTACACTGACACCAGCACAGGTATCTAGCTATATTTTGGGTATGATGAAGGCTCCGCCACAGAAATTTTTTGTGGTTTCTATTAGAACTATCTCTGTGGAAGTTATTGATAAAACCTATGCATGGGGTTTTTTTTACAGATCTGCAGCAAGGGAACCAAACCTTTGTGGTGCTGGAGGTATGTTGTTTTTATCTGATGTTCATTTTTTCTCTTTTAAGGCTGGTTTAGGAATGGGTACTAATAATTTTGCAGAATTATGTTCCCTTAAGCTACTTCTCTATCTGGCTTGGAGGAACTCATTGAATAAAATTCAGGTTTTCGGTGATTCCCAGTTAGTTATTAACTGGGCATCTGGTATGTACCGATTAATGAATTTAGAGTTAGCCATGATTCTTCAGGAAGTAAACATGCTTACTGATTCTTTCGATTATGTTGTGTTCAAACATATCTATCGGGAAAGAAATTCTTCTGCAGATGCTTTGGCAAAAGCTGGAGGAAGGATATTGGAAGGATCCTGGTCAATTATGGAACATCGAGCAGATGAAGTTGTGGAAACCTTTCAGGTTTTCTAAGATATTAACAGTTTCTTTGGGACATGGGGTAGAATAGTATCTTTTATTTTCGAATTTGGTATTGTTGGAGATAGTCTGTTCTCCTTCTCAGCTTGGATAATGTTGCACAGTTCAGTTTTGTAACTGTTTGAGCAGTTTTTATGTGATGGTGATAATGTTTTGGGACATATTTGAGCAGTTGTGAAACAGTTTTATTATTTTGACATGGTTTAGGCCTTTGAACATAATATTTGGTTTTTATGCTAGTATGGGGCTTTTATCTTGAAGGATACCTTTCTAAAAGGGTTTTTGGATATGGATCAATTCCATGTTTTGGCATTATCAGAGACAACTTTCCTTTTTTGGATGATGATGCAGAGGTCAATTTTGAAACTATTTTGCACAGTTCTGTTGATGGAGTTAAAGTTTTTTGGTCAATTATATGAGCAGTTTGAAACTGTTTATTTTTTGTTATGCCTTTTATGCATTTGAACATAATGTTTGCTTTTTTTTAGCTCTTTATGAGCTTATTCTTGATTGTAATTACCAGCTTTAATGTTGGGTCTCTTTGTGTTAATGGACTTTTGTGCCATCTGCTGAATGTAAATAAATATATTTACGATTTGTTTCCTTGGAAAAAAAAATCTTGGATGATTTGCTTGTGGGCATTGACACCAACAAGTACATCACCACCCGACATTTGGTACAATGGCATTGACTATGCCAATGGTTTTTCACTGGCAGGTTTTGCAATGGCACAATTGTTCCAAATTACCTCTATATGGACCATATATTCCTTCCATTCTTTCAAGTTTCTTCAATTATTAAATTAATCTCTTATTAAATCAAATAACTGTGTTTTCATATTGCTTGCATCCCATAACATGAGGACATCTCCAATTCCATATTTAGATCCAGAATCTAATGAGACCAACTCATGATTAAGTGTCTCAATGATGAGTTGGTCATTTTAATAAGGGCCTCAACTCTTTTTCAACTCTTTTTGTAAATACAAGCAAACAATTATAGAATTTACACTAGAGATGAGCATAAAGTGCCCTTAATCTTTTCAACCTAGCCCTAAATGTTCCAAGAATCAATTTGGAATGCTTTTATCAATTTCCAGTAAGTGATTCGAATTGTTCGAATTAGGAAACTTCATATTTTGTCAATAGGTTCCTCGTCTGCATGTTACGCCAAGTTACAGGCATGTTATGAATTAAATGCGAGTGTGACTGAATCACTGTCCTAAAGAAAAGGAAAAAAATGTTGCTATCACATGGAAATGACAAGGACCAAGAATGGGTATTTGAATTAACACGTGGATTTATAAAGATGCCACGATTGCGAATAAGAAATAACATGTACATTACTTTATCAATCAATCATCACATGGATTTTTTTAGAAGATGATATACATATATAAGATAATATAAAAATACTATTTAAGTCTTTATATTATTAAGACAATTATCTTGGCGTGGAAATTTTAAGTTTTAATAATAATAAATTTAGTTTTTCAAAACAGCGTTGGGTATGTTATTGAATTGATATATCTTCTAATTATAAATCCAACATGAAAACATATGTATATTGTATGTGGGTGAAATATACTAAGCAGAGTACCACATTTGAAATGGTATATTTAATAAATTATATTATTGTTGATTTTATGAATATTTTTATTTTGGATTTATATATTTTATTAACGATATTTTTATGTAAATCATATACATTGATCACATTTAAATCATTTGACACTATAAAGTAGTCTGATAAATATATGTTGGAGGATTGTGATGCTTGGATATATAGTGCATTTAGAATTAATGTATATAGAGATTCAAGATAAAGATATGCTTGAGGGCAATGATGCTAAGAAATATTAGTGTATCTAATAATTTAGTTTTTATTATTGAAATAAAAGGGATGTTATGGTCAAAGTAATTACTTCAAAGAAGTTTTTTTTGCTATGTATTACACAAGTTTTTGAGTAAACAATTTTTTTAGTTTTGCGTTATTTATTTTATTTACATATCGATTTCGTACTAGAGTTGAATTTTGCAGCACATAAAAGAAATTCGCTCCTTTTTGCATCAAGACTTTAGTGCCTTGAGAGGGACCCACTACCTTCTTTATTAGGCCTTTAATGCCTTGACAAGGTGTTATAGCACCAATTTTATCAATGCTACCGAAAATCCTCCTGTGCACCCTTAACATACCAAATTGTGTGAAATGTCCTTACAAAATGTCATTTTGCTATGTGTACGTGGGTTGCACATAAGAAACACACATATATGTGTGTTACCAATTAGCAACATGCGCACTCCTATGAAAATTTGAAAAAAGAAGAAGAATTTTCATGGTTGGTTGGTACAATTATGGTTTAGTTTGGTGCTACTCACACCATAACAACCCACCCAAACCATCCATATCAAAGTTTGAAACAAGATTGTAATGTCCCAACTCTGGTGTACAGACCTGGACACTCTTCAATTCTATAAATTATATTAAAATTTCTGAACTTGAATTAATTTACACAATGACTTCTCAGACTGAGCAAATAAGGGGTTTCTTCTGGGAAATTTGTAGGCGAAAGGAGTGAGCAATGGACAGAAAACAAAGAGATTTCAGACATGGAATTTCCTCTCCCCTAACACATTTAGATCTGGTGCCATTTAGGGTTCAGATTCTGCACTGCGGAAACCTAGTACCACGCTTCTGGGCAGCCAAACTGTGAAACTAAGGAGAGTAGTTCGATCTGTTTCAACCAGGGGATTTTGGGAACTTGCATAGGTTTGTTCCAGCATTAATATAACATAAATAAATGATTTATATAGTTTACTGATGTTCTAGAAAGTTCTAAGAAGTTTGGGTGAATTTGGGAATTTTTGGCAATTTTGGCCAAGGAGAACCCTTCGCAGAGGAGGATACAAAAACGTGGTACAGCCCCAAATAAAAATAGTTCTAGAGTTTTATATGGGAAGGTGGGTCTGTTAGTGACCCAACAGAACTGACAGAGCTCAGATTGAGTGAACAGAAATGGTTTTACATCAATTTTACCAAAACTAGTTATTAAAAGCTAGTAATCTAGCTGGGGTCTAAAACAAACAGTTAAATCATCTCAAATGCATTTCTGTAAAACATGAGAACTGTAACAGGGGTAAATATCAGTTTATTTAATATGTAAAATCCCTTCAATCACTTCCTCAACCTGACATATTCCTTATAGCACTCATTTTTATTCAATTTCCCCCATACATTACTAAAATAGGCCTTTTAGGCAAAGCTGAAGACAAGAATATTTATGGACAGAGATGTTCTGACCTGATACATGTAATTTATAGAAAATTATGACCCTACAGAACATAAATTACATCATTGACTGACCATTACAAGGATGCTCCAAAAACAAGGGGCAGGAAGCCCGGATCATGACTAGCAAGGGCTGTGAGCATAAGTGAAGCTAGGGCTTCACTGGAAATGGACCTGAACTTGATGGAGGCTGAAAATAACTCTGTAAATCCTTCAATTCCTGCAATCTATCACTCCACACCTGCAATGGAAGAAAAGGGGATGGAAGGAGAGGGGAATGGAAGGCTGGGGCTCATCTCCCAGTAGTCTGAGGCACAACACTTAGAAGTAATTCTCACATAAGCATTCAACAATAAAATCAACAACCAAATTGAATAATGGAGTTGGAAATTCCCTTAAGTAGACCTTGGGTGACTTGTTGAGCAAGTCCTTCACCCATTCAACAAGTAACCCACTTGCCAATTTTGTTCCTAAGCCATGAGTGGCCCTCCTTGATGGGATTAACAATTTTGGTTTGCAAATGATGTTTCCTTTTTTGTATAACTTAACCCAAAGTGGAAATTCGACCTTCTTGAGAAAAATAGCAAGTATGAAGCTTAGTAAATGTTTCCATGTTTGTATCCTTTAGTCCAAAATAGAAACTGCTCCTTCCTTGAGTAATTAGCAAGTTTGTGCATAAGGTAATCTTTCCTTGCTTTTCATCCTTGCACCAAATTAGAAACTAATTTGGATAGTTTTTATCTTTACTATGACATGTTTCTTTTTCCTTCTTTTGCATTGTTTCCATTTTTCCATTCAAGGCAAGTTTACTAGCTTTCCCCAATGCGCCCTCCTGACATGGTAGCCTTAATTCCACATCATTATTGTGCATAATAAATAAAATTAAATACATGCCTTAGAACAATTATTAGTAGTATTTTTCCTAGGAATAATAATTAATGTCAATTTGAGCCCCTAGGAATTTCATCATGGTCAACACTTTTAATGTCCCAAAATATGGGGACATGACAAAGATCCAAAAAGGGAAGGATAGGGGAACAATTAAGGGAAAAAGCAAGTAAACGTTGGAGGATTTGAATCCGGAGTTTGTTGCTTCAGGGTTTTTACATCGAGTATACCCCTCAATTATCATTATATGTTGAGCGCAACATTCTTGTTAGAGTTAGTTGGGACTAGTCATAAAAGTTCTTTTTATTCTTAATATGAAGTAGTTCATGGAAAAGGAATTTGTTAGTGGCCTAGGAAAGGAAGAAGCGGAGACAACTTGTTGAGAACTCAAGTATCGCTTATGGTTTTAATTTGTCTCCTGAAAAGTAATATAAGATCATCTTCTTCCCCACCCCCAAACCATAGTGTTTATGTTTTTTATAACATCTTAGGTTGTGGGTGGAATAGATACTAGGACTTAATGTTCCATTTGCTTGTTTCAACTATCGAATTTAGTATTTACTTGTTATCATTTTCTAGTAGCTAAGAGTATTTGAGGAAGGTGTTTTGTTGTTTGTGTCCAGGTGTTTAGGAGAAACAAATCTAATCAAAGGACAATACTCAAGGTCACCTACTTGCAATACTTCTAAGCATATAATACAAGCAAGTGTCTTCATATTCATTCAACTAATTCATGACGTGTTGAACAACTAGGAAATTAGAGTTAAATCTTCCTTTCGATGTGTTGATAGTTTAAACCCTATCTATTAGGTTAGTAAAATCTTGTAACACAAGGATCTTCTCCTAAATACTTCAACATTTTATTTTTTCCAAAGGTGAATGCATATACATAGAGAGGCACAACTATCACACACACACACACACACACATTTTCATCATAATGATTCTCAAGTTATTCCACAACCTCGACAAGAACCTCATGGATCCTCCCAAGAACTCTAATCATGAGGATGTCTCCCTTGCAAAATCACAAATGCAATTTTTCCAATAGTAGCAACAAGTTATTCAACATCAAAATAAACTTCTTCAAGAGCACACCTAGATGATACATGATCTAGCTACAAAACTACAAGATCTTAATCTCAAGAAGACCATGTCTCATTCAACCTATTGACTATCATTTGGGACCCTAAATTTACCTTGCCATAGTTTTATGATGTTGTTAATGGTGATCGGGTCAAGACTTGGATACATGCATTCTCTTCACATTTCTAGCACTAGACCATGCTACTAAAAGATACAATGTCACCTTGGTAGCTTTCCATCTGTAAGAATTAGCTACCCAATGGTGGGATTAGGCCAAACATATGAGTGGCATTGCAAAATCGCTTTGCATAGAACTTGATGCAGAGAGAGTTAGTACACCCTCTAGTGCCATCAATACTTGGGACTAGTTCTACACTACACTTCGAGATCCTTTCTATCCAGCAAGCTATGTCAAAAGCATTTGAGCACAATGGATTCAACTCTAAAAACTTTCCACTAAAACAATTCAACAATACATTGATTTCTTTCCACTCCAAGTGCATCTCTCTTTTTCAAATCTAAAACGTATATTCAACAATCAAGTTTTATTCATGTTTACTCTTTATTTTTCATCTTGAAGTTTCTTTGGTGCACAACTCTTCTCTTACATTGGATTTTCATCATGATATGGCTATTGAAAATAAGCTAGGTAAATTTTGAGGGTTGTTTTGTTCTCCATGTCAATTCCTCCCTTCACAATAGAGCTCTCTCATGGGTATACCTCTTATGGTTTCCACACCCCCACCCCAACTAGTCAATATTGCACATTTCATAAGCCATCCTCTCATAGTATAATAGAGTGTCATGCTTTACAACACCCACACTCTGCCAAGACCTTATTGTTTAACCCTAACACAACCTAATCCTTTAGATATTGTCATTGGTGTGGAAAAATCTATTATGCCTAATCCAAAAATTGTTTTGATGACATGTCCAAACTCTCCCACCCATCCCATGCTATTTACTTAGAATTCAGAGATTAAATATCATCTCACTTGTCACGTCCCCATCCATCATTCCAAACAAGGGAGGGGAGATTTATGATTTTTCCCCATCGGTTTATTATGAAATTCATAATAATAAAATGTGTGTGCATATGCATAAATAAAAACATGGTGGAAATAAACTCTTTATATCCACACACACACACACAAATCATCATGCATATCCAAGCATAATTATCACATGCATAAGATAAAATCATTGCACATTCAAATACAAAAAGAGTACTTATCTTTAAACAAAGAAGATCCAAGCAATGGACTGTGTAAGAGTGATTTTTGTTAAAACATGCAAGAGCAACAAGTTGATAGAAAATGCTCAATAGCCAACTCAAATGTATTCACACCATATTAATACGAATATATAGTACAATGGGTGATGCCGCCTCATGGAAATATTTTCTCTAGATCCTAACACCTTGCATGGTGATTAGGCTAGAGAGTCTTATCTAACTCTCCTAGCCATCATTTAGGATAAATCATTAATATCCTAAATGATAAATACAAATAAAGGTGACAAATAAACTTTGTGATTGGTAATGTAAGCCATATGATAACATTCCCCCCTCAATCACAAGTTTATGAGCATGTTAAAACAAGCACAAACAACAAGATGACATAAAATTCCTTATGAACTAATCCTAACACGTTTATGTAGTTGTATTAATAATTTAGAATAATGCCACCTTTGGTTTTTAGGTTTATGCATACCCCAAAGTTAATGTAAAAATTTATGAGAATTTTAAATAAATGGTTATAATTAAAATTGTGTCATATTACTTACTTTAATTAGATTTTTTTAAAGAAAAAATTCTGAAATCTCATTTTTTTCCTGAAGTATTCAAATGCAAGAAGTATCAGCCAGAAGACTTAGTTTCAATAACCCAAAAAAACTCAATCAAATGTAAACATTTAACTCAGAGCCTCCTCATTGACAACATGCCTTAATTGAGCATACAACTCATAGTCTCTTGAACAATTCAATTAATTGAATTGACCCTTAAGACTACTTATTTTATTGAATTAAAAAAAAATTATTTTAAATTAAAGAAGTAGACGTTATAATAAATACTACTTTTGTTCAACTTATAACATAGATAACCTACAAGGTAGAGAAAATGGTAAAGTTCAAATGGTTGTAAATGGAAAATCTCTTGTTCAAATCCCCTCAAATTGGTAAAGTTCAAATGGTTGTAAATAGAAGATCTCTTGTTCAAATCCCCTCAAATTGACCGGTGCTCCCCTATGCATGGACAACTCATAATGGATAACCAAAGAGTTCACACCTACATAAATTCATACATACTATTATATATATATAAACATAAAATAGATTTCAACTTAGTAATAACACTTATATTTATATGAGTATGCAAGGTTTAAAAAAACTTTTATATTTCCTCCACCAAAGAAGAAGAGATGAATATAAAGATAGTAATGTTGATGACAAGTCTTTCTATTATTAATAGTGTAGCAAGTGATTAGATGCGTTTTCCTATTTTTTTATTAATAATATTTAAGCATTTTATATGTATAAAGATCACATGATAATTCTTCTTATGTTGAAATGGAACGTTGGGTTATTTTTAAATACATTCCTCGTACATGTTAGCCAGAACTATCGTCATTTACGACTAAATCGCTGAAAAAAAAAACACAAGATTCTTTTTATTTTTCATCTTGAAGTTTCTTTGGTGCACAACTCTTCTTAGGTTGAAATGGAACGTTGGGTTATTTTTAAATACATTCCTCGTACATGTTAGCCAGAACTATCGTCATTTACGACTAAATCGCTAACCCAAAAAAACACAAGATTCTTTTTTAAATGTTCTTATCCCACGTGGATGATAATAATGATGATAAAAAATGTGAGATAAAAAAAATGTGAGATAAAAAAAAAAAATATATGAGATAAAAAAAAAAGAATATAAAAAATAACTATAAGTTGATAAATGGATAATAATAATAAGAAGGCTGTTTTGTAAGGAAAGGTTAAGTCCCAGCTGTGTGCGTGGACGACCTCTGCAGCTGTGTGCGCAGAGGGTTTTTGTAAGAGGTTAAGGGAAATCTGCAGCTGTGTGCGCAGAAGCCTGCTGCTGTGTGCGCGGCTTAAGAGACTTGAAGAGATCTGCAGCTGAGTGCGCAGATCAGAACTATGATTTTGAAAAAAGTTGAAATAAAACACAGTTCTGTGGACGTAGCCCCTACACTAGGGGTGAACCACGTTATATCTGGTGTTGTGGTTCTTGTGTTGTTTCTATTTCTATTTGTTTTTCACGCATTAATCACTGTATAAATATGATAAGTAAGATCACTGTTAATAAATAGCTTCGCTGTGAATTCCCTGTAGTGGGTTAAGCAAGTCACTGTATGTTTATTTATCTGTGAAGTTCTTTAGATATAAATCTCGGAGCTCTGTAGTTATTGATTATAAGTTGTTAAAGGCTAAGGTACAGTAATATCCCTCTCTGTTTGCAGAAACCTGATTCTGCGGCACCCCATAGCTGTTTCGGGTGAGACTGCAACCTGTTCGCAGGTTGTTGCCGAAAGGGCCAACACTGTGGGTCTTTTGTTGGTGCGACATAAAAGGATTAAACCCGGGTCTGCCCTATTGCCCAACAAAGTGGTTCTGTTGCCGGTTGAACTCAGTATCTGCTCAAGAGGGGTTTACGTCGTACCTCGAGGGCTATGTTCTGGAGGCCCTCTGTGAAGGAAATCGGTGATTGGCTTGATGAGACTTATTTGAAATTTGCTGAGAAAGAGAACACAAATCCGCGTCGTAGCGCACGTGACTTTTTACAGAGGTATGTTTTTTGTGATGCTTATGAAATTTTCTTTGGTAGTATCCACATAGAGTTGCACCAGTGGTTGTCCAGGTTAGCTGAGAAAAGAATGAACTTCCGTGAGGGGTGGTTTTCTGTTTGGACCCTCGCAAGAGTTAATATATTAAAAAGCGTGAACAACGAGATCTCCCGCGCGGTGGATTTCTGGACCACACGGACCCTTGAGGCCTTTGTGACGGAGTTCACCATCGACACGAGCACTTCCTTTAGTGAAGCTGAGCGACGATTCTTCCAAGGACCAAGGGGTAAGCTTTTGAATTTATTTAGCTTGAGAATTAAAATGCTATTGGCTGAAAAGGGAATATTTCTATTTGAATTAGACTATTAGATTTTGTGTTACTAACATATGTTTGCAAGTGACAACACCCTTGCTGAGGAAAGTAGTTTGCCGCGAAGTGGAAAAGGGTATAAGCGAGATTTTGAGTCATATTCCTTAGGACAGGATACCGCGCTGTCCCCTATAAATCCCGAAGAATCAGACCCGGAAGACAACCCTTCCCTTGGAAACCCTCTGGTCACCCCGCCGCGCAGCTCCGTTACCCCTGAAACTCCGTCGCAGTCTGACAATCAACCTAGCCCGAATATTCCTGTCGCCGGCCAGTCTACCCCAGTAAACCCCCCCCCGTCGACTTCTTTTCCCCCTCCAAACCCTCCCAGATCTACCATGGCCCACCTGGCTGATGATATTAAGCTCCCTGTTTTCAAAGGAATTGGGTCAGAAGACCCAGAACAGTTCTGGTTTTTATGCGAAGCAGTGTGGAATGCTAAAAAGATTACAGACCCTGCTGTAAGAAGCGCACAGCTCATCACTTCTTTCAGGGACCGGGCTTTGACCTGGTTCATGAAATTCTCCAGTACTCAGAGCCCTACTTTAGACGAGATCAAGGCAGCTATAATCAAAGAATTTAAGAAGCCCAAATCAGAATCGCAGTCTATCACCGAACTGAAAGAGATTCAGCAGCGGCGCGGCGAATCAGTGTGGGACTTTGACCAGAGATTCAAAGTTCCACTGGACCAAGTCAGCTTCACCATTAGTCCTGCGCAGCACAAGGAATGGTTTATTGCAGCATTGTTACCACATATTCGAACCCCACTCATGCAACAGAAGGTTGCTGACCAGCAAGAGGCTCTGGAAATCGCAATGAAGCTTGAGACCACCCCTGTAGATGATAACTCTGGTATTGCACAAATCCAGGCGCAGTTGGCCGCGATGGCTTTGGAGCTTCGTGATATGAAGAAAGCGAAACCCGGTCGCGAAGAGGTCTGGTGCACGCAATGTCGAGTCACAGGCCACGACAAGGAACGGTGCCCTCTGATAAGCCAGTACCTGAATACTGGTGCGCCAAACCCATTTCCACCGCAAGTACTCTATTGTGAGCTTTGCAGAACAACATGTCAGCATCGACCTGAGAACTGTTACCTCCTGCAAAGGTATGGACAAGGACCTAAGAACCCCCACTGTAACTTCTGTAAGTCTGTAGGACATAATGAAGATGAGTGTCGCACCTATGATGCCTACCGGGTGCACAATGAAGGACCAAGCAATGATGGCTACGGTTACCGGGGTGGTACCTTCGGTAGAGGCGCTCCTAGCAGCCGCGGTGGTATGGACGGAAGAGGCAAAGGCCAGTTGGTGTGTTATAACTGTAACCAAGCCGGGCACCTAGCTAGGGACTGTCGTAACCCCACTACGACATGTCGGTATTTCCGCGTAGTAGATCATGTGATTGAGCAGTGCCCCCAGCTGATAGCCAAGATTCAGGCACGACATAGTACCCCTACTCCGAACATCCAGATGATTTCCGTTGAACCCAGACCTGCCGCAGCCATCAATGTTGTTACACGGAGTGGAGCTACGACGAACATGCCGAATACGGAAAAACGGCCTGCCGAAGCTCGGGTTTGTAAGGCTCCTGAGAAAATCCCAGCATTTGATATCGCAAGAGAAAAAGAGACATTTATGGAAGTCAAGAAAGAATTTGCCGGCCCTAGCACATCTGTCACACGGGCCAACATCATCAACTACCGTCGCAGCCCCAAGAAGCTTCGCTGGATAAAGAAAGTACACTGTCCTCCTTTTTACAGAGCTGCCTCAAGCTTTTAAGAAACCAGGATGCTTTGAATGAGCTGCAGAAAGTCATTGCCTCCTGCGGACCTCCACAAGGCTGTGGTCGGGACAAACCCCTTCAGAAAATCAGCAGAACTAGCAGGGAAATGCGATTGAATGCTCAGATAGGAGCATACAATATGACTGATGTTATTTTGGATTTAGGCTCCGATGTAAATGTTTTAACTAAACAAACCTGGGAACAAATGGGAAAACCTGCCCTCTCCTGGTCCCCTATCCAGTTGAGGTTAGCTAACCAGCAACGGATTGTGCCCCTAGGAAGATTCCTGAGTGTCCAAATAGATATTGACGGGGTACGTACTCTCGCGGACTTTGAAGTGATTGAGATATTTGATGATAGCAATCCCTATCCCGCCTTGTTAGGAATAGAATGGGCGATGGAAAATGCTGCAGTCATTAACCTAAAGAAGAGACAGATGACCTTCGAAGGGAAAGACTTGAGAGTCATCCTACCCCTGGACCCCTCACAAGGAGAAAGGTATACAGAACCACTACGGGATGAAGATCAGAATGATTCGGAGCCCATATACAATATTACTGCGCAGGAAGAAGCTTATGAGGTCCCTCCTGCTATGGGTTGGGAGTCTGGTAGCTCCTGTATGACCGACTCTGAGGACGACTTAGAAAGTTGGCAGAACCGATTATATGAGCTCCATGGGCACAGAAGTACCGGACCTACTAAATCCCTCAGATGGCTCAGTTCACAACCAAGAGATTTACCTATTTTTGATGGTTCGACAGACCCTGACCCGTTTATCATACAATTCTCAGGCCAGATACCTGAGTCATAGAAAATGAACTCTCTGGAGTCAGCACTCAGAATCACAGCAGCCAGATGGTGGAAGGGCCATAAGCCGCAGATTCCTAGCTGGGAATACTGTCAGAGGCTCATTCGCCTGAGATTTAAGGACCAGCTTGAGGAGGTGCGAAGCAAGTTTGATGGAAAATCTAGTCCCAAAGAACATTTGGCAAAGTGCTATGAGGCGTGGAAGTATGTACCTCAGGACGAATGGGCACATAGATTTGTGCATACGCTGGAACCTATAGATAAGAACTGGTACGAGGAAGCTGAGCTCCGCCAAAATACTGTAAGTTGGGACTGTCTTGCCCATAGTTTTATACATACTTTTTCTACTAATGATGTCTGTCCAGCTCTAGATGCAGCTATCAGGATAATCCATACCAAGGTCTTTGATGACCGAGAAATAGTAGAACATCGACCTGATTGGACAGCGCAGGAATCCCACGCAGTAGAATGTTATAACTTCGCAATTGAGGAGGATGAGGACCCGCGCAATATTGCTATCCCTGAGTCAGAAGGATGCTGCGATGTGCATGGACCAACAGTCGAAGCCCCGGAAGTGACTCAGCCCCTAAAGACACACACAGTTAACATTGGATCCGAAGAACAGCCTAAGTTGGCTACCATTGGCGACTATTGGGATGATGAGATGGTCAACAAGGTAACCCAACTTCTCCACGAGTACCAGGATCTCTTTCCGACAAAGTTCTCTGAAATGAAAGGTATCCTGGGTGATATCGGCGTAATGAAGATCCCTTTGAAACCTGATGCGAAGCCTGTGAAGCAACGTCCTTATAGATTGAATCGGAAGTATAAAGATAAGGTTAAGGTGGAGTTGGAGAAGACGCTTGCTGCAGGAATAATTGAGCCGGTTGAGGAATCTGAGTGGATCAATCCTATGGTGGTACAGGAGAAGAAGACTAAGGGAGAAATCCGAATCTGCGTCGACCTAAGGAAACTAAATGATGCCTGTCTGCATGATCCCTTTCCTACCCCCTTTACAGATGAAATGCTCGACAATGTTGGAGGTCAAGAAGTGTACTCTTTTACCGATGGTTTTTCTGGCTACCATCAGATCCGAATTGCTCCAGAAGATCGACATAAGACAACCTTTGCTACCAAAATGGGATCCTTTCAGTATACTGTTATGCCCTTTGGGCTGAAGAATGCACCTGCTATATTTTCTAGAGTCGTCATCTCTGCGTTTAAGGAATATATACATAAATTCTTAGAAGTTTATTTTGATGATTGGACTATTTTTGGGCTAGTAAAAGACCATCTCACTAGTTTGAGACTTATGTTGAACAAGTGTAGACAGCACTAGATTGCCTTGAATCTAAACAAGTGTATCTTTTGTGCACCTTTTGGAATTCTGCTTGGTCACGTTGTCTGTAAGCAGGGATTGACGATGGATCCTGCGAAGATAGCTATTATTGTAAACCTGCCACCTCCGAAGTCCGTCAAACAACTTCGCATGACACTTGGTCACACTGGTTACTACAGGAAATTCATCCAAGGATATGCTCAGATTACCGCTCCGATGGAAAGGCAGCTGAAGAAAGATATTAAGTTCGAATGGACACCGGAGTGCCAAGCAAGCTTAGATATTTTGAAGGAAAAGATGGTCACTGCCCCTATTCTAGTATTTCCTGACTGGAACAAAGAGTTTCATGTGCATGTCGACGCATCCTCCATTGCTCTGGGGGTGGTATTGGCTCAGCCAGGCGCAGTTCAGATCGACCACCCTATTTCTTTTGCCAGTAGAAAATTATCCACTGCAGAGAAAAACTATACTACAACAGAGCGGGAAGGCCTCACTATGGTGTATGCACTGTAGAAGTTTCGACATTATCTATTAGGATCTCATTTTAAGATGTTTACTGACCATTCTGCTTTGAAATATTTGGTTAACAAGCCTGTGCTAGGAGGAAGAATATGCAGGTGGATGATTTTGTTCTAAGAATATGACTTCAAAATAATAGTTAAGCCTGGGAGACTGAACCTAGGACCTGACCACTTGTCGAGGCTCGAGTCGGGCGAAGAACCCACCAGTTTGGATGAAGGCCTCCCTGACGCGCAGCTGTTTGCCATCCAGATAGTTGATGAATACTTCCAGGATATTGCTCAGTATTTCTCTACAGGGTTTCCACCTGCTGAAATGACAACACAACAGAAAAAGCAGCTGGTAGTGCGAGCATCGGACTTCACCCTAATAGCAGGTTAGCTGTACAAGATGGGACTAGACAAAATACTATGCAGGTGTGTCTTGGAGCATGAAAGGCCACTGATTCTGGTCGAGGCACATTCTAGAGCAGCCGGAGGTCACTATGCGGGAAAAGCTACAGCACAGAAGATTTTGACAGCTGGGTTGTGGTGGCCCACAGTTCACAAGGATGCACGAGATTACTGCCATAGCTGCGACATCTGCCAACGGACAGGAAAACTATCCAGGAGGGATGAGATGCCTCTAGTCCCGCAGGTAACGTTACATGCATTTGACAAGTGGGCTATTGACTTTGTTGGCCCTATCAATCCACTTGCGAAGAAGTCTGGAGCAAGATATATTATTACAGCGACTGACTACCTTACCCGTTGGGCTAAAGCTCAACCAGTCAAGAACTGTAGTGCTGCTACAGCTGCGCAATTCATCTTCGACCACATCTTGACCAGGTTTGGGTGTCCTCGCATTCTTATGAGCGATCAAGGATCACATTTCCTAAATAAAACTATTGAAGTCCTGACTGAAGAATTCCAAGTGTATCATCATAAGAGTACATCCTATCATCCACAAGCCAATGGGACTGTCGAAGTTTTTAATAAGATCCTTGAGCAGGCCCTGACAAAGGTTTGTAATGCTAACAGAAATGACTGGGATCTTCGAATTCCAGCAGTACTATGGGCATACAGAACTACTTGCAAGAAGTTGACAGGCCATACACCTTTTCTGTTGGTCTATGGGCAAGAAGTTGTTATGCCCATGGAGTACATTGTTCCTAGCCTCAGAATATCTGCTTTCACCGAGATGAATGACCCAGCTGTAATGACAGAAAGACTGACAAAGATATTAGAACTTGAAGAGGATAGATTTATTGCAGGGTTCCAGCAACAGGTGCAGAAAGCTCGAGAAAAAGCGTGGCATGATCGACACATCAAGAAGAAACAATTCCAGCAGGGTGATCTTGTCCTTTTATATGACAGCAAATTTATGAAATTCCCAGGAAAGTTCAAGACGCATTGGAAGGGACCATATATAGTGCAGAAAGTTACTGATGGTGGCGCAGTCCAGCTAGCTAAGTTAAATGGAGAACTTTTCCCTTCTATGATAAATGGGAGTCGTCTAAAAAAGTACAGGGATAGGCCAAGCATTCAGAATCGAAGATAGCACCAAGAAAGAAAATCTACATATCGAGAACAGCCGAAATCGGGTAATAGACTATAAGCGAAGTTGTTCTTAGTAGTATGGAATGTCGTGGTTTGTTAGTCTAAAGAATGAAGTAGGGAAAGCTGAAGGTTGGTCGTAGGTCGCAGGTTCATTCTGTGTCGAAGTTGAAGGTCGTTGTTATATCATAGGTCCTAGATGTGTCGCAGCCTAAAATGTGAAGGATGGGACAAAATGGATTTGGCGGCGCCCGCACGAGAGCTACTCTTGATACCCATAATTATGAGATTTTGTGAAAATCTGAGGCTGTGTGTGACAATATTTCCGGAATTCCAGCAGATCTTGCGTCATTAATGCACCATGATGACAAATTCTGTTATGGGATTCTATAAGATGCTACACCGGCCTATGACTTTTGCATTGTGCATTTCTTTGAATTCTATAGTTAGGACTATGTCGAATAACTGTGACACCCAGCAGCTGTCACGAGAGTCCAAGGAGAGATATTTGCAGAATTGTCTGAGCAATCCTCCTGTGCCAACATGCTCGCACAGGACAAAGAAAGGTAGAAGTTTTCTCTAAAATACGCAAAGAAATGTAGAAGTCTGCTCTAACATAGAGCGACGAAGGGCACAAAGCCTTGCAAGACAACTCTGCAGCACTCTGAGTGATATCCCCCTAGCTTGGTAGAACCAGGGCGGCCGTTTGTCTTATGCACTTCGCCATGCACTTCTGAGGACCCTAAGTTGTGAATGGTCAAATGCCTGGCAAACAGCTCGAAGGAGGGGAGCTCAAACAGGGTGCAGGACAGCTAGAAGGGCACGACCAATTTGATAAGGTGCTTATTGGTCTCCTGAGAGCGGATCTTAGACAGCAACAAAAGATTCCAGGAGGTTGCTTGTTCATCCTTGCTACTCTTGAAGAGGAAGTTGCAGAAGAATTGGCGCCTCGGCTGGAACTCATTTTACAGCACCTATTGTGTGCTTGTGGTAAATATCAGAGGCGGAATCTTCGAAACGTCTATGATGCAATTGGTAAATGCTGTTGGAAGGGATTAAACTTATGAAGAGCAGGAGCAGGCAACCAGCGACAGCATTCGCAGCACCTGTGAGCAATTCGAAAGTGTCGTCAGCAAGATCCTCCCGCCAGAGAAACAGCAGAGTGTCCCGGGACGGAACACTAGTGAGTCTTAGGGGCCTGTTGGGATGCACACCCTAACGGTCCCTAAGGTGGGTAACTCCGCATGCTTTTGGGATTTTTGTAAGAGTTACGACTCAAAACAGTCTTAGGGGTCGGGTAAAAACCTTATATTGTAATAAACCCATGGTTTAAGACTAGGGTTTAGGGTTCGGGGTGCCCATGGTTTAAGTCCATGGTTTTGTAATAGTGCGATATATAAATAGGCACTTTTGTAAACAAGAAAGGTTAGGCTTTTTGATGTAAAGAAAGTTAAGGCGAAGCTAAGGCTGTTTTGTAAGGAAAGGTTAAGTCGCAGCTGTGTGCGTGGAAGACCTCTGCAGCTGTGTGCGTAGAGGGTTTTTGTAAGAGGTCAAGGGAAATCTGCAGCTGTGTGCGCAGAAGCTTGCTGCTATGTGCGTGGCTTAAGAGACTTGAAGAGATCTGTAGCTGAGTGTGCAGATTAGAACTGTGATTTTGAAGAAAGTTGAAATAAAACACAGTTCTGTGGACGTAGCCCCTACACTGGGGGTGAACCACGTTATATCTGGTGTTGTGGTTCTTGTGTTGTTTCTATTTCTGTTTGTTTTTCACGCATTAATAATTGTATAAATCTGATAAGTAAGATCACTGTTAATAAATAGCTTCGCTGTGAATTCCCTGTAGTGGGTTAAGCAAGTCACTGTATGTTTATTTATCTGTGAAGTTCTTTAGATATAAATGTTGGAGCTCTGTAGTTATTGATTATAAGTTGTTAAAGGCTAAGGTACAGTAATATCCCTCTCTGTTTGCAGAAACCTGATTTTGCGGCACCCCATAGCTGTTTCGGGTGAGACTGCAACCTGTTCGCAGGTTGTTGCCGAAAGGGCCAACACTGTGGGTCTTTTGTTGGTGCGACATAAAAGGATTAAACCCGGGTCTACCCTATTGCCCAACACTAGGTAAACCACCTTCCCTACATGTATGATTCTTTTTTTCATAAGTCATATGTGCACTATGTCATGTTTGTTATGTAATACTTTATGTATATTATGTTATCGATTTATTAGGTAGCACACTATTTTATAAGCAAAAATGTTCAAAGTTTTGAGACTATGGGGATATCATCCAATTTTGTTAAAGTTTTATATATTTTATATAAAATTTGTGCAATTTATTTGACGAAAGAGTATATTTATTATACAACTTAGTAGAGAGAGATGTCTAAGTTTTTTTTATTCATTTTCTAGAGCGATACTTATCATTTTTTAAAAACAACAAAATATTATAAAAAATAACTTATCCGCTCAAAATAGATTTAAAACATTTCCAACTAGATATATATAAAATTACACAAATTAGATAAATTAAAATGCTTTCTCAACACTTATACTCTAAAATTGTGCTTGGTAAATAACCTTTTAAGATGGATCTATATTGGTATTTTTATCAGTGCAATTGATTCATATACTCATTCTTAGCATTTTATAACCAATTCTCAAATTGACATTATTTTGGGTCTTGAAAAGCTTGACACTTTTTTAGGGGTTTCTATACCCTAGTCACTTAGCTCAAGGGGCAAGCAATATAAGACGACCTTAACTTGAACTTGTGACAAGGACATATCCATCATAAACCCAATTTATTAAGCACCCACAAGGATCCAATTTTTGAGGTATAATTTTTTAATTACTTTTTATTTTTAATAAGTTATGAGCCCTCATTAATTTTTTTAATTAGAGCCCACATTAAGTTTTTAATTACTTTTTATTTTTGGAAACCTTATGTTACTTAACTTAACATGACAACATCTCTCCCATACTAGGTTGTAAAGCACTTCATACTTCGATATAATAACTCTTTAGTTGATTTAACCATACTTCAAAACTTTATTTCTATCTTACTTTCTAACAAATAAATACTAGAATCAATTTTCACTTTTAAAAATGTTATTCATTCAAAATAAATATATTAAAAATACTTTTATTCTTATAAAAAAAATGGTCAAAAACAAAAAAAATCCTTTATCTTATTCCTCTACAATAGTTTATTTTTATAAAATAACTTAATAAAATCACATGTTCCATTAACTCTATTTTCACATACCATGTGACACTTACTAATTTAACGAAGAAAATCTTCCCAAAAATCAGTTATATCTAAGTTGAGTTTTAACCTCATGACATAACAAATTACACTTTACCAAACCATTAACCATTTGTATCACATTTTGGTAAATCTCTTAACCCTATTAAAAATGTTTGCTATACACTTGGGTTGGTTGAATATTTTCTTAAAATATTTAAGGATGAAGGTAAAAATCCAATCCATTCTAATATGTAAGTGAGAATGGTCGTGGTAATGATAATCTATATCCTCTTGTTGATACAAAGATGGACCATTAATAATAATAAAAATTGGAATATGTGTTTTAGTGACGCCTTCTTATATCCACATTATTAAGTGTTCAAAATATTAAAATAAATTGAAAATGTCATACAATAAATTAAAACAATTACACCATTTATTTTAAAACAATTACACCATCCACACAGTGGAAACTTAATATTGGGAAACAATTACCCCATCCACACAGTGGAAACTTAATATTGGGAAACAATTACCCCATCCACACAGTGGAAACTTAATATTGGGAAAGCCACTAGAAAGGTGAGGATGATGTACTGTTTTATTTCTCAAATATGAAATGCATTTACAAATAAAGTTGAAGTCACTATAGAGTTGCCATAAACATTGTGGCATGTGTAGTTGTTACAAGGTTTTTTTATTTGTCTATTCTAATTACTATATCCCACTCCTTTGCTTTGCTCAGGTATGGAGTTGTAAAACAATACAATAAAAATTTAACCCCATATTTTTCTAGGAGCCCAATACTTAACATGTATTGATAGCCATCTATGATTATGGTTAAGGTTTTGGGTTTTTTTAGACTCTTCTTGAAAGTTCACACATGACTAGCACAACGTGTGAGTAATGACAATTGACATGATACCCACTTAGTACCATGGTTGTAAAAAACATAGGTCAACCTATAGGAGACATAACTTCTACATATGAACTCCAATTGAGGTGGTCTTTGCATCATTGGAAAGACTGTTCTGTGTAGAGAGTTTCAATGGATTGTAGACTATATATGCAATTTTTTTACTCCAAAATTAAAACTTTATACCCCACATTGACTCTACAAGTTTTAGGACCCCAAATCACCAACATAGGACATGCTTGTAAAATGGGCCCTACAAGTCAAAACTTCCAATTTTTCCACTAAGAAAGTACCAAAATAAGTGACAAGCTAGATAATGATTGATTTCAAATCATACCTCCCCATTTTAGGAGGATTTTGGTTTCCAAAATATTTTATTAAAGGCAACAAGGAAAGCTCTTACTAAAGGAGTGAAGGGCAATGATGTAAATTATCCCCCCAGTTTCTCCATATCTCACATAGTCCTCCATTTACTTTACTTTGCATACCTCCAAGGAACGAATTATTTATTGTTGTAACGCATCTCTAGGCCATGGTGCAATCATTCTATTGGCGGCCTTCATTCCTAAACAATGTGCACCATAGTTCATCCTATCCACCTAACTAGGCTTTTTTCCAACTCTTGAATCTACTCCATTATCATTTTCAAGTGGTACTACAACTGTGCTAGTCCTAGAGAGAATCCTTGAACTAAGGATTTTTCCATTCCAATTGTAGACTCCAACCACATAGTGAAATTTGGTGCTTCTCTTAGCATCAACATCCATTGTTGTAGCAAATATCACATGCATGGGCAATGTAACAAGCATGCAATCAACCATTCTTATGTTGCACCTACTAAATATTATAACTCAACTAGCTTATCAAATCTTGGCACCATAAATTATACTCCCAAATGTTCTCTCCCACTTTTTGATTAATTTCATTCAACTCCACAAGACATTACTTCTTTGACTTTCACTTATGAAACTCCTTCTCAAGATATGCCTTTAACTAGATCATATTCACACCATGCAACATCGAAGCATGATATTTGATCACATGTACCATTGTAACAACCTTCCTTGCAACCCTATTTGGAATTCTACTTATTGGATTGCATTTATAACATCATGGAGGAACCAATGTTTCTTTATATCTTCATCACCCCTACTGTGGAATAGAGGCAACTACAGAGAAGAGTCATTTGATTAAGTCATCACCATTCTGATGACGTTGAGCCAACACATATACTTGGGGTCCTAACTATAATATCATTGATGCTTCTCTTGTGCCAACAATTACATAAATAGGTAATATTGAAGAAAAGTGACTGCCTTGGTACATCCACACCACACTCATGCCATTCATAACCACTATCACATATCTACTTAAACCATTGGCTAACCACACACTTGTTCTCTACACAACAAAAATGATTGGTTCTTGAAATTTTTCAAAAGGAATTAGGGGTTGAATTTAGGATGGATTGAATTCACTACCATTTTGGTCTGCTTCCTCAATAGTGTGGCCATCCATAGGGTTAGAGTACTAGAACCACACAAATTCAAATGCTTCCTCTTGGTTTCTCTCATCCACAACTTCCACAACAATACCCACGTTATTAGCCTTGGGCAACATCTATGCACCTATAGTATGGGTATCTGCATCCCCCATGTCATCACATAATTTCCACCTCATCTCTTCCAAAAATATTACTTCCATGAAAACCTATTCACTTTCTAACAATAAGGTTTCTTAATATTTATTGCCAAGGTTGAACAAAACTACATAAATTTATCCTCTCATCCTCTGCATCATCTCACACTATGAATGCAATTTATGACCATCACCTCTCATCAACAAATCTTGCATGGTATAACATAATTCCATTTCTTCCTACCACTAGTGCTTTATGGCCTCAACATGTCTTTATTGTCACTTATATCATTCTCTTTCAAAGTCTACTACCTTTACCAGCACCAACCCTTGAAGCAAGTTATGAAAATGAGTTTACCTTCAGGTCTTCCTATCATTCCACACCCCTAGGTAGGGTTTACTCTTCCATCCCTATAGGGCTTAGCAATATACCCCATTCACCATCAACATCTCTATCGACAATGGTATCTCCTCTATCGGCCTTCTATGTTTCCCATTCATAAAAAAAAATTGAGCACCTTTGTCAAAGATTATTGATATTCCAACACAAATTCTAAATCATAACAATCATAGCCTTCTAATACACTTTATAACAGAAATCAACCACTAAGGTCATTTTGTAGTCATATTATTGGATCTTGAATACTATCTTTGAATGATGAATGTTTTTAGAAACTATCATCATAATCAATGTCAATGGTTTTGCTAGAAGAGCTAGCATGTAGGCCATGTGTCCAATGCATTGGATGATAATAGAGTGGCCATATAACTATTGTGCCAGTTTCTATGGGAATTTATCTTTGAGTGATGATTGTTTATAGGGTTGAAGGAGAAGAAACACATAATCCCCTTCTGCAAAAGAGCTCTCTAAGAAATGCTAGTCAACTTGTTGTTTCATTCTATTTTGATACATCGTCAAATTGTCTTTAACAGTATAAAGAATGGCTGATTTGGTATGAAGTGTGCTATCCATTGCATGGATATTAGAGGAGCCTCGTAAATAGGAAGCCATTGACAAGGGTTTTGTTCCATAACTAGATTCATATGGTGTCATTTTAGTAGCTCCATGAAAAGTGGTATTATACCACTATTCTATAAGGGGAAGCCATTATGCTCATTGGTGCATTTTATCAAAAGTGAATTGTCACAACTAGGTTTCTAAGAACTTGTTGACCACTTCAATTCAACCATTTAGGGCATGATATGTAGAGTTCATTTTCATCTAGGTACCTTGAATTTTAAACAATCCTACCAAATTTTGCAGGTGAATGTAGGGGAGTGATCCAAGAAGATGAAAGTGGGCATGCCTTGTAACCTAAAAATATGATCCATGACGACTTGGGAAACTAAGCAAGGGGTATGTGGGTGTGATAAGACACAAAAATGAACATTTTGGAAAGATGGTCAACTACCACTATGATCACTAATTTTACTCCCATTCATGAGAATCCCACTATAAAATCCATAGAGATGTTAGTTCATATATGTGTTGGGATCAATAGTGATTTTAATACCCCTATCACCTTCATTGTCTCACCCGTGTTTCTTTGGCAAGTTAAACAAGCTGATACAAAATTACATATGCCTATTTTGATGTCCTCCCCCCAAAAATGAGCACTCGGCTCTTTCATATTTATTTAAGAAATCTCAAGTGACCTACTATGGATGATGTTTGCAACACTTCTAATATTGTTTGTTTTAATGCAGACTATTTTACCGTAACATTGTTCCCTTTATACATCAATATCTTGTTGTCATGTATACCCTTTAGGCAAGTTGGGATCTCCTTGAAGCTTGTAGATTAGTTGAACTTTAGTGTCATTTTCCTTCCATTCCCACTGGGCATCCTCAATACAACATAGGATTTCTAAAGAAAAGACAAGAGGGACTCATGCTCCTATAATATGCTAGATAAACCATCGACAACCACATTTTGATATCTTTTCTTTTATGCAATCTCATAATACTACCCCAACATCTCAATAACCCACTTATGTTTCTATGGTGATAATAACATTTATTCTATAAAATAATTCCACCTATGTTGGTTAGTATTGACCTAAGAAAGCCTATGTATGTGATATGGATGCCAGGTCTCGATTGCATGAAGGATGACCATCATCTCTTCTCATATTATTGTCACACAATTACTTACCAGTGAATGAAAAGGGGCACCTTCTCGTATCAAGACCACTCCTAGACCTATTTCCACGACATCACATTTCAAAATAAAAGTTAAAATAAAATCAGGTATGGCTAAGACTAAAGTGGTATGCATGTCCTCTATTAAAGTTGAGAAGGCATGATCAACTACCTTGTTCTATACAAAGGCATCATTTTTTAGCAGTGAAGTTAAGGGAGCAATAATTTTTCCATACTTTTTCACAAACTTGATGTAGTATCCTATAAGCCCTACTAACTCATGCAATCTCTTTAGGTTTTGGGGAAAATCCAATCTTGCACAACTACAACTTTATTGGAATCTACTCATACTCAATATTGACTTACAATGTGGCCTAAGTATTCAACCTCTAAAGGCTTAAAAGAACATTTGGACGTTTCAGGAAAAACTAGTAGTCCCACAGTAGTTGCAAGGCTATCTCAACATGTTCATGTGGGATTCCCATGTTTTGTTGTAGAACAAGATATCATCAAAGAGTACCAACACAAAATTGCATAGGAAGGATTGAATTATTTTATTCATGAAACTTTGAAAGGATTGAATTATTTTATTCTTATTAACAATATTTCCTGAGTCCATTTAGTTAAGTAGTTAATTTATGACTTGAGCAAGTAAATTTGGTTGCTCAAGATCTAAGGTTGGGAGGTATGTGGCCATCCCAACTACTGTCCACAACATTGTTTCAAACTAGCTATGTGCTAAGTAGATAATAGAGCTTCAATGCGTATTACTAAACTAAGCACAACTTTAACACAACAAGATAAAAAACAGAAGTGTAAACTTTCACAAATAATACTTTGTGGAGGATTGTCGTTGAAGTGGTGGTTATAGAGGTTTTTAGTTTGCCATTTTGTGATATCTCTTTATTCTTAACATGTTTGGCAGCTAAAGTGGATTAATTGAATTCTTGATGAAAGCTCAAGTTCAAAAACATTTTTTTAATATATATATATATATATAGAGAGAGAGAGAGAGAGAGAGAGAGAGAGAGAGAATGCACTTCTCTTTATTCCACTAATGGTACTGAGATAAACCCTAGATTCTTTAGGGCATATGGCCAAGTTGACAACTCATCAATAAATCATGTAGAGCTCATTAACAATTGGCTTAATAAGAACAAACATTTCACAAAATAAGCTGTAAACCTAGATAGAAAAAGTAACAACTTTTCTTTACAACCACTAAAATTTACACCCAATACACACAAAAAAAGTAATTAAAGTACCACCCCTACAAAGAGTAAATGATAACTTGATTATTTCTTAATACATAAAATTCAGGAATTAAAATTTTTTAACACATTTAAAAAAAAGTAACACTACTTGAGAAAACCTCAACCACTTATAAAAATTTAATATAATTTTTTTTAAATTAACTATATATTTTACAACACCTTTTACCATTGAAACCATCTTATATTAATAAGATTAAAATGTTTGATACGGAATAAAAACAACAATGACACACATGAATTGACAAAAGGTTTTTCATATTCACTCTACTATTCTTTAGTGATGCTATTTAAGGAGGGTGTCCAGCCTTTCCATTAAGTGGTGGAGATGAACTCTCATGCTTTCATAACTCTCATGCTTTCATAATGATGATGAAAAATTCTTTGGAGAATTCTTGTCTCCTCACTTTTAATTTTTTAGGTTGTATTGAAAGAAATATTTATTTCTTGTCTCCTCACTTTTATTTCTTTTAGGTTGTATTGAAAGAAATATTTTTTTTTATGTTGTAGTGAAAGAAATAATATATTGATGTAAATTTATTTTAATTTTAAATAATAATAAATAAAATAAATTTTATAATAAAAAATTGTATTAAAGTGAAATGTACTATAATCTTGATGTATACATATTTTTATTAAAGATTGTGATATGTATATTTTAATTCACTTATATATTATCTATTTTTAAGGGTACTAAGAATGAGGATGAATATAAGTATGTGAAAAGAAAGCGTAAATAGTCATTACTTTTTTGTTGAGGGATGTATTTGAATCAAGGATAATTATATAAATATATTTTATGTAATTATTTATATTACATAATTGTTTTAAAGAGATTGGTGATGGGTTAATGGTTATATTTTCTGTAAGATAGTTAGATTTTTATAAAGATCATAACTTTGAGGTTTTTTTTTTTAAATTGTAATTATGCAAAGCATTTATGTGAGAACGAAATGAGAGCCGAGGGGATTGTATCTTACTTGACAAATCCTTGGCATGCCAAGCACTTGTGAGCTTGCAACTAACAAAGAGAGGCAATAAAGAAGCTCTTTGGAATACCCAAGTATTTTAACACTAGCGACAACTCTGTACCTCACAAAGATCATAAACATGGTTATGCATTCACATAAACACATTGCATCACTGTGAACAGTCATAAATCCATTAGCATTCATAAAATCATAAGACATGGGGTAGACAAAGTCACAATGAACTGAAGAATGGGGGGGACAAGAACTAGCTTCCACTAACCAAGGAAAGGTAACTACAACAAGAAACCATTGCTTGTAAGCAAAACGACTCCTCTAACTTCATCGTAATTGGTTTTTCCTTCTAGACATCCTCTCTTCATCTTTTCTCACTGAATGGTCATCAAGAGCATAATAGATTCTTTAATGTAGGTATGTATTTGGAAGAAAAACACTATCTACCAATGGACATCATAGAGATGTTTCCAACACAAGATCATTGGTGTAATGTAGATAACATAGTCGTACACTTCTCTAAGATAATTGTCACGTTCCCCAAATCTTGTATATATAGACTCCAAAAAATCTTTGTATCCTCTATAGGATCTTTCAAAAGGGAGTTAACCTTACCCTAGGATTATTCCCTAGCTTGATTAAGACTTGCAATGATATTCTTACGCGCCTTTTGAAGCAACATGTATGTTTGTTGGAAAGTGACAGTCTACTATGGGCTTAATGTAGTGATTGAGCCTTTTTATTATATTATATACAAATATCTTATAAGTAGATGCATCCCAACATGATTGCATTATTATAACGCACATTAAGCACGTTTTGTGGGGATTTTAGAACTTTATGATAAATGTAACCTTTAAGGGGAAAATGTTTTTGTTATTTGGCATTTCCCTAGGGTTACTTCCCTTATATGACTACTCATTACGGTGGTAAGATGATTATGTTATTAGTTGAGATTCTATCACTATGTGGTCTCTTTTGCACTATAATGGATGTCTCCTATCAATGTATGAAGTGAGGAGATCTACATATAACCAAAATGCTTCATATTTTTCTTGTAGTATGACTATGTATCATTGGAGAGAAGAGACATATGGACTTGGATAGGAGATGACCAATATGGAGTGAGGTAAGAGGGACCATCTACAACAAAGCATTAGTTTCCAAAAGATTGCGTAACTTTATCGTGAGGCAGGCATATCCCATGCTCAAGTAGTTATGTAAATCTATGATTACAATATGCATAGTCATGTGTTGAATGATGCAACCTACTAGTACATGGTTGAATGGTTGTGAAGGAAAGGAGGGTTGAGGTAGGGGGTAACCGACATATTGATGTGTGGTGCTAAAAAAACCAAAAGAGTGTCATGTGATGTTAGGAACAACACAAATCCTTTAAGACCAAACCCTAGAGAAATAATGTGTTGGAGTTAATAAGAGTCAAATCATCAAAGGAAATTAGTATAAGGTATTTCCACTGACACAAGGGAGAAGATGATGGTGTAGTTGGGACATTGGAACCCATACTAAATTTGACTTGAGGCCTTGTCATGCAATGGATAGACCAAAATTCCCTTAAATTGAAGACTCTAGTAGATGATAGGCAATCATGCATAGAAAATGACAATAATCAAATTATAAACTATGAGCTTCATAAAAGGATAAATTCAATGTTGGGTGAATTGGGAAAATAATATGACATTGCATTGAAGTGGAGTTTTGATGTAGGTAGCAATAATGATAATAAAAAAAATGAGATTGTGAGCTAACTGTTGATGGTAGTAAAAAATGTGATTTATCTGGTGAAGAGTGACATGGATGAGTCCCTAAACTCATTAATAATAAAATAACGATCTTACTCCTTTATTGGGATTTTGATGTTTTTTTGGATGTTTTTTAATTTTTACATTTTGTAATTTTTTGTATTGTTGTAAATAAAATGTGAAATAATGAATGAATAATTGTTGGTACATATGGGAAGGGTGTGTGCATATGAAAATGATTGGTTCTATCAAGGAACAAGGTGTCAATGATAAGCAATGCATAAAAATGGGTAGAAAAATTAGATACATTTGAACATGGGCCTTCTCTAAATTGGTGTTTCCACTACACATTGAAGAAATTTGACTTAGAAAATGAAACTGTTCATTCATGCATTTTGTCAAACATTTTGCAGACATAAGGGTTTTAACTTTAAAAATTCTGAAAGTAAAACCACACTGCTAAAAATGAACTTCAACTTTTTTGTCAACTACTGAAACACTTTAAGCAAATGGACATAATGAATTTAGGTCAAAAGACCGGGAAAAACCCCACTACTTTGGGGAAAACCCTAGAAGAAAATTTTTCTTTAAGAAGAGTAAAACTCATAAATTTTTCTACAACTTAGAAAACTTCTGTTTCTTTTAAACCCTCATTGACAAAATTTCACAAAACATAACAGCAGCAAAAATACCTTGAAATCAGTGCTAGAAAGTACTGTATGACCTGCTGTACAAATTTCCATACGTGTTGTACGAACTATACGGCCTGCACTCAATTTTGCGTCGATTTTTGTGCCCACATGTGCCAGAAAACCCTTGCTGTACGGTTCTCTCAGTCTGCAATAAATACACCCGCAGTTACCTCGATAAATGTGCCCACATGTGTTGTTGTACGACTCTAATAGATTGTTGTACGGATTTGTTCTTGGCTTCCTTGGGATGCATGCTCCTCTTGTTCTTGGGAAATGTGCCCTTTCTTCTTGGGGACCTCTTCTTTGTCTTCAATCTTCCTCTCTTCCTCGCTTGATGGATGAATGTACTCATTTTTCCTTTCTCATTGTTTTTATACTTTGATTTTGTAACTATCTTCAATAAATACCTAATCTAGGGCTAGCAATCTTTTTACAAAATCAAGGGTCCACAATTAAAATCACTTTTAATAATTAAAAAACTTTTAATTATTAAATACATTTTAAGTGAGACCCACTTTTCTAAAGTTATAAAAACACATTCACTTTATTTACATAAACGTCACTTTGCTACATAAATACATAAGGACAAAAATTCTAGTCCTCTCATCACACCCACACCAAAAATATGGGAGGAACTTCAGAGATACAATTCAACACGCCCTCCTAAAGAGGAAGGTCCACAACATTGTCTTCACCTTGGACTCCTGTAATAGCTCCCTCTTGTTTTGGAATCAACCTCAGAAACAAATGCTCGATCTCGAACTGGAACTCTGACATCTGAGATTCAACCTGAGTCTCATCATCCTGCTCAACTTCACCATCACTTGACTGGCTAAGTCTTTTGTCAGTGGTAAGGAGAGAGTCACTCTCCTCATCTCTATTAAATGCAACAACATCATCCTCTGACTCTGAAATCCATCCTCCTACTCCTGCTCCTGCTCGTACAACATGTCCTCTCAGAACATACAATCTGTCCCTGTGATCCCCCAACAAGATGGTGGTGCCAACTGGTTCATTCCTTCGATACAGGAAGATATGACCAGACCTGATCATCATCTCGAAACCATCATCCTCGAATGATGAAACTGAGAGTTTTCTCACTCTCATCCCAGTTAAAAATAAAACTTTGTGTACTTCCAAGACCTCTCTAAGGTCTAGTTGGAATCTAACTGTTCCAACCCCTTGAATAGCAACGTGAGGATTGTCAATGTCTATCTAAATGAAGTGTCTTGGCCCTAGCATTGTGATCATCTGAAAAGAGTCATAGACTCCAGTCATATGTCTAGTTGCACCACTGTCAACAACCCAGACATGCTCAAATATGGAACTCCCTATGCTGGAATCAATTGAGACAAGAGAAAACTCTTGGTCAAATTTTGTAGCAAAGTTTTCTACAACTGCAGATGTTGCTACATCTCTTTCAGTCTTCACAATATTTTTCTCAGGACATTTTGTGGCATAGTGTCCCATCTTGCCACAATGAAAGCATTTGATCTGACTTAGATCTTTCTTATTCTTATTCTTGGACTTTGCCACAAGTGCCACATTATGCTCAGTATCCTCACTAGTTTGGCCAACCTGTGCTCCATCTCATATTTATTCTTGGGTGAAATCATCCCACAATCTGAACCAACTTGGAAGAGTTTCCTTGCCCACAATACACTTCACAAAAACCTCCCACAACTTGGTGAAGCCCTTCAGGGCTATCCTCACCAGTTCTGAATCAGGAATTATTTCTCCTAGTGCTGACAACTCATCCTTAACTTGTGTAACACGAGTGAAGTAAGAGGCTACACCTTCATCACTTTTCATTTTAATGCTATGTAGCTTGTCTTTTAGGGCCATATTCCTATTTTCCTTCTTTGATTCGAATAATTTGGTCAAAGTGTCCCACATATCTTTTTCAATTTTCTTTTCTGCTAGGTGTGGTATGAGATGGTCTTTAACCCCATCCAAGATAATTCTCTGGGCTCTAGCTTCAAAAGCTTCAAACTCCACAAGCTCATCTTTATATGTTGGCTTAGTCATGACACTGTTAATAAAGCTCAAAACCCTAAGTTCTTTCAAAACAACAGTAATTCTTACCTTCCATGTAATGTAGTTGGACACTCCACCCAACTGATCCTCATACCTAATGTTCATCATGGAAAAATAACTTGCAACCAAAAATTAACTAAAGAAAATATCTAACAATTTTCTGAACCTTCAGAGAACACTTGCTAAACTTCTTTTTCAGTATGACTCTGTTAAAATGAGATCTGATACCATGAGCTCTGATACCATGAAGAAATTTGACTTAGAAAATGAAACTGTTCATTCATGCATTTTGTCAAACATTTTGCAGACATAAGGGCTTTAACTTTAAAAATTCTAAAATTAAAACCACGCTGCTGAAAATGAACTTCAACTTTTCTGTGAACTACTGAAACACTTTAAGCAAATGGACATAATGAATTTAGGTCAAAAGACTGGGAAAAACCCCACTGATTTGGGGAAAACCCTAGAAGAGAAATCTTCTTTAAGAAGAGTAAAACTCTGAAATTTTTCTACAACTCAGAAAACTTATGTTTCTTTTAAACCCTCAATGACAAAATTTCACAAAACAGAACAGCAGGAAAACTACCTCGAAATCAGTGCCAGAAAGTACTGTATGACTGCCCACACGTACTGTACAGACTGTACAGCCTGCTATATGGATGCCCACACGTGCTGTATGGACTATACGGCCTGCACTCAAGTCTGCCTCGATTTTTGTGCCCACATGTGCCAGAAAACCCTTGCTCTATGGTTCTATCAGTCTGCAATAAATGCACTAGCAGCTACCTTGGGAGATGTGCCCACACATGATATTGTACGACTCTGATAGATTGTTGTACAGATTTGTTCTTGGCTTCCTTAGGGTGCGTGCTGCTCTTGTTCTTGGGAAATGTGCCCTTTTTTCTTGGGGACCTCTTCTTTGTCTTCAATCTTCCTCTCTTCCTCTCTTGATGGATGAATGTACTCATTTGTCCTTTCTCATTGTTTTTATACTTTGATTTTGTAACTATCTTCAATAACTACCTAATCTAGGGTTGAAGATCTTTTTACAAAATCAAGTGTCCAAAACTAAACTCACTTTAATTAAAACACTTTTAATTATTAAATACATTTTAAGTGAGACCCACTTTTCTAAAGTTATAAAAACACATTCACTTTATTTACATAAACATCACTGTTATAGCTGATTTTACGACTCCAGGTGAATCACACTTGTATGGCCTTCCCCTGTCCCTCTGTAGACTCCTTAGACCCCTTGTACCATTTTTTGTCTTTTGATGTTTCCTTGACCATCCCTATAAACATGTGAAAATTCATATACGCTACTTTTAAACCTCTAATCATGTATATATGCGGGTTTGACCCCTAAAACCGTGTACACCGAGATGTGTACAAAATCCAAATCCTTTTGGAGTTTTCCTTGACATGGATCCGACTCACTTGACTCCTGGCCTTCCGTATGCCTTGAGATTGCTCGGATTCGACCTTTCATTACCCCTTTGAAAAGCTATATAAGGAACTCTTTGATACATTGAAGGCATATGCTAGAATTGAGAGCAAAGAAACTATAGTCCATTGTTGCCGGAACTTGTGCTTGAGTCTACATCCCTTCGTTCCTTGGAGCACTTTTGTGTTCTTCTCAATCTTACCTTTCGATTGTGAGCTTGCTATAGAGAGATAGAGGATTGAGGTGGTGGAGGCCCAAGTGGGGGATTCAGTTTCTCTTATTTGCAGACGTGCCGACAAAGGTTGTATCCATTGTAATCTCTAATTTTATATTAATAGAAATATCTTTTCCTGTCCAATAATGTATGTTTGAATGAATGTTTCATCCATGGGTGATTTCAAATGCTTATACATTGTTGATTATATATGCCATAATAGATCTAACACCAATATATATAGTATGCTTGTCTTGTTTACTTGTTGTTGAGGAAGTAATTTATCAATTCAAGCTGAAGTTGGAAAGCTCAACGGGGATCTACTTCAACCGTCCAGAATAAGGTATGAGGTCTGATCCTTTAGTGTTAGATATTTAATTTCTATTGCATATTGGAAAGGATTGATTTCTGGAATCAAGCTATCTTTTGTGGTACCCCAAGCCATAAGAATTTCTCTCCGTAACAGAATTGGCGACTCTGCTGGGGAGACTTGTAGTCATCAGTGGCAGGTTCTCTTGCCATCGACAGTTTTTTGGGAATACATCAATGTCCCCTGATCGATGGATCCTCTCAAGTGTTCGACCTCAACACATTTATTCACACTTGTTAGTTTGCACTATAGTACCTTGATTCCCATTATCATTATCGGTGGGTGATCTCGCATCTGTTAACGGTATACATCAATGACCGGTAATCAGACAATGGACTGCTATGTTTGACCTCGACACCTCTATTCACATAGTAGGACATTTACTTGTAGTGGTTTGTGTAGAAGACTTTCCAGATTGGTGGCATCTCTTATATGATACCTCCTTGATCGTGCCAGTGTTCATGAGATTTCAGCTCTTGTGAATTGATTCCAGTATATGTCAAACATTTCCAGCTATTATGGAGATCTTGATCCACTATATATCTTCAGCCATTATGGAGATCATGATCCTTTGTATATCTTCATCATGGGGATTACAAGCACTCAAAGATGACTCTAGATTCCAATCTCAGAATAAATGATCTGGAGTCGATGGGATGAAATCCGCTGGAAGGAGGGCATTAAGGTGTCCCCCATCGTCCAACACGAGGTGCTCAGCAAAGCTGTATAATGTGGAAGTACTTGATCATAAGGTGCACGAACCAGTAACTGTACCGGGAATGGCCGACACGCAAAGTCAAGATAACTGAGGAATGGCCAACTCAGTTTTCAGCTTCCTTCGAACCAGAGCATAATGACGTATGGTGACTGAATAAAGGCAGCATAGACTTGATATACAAAACTGGGACATCTCTACGACACATGAGGCATCAACAGAGGCTCCATGGGGACTGGAAGCTTAACCAATAGGTGGAGATAAACTCAGATAAATGAGTACAGCTCCTAAAGTCAAACTATAAACCCAACCAATGGATGTGATATACAGTGCTTTGTTCGAAGGTGACACAACTTGATAGCTGCCAAAAGAGAACATCTTTCCTTGTCCGGCTTTTTGGTTTTTTTATTTTTTTTGGACTTTTTCAAATATTTAAAAAGCTCGAAAAAAGAATAAAATGGCTTTATAGTTACTAACTAGGAGGAGATGAGTGTCATATGGGCAAACAAACTAGTTCCAAGTAGTGGAACATACCTATGCTCAATGCAAGGATACATGTGTAGGATATCGACACTCAGGGGAAAATCCCCTCCCAGTAAAAATAGGGAATCAAGCTGCAAAGGATATACAAAATGGCTCTACATGGCTAGACATGAGACAAGCTCGAGCTATAAGGCTGAAAATCAATGTCAGGAAAGCTGGCGTAAGGCTCAATAAGGCAGGCAAAGCTCATGATAATACAATTACAACTTGACATAAGGGAGTCCCGGGGAAATGGCCAGCATAAAGTTCAAGAGGCGTATGAAGCTCTTGCTCAAGGACATGACAGGACTAAAAGGGACTCCCAGACCTAAGAGAGGACTCACAGCATGGGTACTGTTAAGTCATGAATTTGTTTTCTTCAGTCTTATATTTTGTTTGTGTTTTTGAAACTTGCTTATTTGCTTACTTCTAGGAAATTTTGGTTTAGAGCTAAATTTTGAGTTTATGCCATTAGGTTTTCATCATTTTTGTTTTTCCTATGTCCTGAAGGGTTCTATAGAGTATATTTTGATTAATGGTTTCATGAAAAGCACTAAGATCAAGGTTTAATCATATAAACCTAGTTTTAAAGTTGGATTATTGATCAAATAACACAAATTAGATTTTTGAACTTTCTTGTAGTGCAAGGGTAAAAATAATGCACTGGCACGCCACAAGAAAGTCGCGGGTGCTCAATTTGTCATTTTTCACGCCGATTTCTTCAATGATTTTGTTCCTAGGGTGACTAATCACATCAATAAGCAGGTTTGATACGTGTCTCATCAGGATAATCATGCAAACAAGTGTTGGTCATCGCGTGAGGGAGATCGTGGCAGTTAGAGGTAAATGCATGGCCAATCATGACATAGAGTGGAATAAGGCGAGATTAATGAGAAAGAGGTTCTCGAATTGAAGATTATGAAGCTGGTGGAGACGCTGGGGTGGAGACACATTGCTAAAAAATCAGAAATTGGCAGTTGAAGGAAGAATTATGGTTTCACAACGTGACAGTTAGAGGTGAGCTGGAGAGTTGAAGACACCTGGAGCGTTCAATTCGACATTTAGCCAATCCAGGAATCAACTTCTAACACCTGCATCAAGCTTGGAATGAGGTATGTCGCATGACCTTGGTCATAACCTGTAAAAATTGGGGTTTTTTCTGCTAAGCCTTATGATGTCAAATTGTTAGAGGAAAACATGAATTCATTTATTCAACAAACTCCCAATGGTGAAATATTAGTCCAAAGGTCTAAATGAGCATCGTTTGATGTAAGTAAAGTTCAGAACAACCCTGTTAAAGATTATTGGTGCTGTTTTTAACCCAAATTATTTAAACTTGGCACAAATCATTTCCTGAATTGGTGATAGAATAAACTGTGTAAACTTGGCACAAAGCATTTCCTGAATTGGTGATAGAATAAACTGAGTTAGTTTAAAGGACCAACTGAATAAGTTCAAGTTGGGAATGCTCAAATAGTTTGGATGTGGAGCTATGGTGGTGTCTTTCATCCTACATAGGGTGCCCCACATGAAGCCTCAGGTGACTATGAGTATACTAGACCACAAGGATCCTAGGATGCTCAGGTGGGTTTATGTCATGGCCCACCATGGTGGCGGGGGTCCCAGAGTTGTCTACAGGTCATCCTTCTTTAGCTGGTTGAGAGGTCAGCTACTTATGATTGAGGACTATGCCTATGAGGGAGAAGACTTCTGTGAGGATCCAGAGCTTCCACTACCCAAGGGGGAGGAGTGGGATGATCGAGGTAAGAAAGACACTATCCATCATGTTTTTATGTTTTTTATTTTATTTCATTTTTGTTTTGTAATACAGAGACAAGTGAAAAAATGATTTCATGAAGACATTGGACTTGTCTGTCCAAATAGGATGTCACCTATAGACATGCGAGATGGGGTTAGGGATATGGTGGCATATCGCTCTGAGGTAGATGAGGAGCTTGGATATTTAGAGGATAACCTGCAGTGTTTGACTGTAGGGATTCTTGATGTTACCATTGATGACTTACCCAGGTGCTACCAGCATCATACTACAGGAGTCTCAGGATGGTTTTCCAGGCTACTCCATAGAGTGGCCCAGGCCATTATATGTTATCATGAGCACCACCATGACGATGACTAGCCTATAGAGAATTTTCACTTTTTGTATATGTATTACTACTGAAAGCTTCGAGGCTTCATTTTTTTTCCTGTATATGTATATTTTGAACTTATGATAGTCCTGTACTTTTGAGGGCACTGAAAGTTAGATGATTCACCCCAATTTTTTATCTCAGTTTTACAATTATATATATATATATACCAAACTTTATTTATAGTTGTGTGTGCAAAAAAATGCGATGTGTGAAAAATACGCCTACTTATGAATTTACATGCATTTTTTATGTTATAATGGATTTTAAATTATGAGAAATGTACCAATCTAAGACATAATTAGCTAAGGAATCTACAACATCATTCAAATCTCTCATAATATGTTGATACGTGACTTGTTCAAAAGACCTTTCGAAGAGCATAACCCTTCGAAATGTCCGAAGGAGTAGAGGGTTTCAAACAGTGTAGATTCGATTTAGCTGTTGAACAACTAATTCTGAATCTAGGTAAAACCTAATCTCCCTTACATCATTAGTTAGGGCTTATGCCAATAATCCAATCACATCATGATACTTTGAGAGATTGTTGGTAGAGGGACCTAAACAAAAACCTCCTGAACTCACCAGATCACCTGTAGGAGAGTACAATACCCAAGCTGATGATGCAAGATTTAGCTTGTAACGATTAGCACCGTCCACGAATCCAGTGAAAGTAGTCATCTGTCCATTAGACATGGGACACAGATAAGTAGGATTTGTGAAACACATCTTAAATCACACAGGTTTTATAAAATAGTTGCAAGGGAAATTCTGGACCGCGATGCCAGAGCTAATTTCTCCACATGTGAGTATCGTGTTTTGGAGTCCAGCAGACTCTTACTAGCATAGTAGATCACATGTTCTAGATCATGTTCGTCTGTTTGAACAAGGACCATGCCTATAGTTGACAAGGATCCATCCACATACAAAGAATAATATTTGGTGTAATCAGGTGGTTGCAACATAGGTGCATGGGTGAGAGCATGTTTGATATTGTCAAACGCACGCTGTGCGAAGTCATCCCAGACAAAAGGGGTATCCTTTTTAAGCAATCGAATGAAACCATGTTTCCTTTCGGTGTAGTTGCATACAAAATGATGTAGAAATTTTTCCTTCCCTTACAAACTTTTGAGTTCAGTAACATTCGTGGGAGCGGGTAGGTCCAGGATGGCTTCAATCTTCAAAGGATCAATACAGACCATCCTTAGACATGATGAAACTAAGAAGTCGGCCAGTTTTGACACAAAAAACACATTTGTGGGGATTTAAACGAATATTAAGTGACGACATCTAAGAAATATAGCTCTTAGATGATCGACCTGAATGTCCCGCTGCATAGAATGAACAAGGAGGTCGTCGAGATAGGGTTCCACAACGTGTTTAACATCATGAAATGGCATGTTGAAACATAGCACCAACATTTTTCAGGCCAAAAGGTTATTTCTAGTAGGAAAAGGTCCCCCATGGGTAGATGAAGGTCATCTTGTGTTGGTATTACGGGAGAATATCTATCTGATTATAGCCAGAAAAGCCATCCATAAAGGAAAATATGACGTTATCGACACAGTTATCGATTATTTGATCAATATAGGGAGTAGGGTAATTTTCCTTTGGACAAGCCCGATTCAAGTCCCTAAAATCGATACAAACCCTGAGAGTACCCTACTTTTTATTCACAGGAACTATATTGGAAACCCATTAAGTTAAAGGAACAGGGGTAAATAAAACCAACCCTTAGAAGTTTTTCAACTTCCTCCTTAATGGCGGCTGCTTTTCGTGGATGTACTTGGTGTAATTCTTGACGAACTGGTTTGGAACCAGGGTAGGTTTTGATCTCATGAACAACAATGGAGGGAGAAATCCCTAGAAATTATTCGTATGTCCAAGCAAAGACATCTCAAAATTCCTTAAATAAGGTCGTATATAACTGAACCTCGGAAGACAAATATTTTTGGCCTATATGAATATGTTTTGAAATACCTAGCTTCATTGATATATCAACAGGAATTGTTTTAGTAATGTTGCATAAATTTCCCTCGGACTCAACAACACGAATGAGAATCGGAGGCTGAGGGTCCGTAACTATATCAAATGAAACGTCTAATGCGAAGTACTCCTTTACCATATGGCAAGGGGGGAGAAAAGGCGATCTATGATGATGATCTTTCCAAGCCATATCTTCTAGTGATATAACTTCCATAATAGATTCATCTGTAGGAAGCGTGTGTGACAGATAATCTAGAGATGGGGGGGTTGTCAAGCCAATATGGCAATTGGTAAAAATATGAGGCCACCAACAAATGGTAGTTGATGTTAGGGTCACTGGTAGACTGTATTGCATTGTAAACTTCTTCAAAAGGTGTAAGTGACATAGATTCGACAATTGATGGATGCAATCTGCGAAGGAGGAGGAGGATTTGATAGTGGAAAGACTCCCATGAGTGAAGAGTCTTTAAGAATACCTAATCCAATATTCTAATAATGTGGGGTAGTCAGAAGTGGGACGTTGTTTGCATCATTTGAGATAGCATTAGGAGTGATGAAATCTAATTGCTCAATAGTAACAATCCTTCCTTGGAATGGGAACTAAACTATCTGAAAACCGGTCAATGCTACGGCTTGCATAGCATAAAACCAGTTACGACCTAGGAGTAGGTTGTAGTCCAAAGGTGCATCAACAAATTCAACATGAATGGAGACTGATTTACCTCCCAATTTGATCGGGATGGCAGGGAGTAATGCATAGGGTTGAAATCCACGACCATTAAAGGCCTTGAGTGTGGTAGGAGAACAATTAATCTCAGGAGAACCAACGGATCTCCAACAATAGAAAGACATGAATGAAGTAGAGGCTCCCTTGTCCAAAATAGTGCGACGAATATTCTTTCTAGCAATTTTGGCGGTTATCTGAAAATCTAGCTGATGTGAAAGCTTGGTTTTAAAGTCCTCTAGTTTTGAAGTGATGATGTTACTCTGCTCAGGATCCATAGCTCCAAGTGCTGTGAGAAAAAAATTTCGTTGGCTGGGACACGTTTGGAGTACTTCTAAGGCCGACATAGTGCATGGTCTCTAATCCAAATCTTCTACAATGTTATAGTATTGGACGACACATGCATTAGGATTGATAAGGGACTTACGAAGCGTACTCTTTGGTGGTCCAAAAATTGCCTCAGGTATAGGTTTTTCAATGTGAAGACCATTACTAGGGGGAGGTGTGGAGGCTGAGGTTTTAATAGATTGAACTTATCGGATTTATTCTCAGGAGGAAGGTCATAAATATGTGCCCTTGTATTTAAGTAAATCGTTTCACTAAACATCATTTTAACTTCATCAATCGATGAAGAAGGCCCATGCAAATATTGATGATCAATCAATTGTTGTTGGGTGGGGAAAGAATCTTTTAGAACATCGTGGGTGGGTGAAGCTTTCAAAAACTCATGAACTTCCTCTTTACGAGGACATTCTTTGGTGAAATGGTGACCTCCACAGATTAAACAAGGATATTTTACCTTTCTCTTACCTTTTGAATCGGCATCATGATTAGGTGGTTTATTCCCTTCTTGTTAATTATCAAATTTTTTTGATTTATTTTTTCCTTTCATTTTCCCACCCGAAGATTCGGTGGATTGGACCACATTTACTTCAACATGAGCAATAGGAGAGGGTGCAGTCTTGGGTGGTTGTGCTAGCTGACTTACTGGTGCGATGGATTGAGTTTTCTTTTTAGTAGATTTCATCGTTGTTTGTGCTTGAACTGAACCAATAATGCCATCAGCAGGTGGTTCAGTTGCGGGTCTTAATGGATTGGTTGTGGGGCTAGGAGCATGTGGAATTAAGTCATAAAGAGTATCTAACTGGAAGTAAACCAAGTCTAAGTACTGAGCATGGCTAATAGACTTCTCTTCCGTAACAGCGCCTCCCATGGCAACATATCTAGCAATGGGTGGGAGTAAAGACTTTGTGAACCAATCAACGAGTAATTGGTCAAGAATAGGGGCCTTATCTAACCTTCGTCTTCGTCTCCATTCATGAATGTGATCGGAGATATGTGTTGAAGTGGTTTGTCAAAGCGAGGTTAACAGGTCTGTACCTATCTCATATCGTATTGGTAATTGAAAGTGAGTTAAGAATGCCATTGCTAAAGCATTGAAATCCCAGAAAGAGCATTTTGGTAGCTCTATATACCTTTTTGAAGCAATGTCTGTGAGGGTTCTCTGAAATAGTCGTAGACGGATTGAACCATCCATCAGAGAATTGGATGAACACCACCTCCTGGAAGGGGGGTATGGTCCACCATACCCCCCAGCAGTATTTACGAAAGCTCCTCCATAAGACACAACATTAGACCAATTTGGTTGTCCCCAAGGTACAAAAACATTTCTAGGGTAAGGCATTCCGGGATAAACTGCTGCAGACGGTGGTTGTTGCTAATTTTGATTAACTGTAGGTGGCTGAGTTTTGGGGTAAATATATCCCCAAGAAAGCGGATTAATTACAGGTTGGGCCCATGAGGGTCCTCCCTGACTGGTGGAAGGTACAACCGTAGTAGTATTAGGAGAAGGAATATTTTCCGTTGACGGTCCTATTGTACATTTTTCCCCATGTTAGAAATGGGTCCTCCGGCAGATTGTTGAACTTGTGCTAGGGAATGCCCCCCAGGTACATAAACTATAGGAGGAGTTGAAATGGATGGGGATTCTTGACTAGGAGATGGGGTTTGAATTGGATTTTGACTAGGAGGTGGGGTGTGAAAAATGTTATGGGTAACCAAGTTTTGGGTCAGTGCTTCTGGAAGAAGAGGTACTTGAGATGGTGGCAGGGGACGATACCTAGGTGGTGGTGTTCTTGAAATACTAGGAAGAGATGAAATACTTCTCCTCCTCACCTGTACAATATTTTTTAATTCTTATGTATGTTCATGCCATTTGCACAAATGCTTGATAGATTCTTTGAAAACTCTTCATTTGACGAAACATTTTCAAGGGTTTGCCTTAAAGGAGACAATGTAGATGGTTCTGGTTCGGTTGTGGTAGTTCCATAGTTAGCAATCGTCTGTCCCAGAGATGTTATCCAAAAAGGAGCATTTGGGCCATATTTTGCTTCTATAGTTTGATCCAGTGGATGATTAATAGTCCAGTCGGATGTTCCAGGTTGACCTTCCATTGGGAAATGAAAGGTTGTGTCAGTTGCAGGAGATAGTTGTACCAAAGGATTGTTGTAGACAGTGAAATAGTCTCTGGTTTCAGTAGCCGAAGTAGTTTCTATACGAGCATTAGTAAAATCTAGTCATTCCATGGTTTCACCTTTGTGTCCTTCCACTGTAGGAGGAGAGTCAGGTGGTAAACCTTGCAGTCTACAACATCGCCTTGGAAATTGCTTAGCTAGGGTGATGGTTGAAGTTTTATAGCCTAGGTAAAAAAGAAAAAGACACACACAAACAGACCTACGCATGCTAAAGGTCGCAAGCAAACTTAAATGACAGGATGGGCTGAAGATATCCGGTCTCTCACTAGGATGGTCAAGTTGTCGCAACTCACGATATACCGCAAGGTCCAATAGTAAAATGCGATGAGGAGGATCAACCGTCCCGCACCTGAATACCCGACTGCCTGGACAACACATGCGTAGTACCTCCTTGAGTGTTGTTCTTGGTGTATTTCTCCAACAAGATGGCCAAAGGGATTTTCTCATATGGTATATGAATCCTAGTAGGGTATCCCGATATACACAAGGTACGTGGGAGCTCAAATCCATTGTAGTGTTGTCTAATCTACAACCGTTCAAAAGGGGCCCTCCTATATACAATCGAGTATGTGAATTACCTTTAAATAGACCTTAACAATATGTGAAATGTCATTCTATATACCAATGGTATGTGGAGCAACCGCGCAGACCCCGAATTGCAGTGCAGGCATGAAACGATAAATGCTACGTTTTAAGACGTTGGAACACGTCTCTACCCTATCACTCAAATATCTATAAAATTTTAGCCTAGAGCTACAATTTATTTAATCTGAAGGATTAGTGAATGTTTGTGAGGTGTTGTCTCCAAAATGCAAAATTATTCTATATGTGATGCACTTCTTTTTCTTTCAATCAAGACTAGCTAGAGTAGGGAAAGGACCATTTCTTTTCTTTCAAAAACACACCAATTTAAATGCCACTCTCAACAATTTAAAATAAATACCTAACAAGAATTCTAAAAATATTTCTTCAAACACAAAAATTTCACCAATAAGAGCCTTAATTTTCTGAAACAAGAAAAGAATGCAAATCCTCTAAAATTTTCAGAATTTAATTTTTCTTCAAAAATGCCAAAAAGACCTATATGTCTAACTCACTCGTGTGACTGAAAAAACAAACTTTTCCTAAGCATAAACAAGACAAACTAACTGATTTCTTTTTTAATTTTTCAATTGAAGTTCTGAAACATAAAAGACATAAGGAAATTCAAAATAAACTAACTCAATGAGAAGCTATGATTTTCATTTTCAAGATGAACTTTTTCAGAGATCAAAGAACACAAAAATCAACAAAAACCAAGACTGTCTTTCACACAATTCCTTTCAAAAACTTTTTACCGAATGAAGAAAATAAAATGTCTTGAAATTGAGCTCAAAGAATGAGAATCAATTGATCAAAACCAACAAAATCAATCAATCAGAGAACTCAAGAAAATCACACTAGAATCTTTCAGAGAAATGGAAAGCACAAAAAATAAAAAACAGGCAGTTCAAAAGGCCTACGTCAGCACAAGAAGGCAAGCTGCACGAGAGTGTTGTAGAAGGGTCAGCGCTCTTTGTCCACTTCAGTAAGGCACCATCAGCACTCTGTGTTAATTGAAGAAAGGCGCTTTCGACGCTCTTTACCAAAAGAAAGAATGCGTTGTGATGAGGTCGACGCTCTATCAACCAGAGCTAAGTGTGTCGTTAGATCAGTAGATGAGAAAATCAAAGATCTACATAAGAAACCAAAAAACTGAGATGTGTTGGATTGTGAGGGATAAACACAAATTCTAAACATAGGCAATAATCAGAACAATAAGATAGATTTCTTACCTTGTCAGCTGAAATGACTAAACGAAGAGAGTGTGACCTTCATAGGTGAGAAAGTTACCAACAAACATAGATCCGACTGGATCTGCACCAGATATGACTGGATCTTCCCTATATCTGACTGGATTAAGATTTCCCCAGTGGAGTCGCCAATTTTTTTATCAGGAATTTTACACCTCTTACGGACAAGATTTGTTCCTCTACCCTGCAAAGCACAAGTGTATAAAAAAAGAGCACAACAGTATATCTTTCCCCTAAGTAATCAATTTGAATAATATGAAACCAAAATATTACCCCAAACCTAATCCCTTTTTTCCTTGCTCCAAAAGTCCTTGCAATGTTCAATACTTGCAAAATAGATCAAAAGACAAAAACACAAAGTGAAAGCATCATGACAAATCAACTACTTATGTCAATGATCAAGGAGTCCAACAATATCTAATCTGCAATTAAAATACATTAAATATGGGAAAAGGGAACACTTTTGTATTAATGATTAGAGATTAAAGTTACAACCAAGCCTTGATGTTGATGGCTTTATCCTCTAGAACAAATCTACAATCCTTTACACCTATGACAATCTCTTCACATACAAGCCCACTCTATCTTGCCTCTAACTCAGATCTCAATCCAACAGCATAATGGTACTTTCTTTGGCCTCTGTCACTCACATCATGAAGGCTTCATTTATAGGCCAAAACACATGAGATTAACTTGAGGAATGGATAGGAATTGATCCCAACAGGTGAGGGAGGTGAATGCCACCTCTCCCAAGCCAGTAGGAACTGACTCCATGGATGCTTCCGCAAGGAAGCTTATAGAACATTCCTTTTTATCATATTTGGTTGATCAATGCACTTAGATAAAGGTGTAACATCGTTGACCTAACTTGTTATCAAAGGAAACAGAGGTCGATGCTCCTTAATCCACTACACAAAGCACCATCGACACTCTGTCATGATTGGAGAAAAGGGTCGTCCTTCTAAAAGAGGGAAAAATGCTACCAAAGGGATCTCAAGTCAGGCTCTCTGAAAGACAGACAGGCTACTGTGGAATCTTCAGGTGCAACACTTGTCCATCTATAAAAGAAACTCTATATCCTTTCTTATCTAATGATGATATGGAAATTAATTTCTTTTTCAAACTCGGTACATATAGTACTTCCTTCATCTTCATGGAGGTTCCAGAGTCAAGCTTGTAGCTTGATACACCAATGCCTTTGATGGAATATTGATAGTAATCTCCTAACGATACTTTCTGAGGAAAGTTCTTCTCTTCAAGTCTTGAGAGAGTTTTATTCTTCATTGTCATGTGCTTTTAAGCACCACTATCAATAAACCTTGTATCTTCTCCAGGTATTACATACCCAGAGAGTGCAGAGAATAGTACATATTCTTCTACATCTTCTTCTTTTGCTTGTCTCTTTTGAGGTATTTCTTCTTCATCATCATCCTCATATTCAACTAAATGAGCATGCTGTCTCTGATTTTGTTCTTCTTCAATTGACACTCTCTAGCAAGGTTTCATATCTAATGACAATTATAACATTGATATTTGAAGTAGTCTTTCTTCTGATTGTTTTCTCTTTTCCTTTGAAACTTCTTTGGAGGTCTATACTCCTTGTGACTATCCTTCTTGAAGTTTGATTGTATTCTTCTTCTGGTATGGGTGGCTAGAGCTTGATCATCTTCTATAAGTAGAGCTTCTCTGTTAGCTACTCTAGCTTCTTATTGGATACAATATTCCCATACAATGTCAAACTTCATACTTTATTTTTTGGCACACATAGTCTGTATGAATGAATCCCAAGGTCTAGTGAGACCATTGAGAGAATTCATAACTAGTTCATATTCATCAAGGGAGTCTTGAATGATATTTGGTTGTTCCTTGAACTGGGAGACCCTTGGGAAGTAATCTTGAATGGATTCTCCTTTACTCATCTTGGAACCCATTAGTTGAGCTCTCAAATTCATCTTTCTATTGATTTTCTTTCCCTCATACATTCTGGAAAGGGCATCATACATTTTCTTTGGTGTATTTTTAGATGACACTTCAGGGATCAAGTGATCTTTGATAGAATCAGCAATGATCCTCATTGCCTTGATTAGGTCCTTCTGGTGCTTCTCCTTAACTTCATCTTCTTTTAGTTCTGCAACTTCATCTTTTATGTATTTTTCAATATCATTATATCTAAGAATGAGACCAATCCTATACTTCCATTCTAGGAAGTTGTTTATGCCTTCCGACTTGTCCTCAATCTTAGTGCTTGGGGCCATCTTATTCAGGAGATCACTAAAAACTGAAATTTCTCAAAATGAAAAGATGGCCTTACCGGTAGATGTGCTTGACTGAGGTGAGTTGGTTGTTCCACTTGGTTTCTAGAGATTCCAAATCTTCACCCTTCAAAACTTGCTTGCGAGATTTCAGTTTCTGCTGATTTCTAGTTTTGGTTTTCTATAGTTTTCTAGTTTAGGTCCAAACTAGGGTTTGGATTTCTAGGATATCCACCCACTCAAAAAATTCAATTTAGGGCTCAATAGATGTGCTCTATGGAGGCACAAGTTTCTATACAAGCATATCTTCAAAATCCAAAACTTTATAGAAACCCTAATTTCTTATCGAAGGGAGAGGAGAGAGAGTTTCTCACATAAGGAAATGATCAATCTTCAAATATGGTAAACCTATTACTACTTTTATCACATAAGGAAATGCTTTGTAGTTCATGTGAGCAATCCTTCTATGCCATAGTTAACTTGGGCTAGTGATCTCATGGACAAGGATTGTTTCCAAATGTCCCTTGAGTTTATGTAATCCTCCTTCTTCACCAATGAAAATTGCATCTTCAATTGTTTTTCCTTTGGGCCACATGAGTACATTTCCATCTATAAATGCAACATATAATACTTCCTTCATATTCATGGGGATTCCAGAATCAAGCTTATAGCTTGCTTCACCAATACCTTTGATGGGATATTGATAGTCATCTCCTAATGATACTTTCTTAGGAGAGTTCTTTTCTTCAAGTTTTGAGAGATATTTCTTTTGTCCTGTCATGTGCTTTGAAGCACCACTAAAAATAAGCCATGTATCTTCTCTAGGTGTCACATACCTAGAGAGTGCAGAGAATAATACATATTCTTATGCATCTTCTTCTTTTGCTTGTTTTCTTCAAGGCCCTTCTTCATCATCATCATCCTCATTTTTAGTTAGATGTACACGATGTATTTTGTTCTTCTTCTTCAATGGACACTCTCTGGAAAGATGTCCTAACTTGTGACAGTTATAACAATGAAATTAGGATTAGTCTTTCCTCTAACTATTTTCTCTTTTCCTTTGTAACCTCGTGGGAGGTCAATACTCCTTGTGACTTTCATTCTTGAAGTTAGGTTGTCTTCTTCCACTTTTGGTATGGGTGGCTAGGGCTTGATCATATTCTTTAAGTAGATCTTCTCTTTTGCTACTCTAGCTTCCTCTTGGATGCAATCTTCCCATACAATGTCAAACTTCATACTTTCTTTTCTGGGACACATAGTCTGTATGAATGAATCACAAGGTCTAGTGAGACCATTGAGAGCAGTCATAACTAGTTCATCTTCATCAAGGGAGTGTCCAATGGCTTCTAGTTTCTCCTTAAACTGGGAGGCCCTTGTGATAGTCTTTACTCATCTTGGTACTCTTCAATTGAGTTCTCAAATTCATCTTTTTGTTGATGTTCTTTCCTTCATACATTCTGGAAAGGAAATCATACATTTCCTTTGGTGTATATTTGGATGACACTTGAGGGACCAAGTGATATTTGATATAGTCAACAACAATCCTCATTTCCTTGATTAGGTCCTTCTTGTGCTTTTCCTTAGATTCATCTTCTTCTGGTTCTGCAACTTCTCCTTTGATGTTTTTGATCTGGATTTATGCAGGAACGCAACAGAATACACAAATAACCATAGAAAAAAATATGCAGTAGAAATAACACTTCATTTCATTAATCAATAACCGAAACTTGTTTACATATAGAATGGAAATAAACTAGCTAGAGTGCTGGTAGCTTATCTCTGAGAAGAGATGCGGCGGCTACATGCCTCTGAACTCTGTGTTACAATGAGGCTCGAAGGCCTATATATTATTGAGAAACAATGGAAACCCTACACATCCAAAAACCTAACCCTAGGAGGTGAAACGCCTTAATGTGGGTCTCGTTGGGTAACTTGGTACATCAATTTCCCAGGGTCATAACTTTAGCATACTACCTCCGTTTGACACGCATGATACATCATTAGAAAGATATGTTTAAGGACTATATCCATAAATGACAAATATTGAGTCTGGAACAAACTCATATTTGCCTAACCATTTGATGCCAAAAAAACATCGTTTAGGGCCTCAAAATGGCTCCAAAAGTTTAGGACCCGAAAACTGCCAAAAATAGTAAATTGTGCTACAATTAAGGAAACTGGAAAACTGAAAGAAACAATGGTGGGGGTCCAAGAGGAATAGGTGGGTGGCCACCAATATCCTCCTGGATCGGTATTTGTCAAGATCATTCTCTCTAAGAATGAAGCCAATCCTATATTTCCATGCTCGAAAATTTTCTATGCCTTCTAGCTTGTCCTCAAGCTTAGTGCTTGGGGTGACCTTATCCAAGACGTCACTAAAAAATGAAATTTCTCAAAATGAAAAACTAAAATTACCAGGAGATGCGCTTGACAAAGGTGATTTGATTGGTACACTTGGTTTCTGGAGATTCAAAATCTTCACCCTTCAAAACTTACTTGCAACATTTCAGTTTCTACAGATTTCTTATTCTCTAGTTTTCTACAGTTTTCTATTTCAAAACCAAATAAGGTTTGACTTTCCCGGAGATCCACCAACTCAAAAATTTCGATCCAGGGCTCAATATATGTGCTCTAGGGAGGCACAACTTTCTATGCAATTAGATCTCCAAAATTCCAATTTTGACAGAAAGCTAATTTCATGCTGAAGGGAGAGCAGAGAGAGTTTCACCATGTGAAAGTTGTTATATTTAGGCTAGCTCTGATACCATGTTAATGTTTCATATGCTTAGCTAGATATAATTAGTGTTTAATCCAATTTCACAACAATATCATATGCAAGATCACTGAAAGAAACACAATCACAAGACAGACGCATATTTATCCTGGGAACCCCTCAAGGGAAAAAAACCCAACAAAACTTCCTCTATATAGATGTATAAGATAAAAAACCAAAACATGTTCTCCTTCTCCTTGCTGGTATGTCTCTCTCTCTCCTATGCATTATACACAAGTGTGTGTGTGTGTCAAATGAGGAACACACATACTCTATTTATACTCTTTCTTCCAATTGACTTTTTCCATAACAAGTAGGCCCCAACAAACTCACTGAGCGGACTTCACCTAGGAAGACACAAAACAATATTATATTATATTCAAGAGGGTTCTATTAACCTGACTTACAATGGAGGTTTTACATCATGATTTTATGATGACCAAATACAATACTAATATCCCGAAAGAGTAATAAAATGTCCTAAAATACATTTAGAATATTCTTCGCAGTTACAATATTTCAACAACCTGGACGGCTTATATAACCTAGTAAGCTCATGTGATTCACTACTACACGTTGTTAATGTGATCTATTACAGCCATACGCTCCGGTGATTAATTATTAGTCAGGATTACATAACTATGAATTTTAGTGACTCATCCAGGATTACGAGCTAGTGTGTTAAGACCGCTTGAACATATTAGCTTAACCATGGCTTATTGACAGTGCTAGTGTGTTAAGACCACTTGAACATATTAGCTTAACCATGGCTTATTGACAGTGCTAGTGTGTTAAGACCACTTGAACATATTAGCTTAACCATGACTTATTGACATCTAGCACAATATTCATACTCAAGAAGGCTTAGATTCAAAGTGAGGAGGACAACAGAGACAACAAATTCAGATTCAAAGCCACAATCATAACAAAGAGAAATAAAAATTCATAAGCTTAGATTCAAAGGCAGACAATTAAACAGTAATTGATCTCACACCTTCCATTCTTGATGTAATTCTTTGTAAGCTCTAGGCAGTAGAGAACTCATCCATGTAGTAGATGAGGCATCTTCAGAACTGGTTGTGCTAGCAATAGTACAAGAGCACATTACACTTGGCATAAATAAAGTGCTCATATACGATATTGGCATAAATATGGTTTCACTTGCTCGCATGGAGAAGTGGTCCTACTGGCCCATGCTACCTACTATGAGCTAGTTTAAATTGCCATGGATAATTATTGCATGGCCATGCTATGGCAGATGGATAAGCCCTGACAACAACACCACCAGGAGCTATAATCCTAGATGTGGATTCAGTGCCAACATGTATTCACCAGCAGCAGAGTAAGCATCAAAGGAAAAGGCATTATAGTTAGCATAAGAGGCAGAGCCAATTCCAATTTATTTAATTTAACCTGTTTACCTTGTTGTTGACCTAATTGAACCCATTGATTATTCAGGGAGCCAAGCTCGTATGAAATAGCTATGCCTTCTGTTTGTTAGCTTAGTTGTCTTCTGTTCTGTACGAGTAATACTGATATTTATATGCTTATACTCTAGGACAATGAGCAGACGTAGCATTGCTGGGGTTATGGCTACTCATGATGACTGCTCATGATACCATCCTGATTGTTGTGCGATGTACTTATAACCTATCACACAGTGTGTTGTCTATGCAAGCATGATGCTTGTGGGCAGATAAGGTATGTTAATGAAAGAAACATTTCGGATGGCAGGCACATGAACACTTCTATGGAAGCTTTTGCTGACTAATATTGAACCCAAATTTCTTGATTTTTTCCTTGCTTTTTCCCTATCCCACCCATTCCCATGGAAACCCAGAAAACTGGCAGCAAACATCTCCAAATCCCTGCATTTATTGTCAGCTACTAATCCCATTCTACGTTGCATTTTGCATACAAATGCTTAATAGATTGGATTTTTTTCTACATTGAAATTAACTACAATCGAATCACTGCAACATACACATGTAGTGCATATTCATCAATCTCTCTCTCTTGATCTAAGCGCTTCATCATTAATAGACAAGAAATAACAATATAATTTAATATGTGAATGAAACAGATGGAAGGATCATGCCATAAGCATTTATGTCTGGAGCCTGAATAGAGACACCATGGAAGTAAGAAACCTTAGTTTGCTTTATGGCGACTCTAGTACATATATTTTACATCACCTATGTCGGGTTAGATTCTTATTATGTGTCTCTTCGCTAAACATCCCACATTAGAAGTCGTTGGACGAACTCACCTTCAAATCCATTCCATTCACACACACATAGATTATCTACCATTCTTCCCCATCACACATCTCCCATGCTTGCTTCTGCTTCCAGTTTCACCCCATCTAGGTATCCACCTAAAGTGCAAGTGTAGTTGTAGTTTCAATAAGCATGGCAACCACACCATATGTTGCAGGAGGAGCTTCCAGTTTTGATTTCCAGACCTGGGCATGGAGCCTTCACATTTTGCCTCGGGCATTTGCTCTACCACCGAGGGAAAAAGATCATAATGCTCAAGATATGGACTTCCTCCCCTACCCAATCACAAAGTACAACACGGCAGCAAGATCAAGATCATTACTAGTTGGAGGTCATGCAAGGTTGCAGTGCACACGTATAATCTCAAACTAATTATGATTAACTCTTATGGCTAAGTTTGACAGTGTGCATTTATTCTAGGAATAAGCTATTTACTCGAAGACGATTTGCAATGGGTTCATTTGACGTCATTCATTAGATAGCTTACTCCGTTACCTGGTGAGATTGAAACTTAGAAACATTTTTAATAGCTTCCAAGTCCATCCTCCTTGCAAGTTAGAGGAAACAACCAATTCAAGAGCAGTTCATCCTGGGGCAAAATGAAGCTGCTCACAACAAATCTCCAATCCCTTCCACGCTAAGCCTTGCAAAATACAGGAAACTACCAATTCATTCATTTGCTCTATCATTCTTTCAGCTCACCGAAATGCCATGAAGGGATTCCAGCTTGTCTGGGAAATGAAAATGAAGGATATTTATCAAGATGACTGCCACAATATCATATTTTGATCGAGAGGAGTACCGACCTATTGAATTCATTCTACAAGTTCATAGCTTTTGCTGATAGCCTGATAATACAGTGAATTGAAAAAAGACCAATTCAAAAACAGAGACCAATTCAAAAATAGATCGTTGAACACGCCCTTACCAAGAATTCATGGAGAGAATTAAACTCATTAATATTTAAATTTTATTACTTAGAAGAAGTGCATTTTACAATCCTCTTTGTTCTTGATCTTTTTTTTTAAATTTGATTTCTCTATCATAATAACTTCCTTTTAAAATCGATATATATTGGTTAGTAACAATGACAATTAAAAATAAAAAACACCAATCATATATAAAGTTGTTGAGTATATTTCATAGTTCACAACATAACCAAAGCTACAGAAAAATTGCCATGCAATGAGGCGTATTAGCCTTTTGAGCATTTACTGTGTAGAAATTGGATTCACCAGATAATTTCACAACATAACCAAAGCTACAGAAAAATTGCCATGCAAGTAGGCATATTAGCCTTTAGAGCATTTTCTGTATAGAAATTCGATGATCACCATATAATTTCCAGGAAACGAATGAATGAATTGGTAGTTTCCTGCAATTTGCAAGGCTTGGCTTGGAAGGGATTGGAGATTTGTTGTGAGCAGCTTCATTTTGTGGCTGGATGCACAGTTCTTGAATCGGCTGTTGCCTGTAACTTGCAAGGAGGCTGGACGTAGAAGTTATTGAAAATGTTTATAATTCTTGGTCTCACTGTGATATAATGGAGTAAGCTATCTACTCGAAGGTGTCACGTGGGCCCGGTGCAAATAGTCGGGTTACTCCTTACACATTTCCACAGTGCAGATGTGGTCATGCTTTCACCTAAGTTTCTTTTCTGCATGGCTTCAACCCTACTTAAACATTCTCTACTATAATCTTATACCTCAAAAAATTATAGTTTTCAATTTTTTCAATTAATTTTATACAAGTACATTTAGTATTTTAACACTTCTAAAGTGCAACTAAAGTTTTTGTTCTATTTTCTATTTAATTTAATTTTTGCATAGATTTATTTGAACTTTGATTGGTGCTATACCATAAAAATTAAGAATAAACAAATTCACAAAAATAAAATAAAAAGTTTCTATTAGTAATGTAAGGAAACATAGATATATGTGAAGAGGAAAGCTTTGGAGCTTTTTTTATTTCATTCTTTTTTTTAACTTATTGTATGTAAATAACAGTTGCCAATTTTTTATTTATTCTCTTCGAAAATTGGAAACATTGAAATTATTTTCTATTATTTTTATTGCATTAATTTTATGAAAGTACATTTAATATCTTAGCATTTCTTAAGTGTAACAAAAGTTTTAGTTTTTTTAATTATTTTATTTATCTTAATTTCTATAAAAATTTCTTTAAAACTTGATTGGTCCCATACCATGAAAAGGAGAATTTAAAAAATTGAATAAAAATTAAAATAAAAAATGTTTATTATCATTTATAAATGGAAACTTGAAAATAAAAAAAGAAAGTTGAATAGTTTTTTGCTTTTAACTGATTTCTTCATGCATGGAAACTTGACTCTAATGAAGAATGGAAAATTAAAAATAAAAAGAAAGTTGAATAGTTTTATGGGTTTTACTCATTTCTTCTTGCATGGAAACTTGACTCTAAGGAAGAAAGTATTTCTTTTAGTATGGATGATGCCCTCATTCATTTTTGTCTTTGCCTTTGTGTTTTCATCGTCCATGATTCACTTGTGGGCAATGCATTTTGGATGATTTGCTTGTGGGCACTGACACCAACAAGTACATCACCACCCGACATTTGGTACAATGGCATTGACTATGCCAATGGTTTTTCACTGGCAGGTTTTGCAATGGCACAATTGTTCCAAATTTCCTCTATATGGACCATATATTCCTTCCATTCTTTCAAGTTTCTTCAATTATTAAATTAATCTCCTATTAAATCAAATAAATGTGTTTTCATATTGGTTGCATCCCATAACATGAGGACATCTCCAATTCCATATTTAGATCCACAATCTAATAAGACCAACTCAGGATTAAGTGTCTCAATGATGAGTTGGTCATTTTAATAAGGGCCTCAACTCTTTTTCAACTCCTTTTGTAAATACAGGCAAACAATTATAGAATTTACATTAGGGATGGGCATAAAGTGCCCTTAATCTTTTCAACGTAGCCCTAAATGTTCCAAGAATCAACTTGGAATGCTTTTATCAATTTCCAATGAGTGATTCCAATTGGGAGATTAATAAAAGTTTTTAAAATTTTTCCATAAGAAAAATCTTATGAAATGGCTATTTTTTATGGTTCATCTATTTATATTTTGTTAAAATCAATAAATCTTTGTTGAAATGTTTTTTAATTATTCAAACAAATGAATTCAAGTTCTTTTAATATCTTGAATCCATTTTGAATATTTTAAATTCAAAATTATATAATTATAAAAATGTATATCTACAATTTTAACAATATTTTAATTAAAATATATATAATTCTAATAATGTATATTTATAATTCTAATAATTTAGTTTTGTATTTTTTGTGTTATTTTATTTGATAGTGAAAATTCTGTTCTATTTATTTTATAAATTTGATTTAAATTTTATTGTACATAAGATATGTATTCCACATGTAACATGTACATAACAATAACTTTTAATTTATTTATGTGGTTTTTAAGCTAAAAGTGTCTATTATGTTTCTTTCAATTTTTCGTTTCATTTTTTTAAAATAAAAACTTTGCTACTCGCATCCCTCGTTAATTTTACTTCATGTAGAAAAAACCAACCACATCACATCTACAAAGATTCACCATAAATAACTTTTGTTAATATGTACACATTGTGGATTCTTTGTCACATGGAAACCCTTTTATAAGGAAACTTCATATTTTGTCATTTTTAAATAGATTCCTCGTCTGCATGTTACGCCAAGTTAGAGGCATGTTATGAATTAAATACGAGTGTGACTGAATCACTGCCCTAAAGAAAAGGAAAAAATGTTTTCCTCGTGTTTTTTATTATTATATGTTGCTATCACATGGAAATGACAAGGACCAAGAATGGGTATTTGAATTAACACGTGGATTTATAAAGATGCCACGATTGCGAATAAGCTTAAAGATGGTGGGAAAGAAATGACATGTACATTACTTTATCAATCAATCATCACATGGATTTAGAAGATAATATACATATATAAGATAATATAAAAATACTATTTAAGTCTTTATGTTATTAAGCAATTATCTTGGCGTGGAAATTTTACGTTTTAATAATAATAAATTTAGTTTTTCAAAACAGCGTTGGGTATGTTATTGAGTTGATATATCTTCTAATTATAAATCCAACATGAAAACATATGTATATTGTATGTGGGTGAAATATACTAAGCAGAGTACCACATTTGAAATGGTATATTTAATAAATTATATTATTGTTGAATTTACGAATATTTTTATTTTGGATTTATATATTTATTAACGGTATTTTTATGTAAATCACATACATTGATCACATTTAAATCATTTGACACTATAAAGTATGTTGATAAATATATGTTGGAGGAGTGTGATGTTGGGATATAAGTGCATCTAAAATTAATGTATATATGGAGATTCAAGATAAAGATATGTTGGAGGGTAGTGATGCTAAAATATATTAGTGTATCTAATAATTTAGTTTTTATTATTAAAATAAAAGAGATGTTATGGTTAAAGTAATTACTTCAAAGAAGTTTTTTTTGCTATGTATTACACAAGTTTTTGAGTTAATAAATTTTTTAGTTTTGTGTTGTTTATTTTATTTATATATCAATTTCGTACTAGAGTTGGATTTTGCAGCGCATAAAAGGGATTCTCTCCTTTTTGCATCAAGTCTTTAGTGCCTTGAGAGGGACCCACTACCTTCTTTATCAGGCCTCTAATGCCTTGACAAGGTGTTATAACACCAATTTTCTCAATGCTACCAAAAATCCTCCTGTGCACCCTTAACATACCAAATTGTGTGAAATGTCCTTACAAAATGTCATTTTGCTATGTGTACGTGGGTTGCACATAAGAAACACGCATATATGTGTGTTACCAATTAGCAACATGTGCACTCCTATGAAAATTTGAAAAAAAAGAAAGAATTTTCATGGTTGGTTGGTACAATTATGGTTCAGTTTGGTACTACTCACACCATAACAACCCACCCAAACCATCCATATCAAAGTATGAAACAAGATGCAAAAAGGGAAGGATAGGGGAACAATTAAGGGAAAAAGAAAGTAAACGTTGGAGGATTTGAGTCCATAGTTTGTTGCTTTAGGGTTTTTACATCGAGTATACCTCTCAATTATCATTATATGTTGAGCGCGAAATTCTTGTTAGAGTTAGTTGGGACTAGTCATAAAAGTTCCTTTTATTCTTAATAAGAAGTAGCTCATGGAAAAGGAATTTGTTAGTGGCCTAGGAAAGGAAGAATCAAATTGGTGACGGAGACAACTTGTTGAGAACTCGGGTATCGCTTATGGTTTCAATTTGTCTCCTGAAAAGTAATATAAGATCACTCTTCCTCCCCACCCCCAAACCATAGTGTTAATGTTTTTTATAACATCTTAGGTTGTGGGTGGAATAGATACTAGGACTTAATGTTCCATTTGCTTGTTTCAACTATCGAATTCAGTATTTACTTGTTATCATTTTCTAGTAGCTAAGAGTATTTGAGGAAGGTGTTTTGTTGTTTGTGTGGAGGTGTTTAGGAGCAACAAATCTAATCAAAGGACAATGCTCAAGGTCACCTACTTTCAATACTTCTAAGCATATAATACAAGCAAGTATCTTCATATTCATTCAACTATTTCATGACATGTTGAACAACTAGGAAATTAGAGTTAAATATTCCTTTCGATGTGTTGATAACTTTTAAATCCTAGCTATTAGGTTAGTAAAATCTCGTAACACAAGGATCTTCTCCTAAATCCTTCAACATTTTATTTTTTCCAAAGGTGAATGCATATACATAGAGAGGCACAACTATCTCTCTCTCTCACACACACATTTTCATCATACAATTCTCAGGGTATTCCACAACCTTGACAAGAACTGCATGGATCCTCCTAAGAACTCTAATCATGGGGACGTATCCCTTGCAAAATCACAAATGCAATTTTTCCAATAGTAGCAACAAGTTATTCAACATCAAAATAAACTTCTTCAAGAGCACACCTAGATGCTAAATGATCTGGATACAAAACTACAAGATCTTAATCTCAAGAATCCCATGTCTCATTCAAACTATAGACTATGTTGGGACCCTAAATTGACCTTGTCATAATTTTCTGATGTTGTTAATGGTGATCAGGTCAAGACTCGGATACAATCATTCTCTTCACATTTCTAGCATTAGACCATGCTACTAAAAGAGACAAAGTCACCTAGGTAGCTTTCCATCTGTAATAATTAGCTACCCAATGGTGGGATTACGCCAAACATATGAGTGGCGTTGCAAAATATCTTGCATAGAACTTGATGTAGAGAGGGTTAGTACACCCTCTAGTGCCATCAATAATTGGGACTAGTTCTACACTACACCTCGAGATCTTTTCTATCCAGCAAGCTATGTCAACAAAATTTGAGCATAATGGATTCAACTCTAAAAAATTTCCACTCAAACAATTCAACAATACGTTGATTTATTTCCACTCCAAGTGCATCTCTCTTTTTCAAATCTAAAACATATATTGACAATCAAATTTAATTCATGTTTACTTTTTATTTTTCATATTGAAGTTTCTTTGGTGCACAAGTCTTCTCATTCATTGTATTTTCATCATGATCTAGCTATTAAAAAGAAGCTAGGTAAATTTTGAGTGTTGTTTTGTTCTCCATGTCAATTCCCCCCTTCACAATAGAGCTCTCTCATGGGTACACCTCTTATGGTTTCCACACCCCCACCCCCAACTAATCAATATTTCACATTTCATAAGTCATCCTTTCATAGTACGATAGAGTGTCATGCTTTACAACACCCACACTCTGCCAAGACCTTATTGTTTAACCCAAACACAACCTACTCCTTTAGATATTGCTATTGGTGCGGAAAACCCTATTATGCCTAATCCAAAACTTGTTTTGATGACATGTCCAAACTCTCCCACCCATCCCATGTTATTTACTTAGATTTCAGAGATTAAATATCATCTCACTTTTCATGTCCCCATCCATCATTCTGAACAAGGGAGGGCTGATTTATGAATTTTTCCCCATCGTCTTATTATGAAATTCATAATAATAAAATGTGTGCATATGCATAAATAAAATCATGGTAGAAATAAACTCTATATATCCACACACATACACATCATCATCATCATGCATATCCAAACATAATTATCACATGCATAAGATAAAATAATTGCACATTCAAATACAAACGAGAACGTACCTTTAAACAAAGAAGATCCAAGCAACTAACTGTGTAAGAGTGATTTTTGTTAAAACATGCAAGAGCAACAAGTTGACAGAAAATGCTCGGTAGCCAACTCAAATGTATTCACACCATATTACTACCAATATATAGTACAACGGGTGATGCCACCTCATGGAAAGATTTGCTCTAGATCCTAACACCTTGCATGGTGATTAGGATAGACAATCTTATCCAAATCTCCTAGCCATCATTTATGATAAATCATTAATATCCTTTAAATGATAAATACAAATAAAAAGGACAAATAAATTTTTTGATTGGTAATGTAAACCATATGATAACATTCCCCCCTCAATCATAAGAGTTTATAAGCATGTTAAAAAAAGCACAAATAAGTACTAATCCTAACACCTTTATGTATTTGTATTAATCATTTAGAATAATGCCACCTTTGTTTTTGTAGGTTTATGCATACCCCAAAGTTAATATAAAAATTTATGAGAATTTTAAATAACTTGTTAGAATTAAAATTGTGTCATATTACTTACTTTAATTAGATTTTTTTAAGAAAAATTTATGAGATCTCATTTTTTGCTTGAAATATTCAAATGCAAGAAGAGTCCACTAACCCTTAAACACTCAATCAAATGTAAACATTTAACTAAGAATCTTCTCATTGACATTATGCCTTAATTGAACATATAACTCATAGTCTCTCATTGACAATATGCTTTAATTGAACAATCAATTAATTGAATTAACCCTTAAGGTTACTTATTTTATTGAATTAAATCAATTTGATAGAAATGGTTGTAAATGGAAGGTCTCTTGTTCAAATCCTTCCAAATTGACTTGTGCTCCCCTAGTAAAAAAAAATCATAGATAACCTACAATCCAATAGGTTTGAAGAAGATGTCAACAACAATAAAGAGAAAATAATGTTATATTTTACATAAATAATCTAAACTTTAATACAATTTTTTAAAAAATATCCTCATAGTACGTCGATAGACGTTTTAATTTGAGATTTGAGTTGTGCTTTTTCATCTATGGACGAGAATGAGACAAGTGTAATGTCGAGATTGATTGTATGGCAGTCGTTCAAAATTTGAAATAAACAATTATTAAAAAAAAAGAATAGAAAAAATAACTAGTAGCTAGCTCATGAATGGATAACTGGTAGCAATGCATGGATAACTCATAGCTGATGAATGGATAACCAACACCACATTACAAGTATTAACTAGAAGAATGTAATTTAAAAAGAAAAATAATATAAAAAATAAGTGATAGTTGATAAATGAATAACATGAAGATTAATGTGGGTGATAACATGTAGCTAGGCATAGATAACTCACACTTGAACCCGGTTTAACTAGAATAGTACGAGGATACAAAAAAATTAAAATTGTCCTCCATTCCAAAACTATCTCTTAATCATTTGATCCCTATCGACCTGATCCAACTACAAACTATGGGGATGTGCTAGTGTATGAATATACAAACAAATTTTAATTTAATAACAAAAAAAATATTTATCCACCCAAAAAACTAAAATCAATAAATCATGGCAAAAAGACAAAAACTTATCACATTAACAAAGATTTACATTAACATACATTTTATATGTACATAAACATACATATAAAATTATACCTATAAACATAAAATAAATTTTCAAACTTGGGATATACATGATTTTACATAAATGCATATAGAGAATGTAATTATATTCTCAATAATATAGTTATGATGGTTTCACAGGTTTAAAAAGGCCATTCAAAAAAGAATAGATAAAGATAGGGATAGTAATGTTGATAACAAGTCTTTAGATGCGTTAGATGCGTTTTCAATAGTGTAGCAAGTGATTAGATGCGTTTTCCTATTTTTTATTAATAATATTTAAGCATTTTATATGTATAAAGATCACATGATAATTCTTCTTAGTTTGAAATGGAACGTTGGGTTATTTTTAAATACATTCCTCGTTGGGTTAGCCAGAACTATCGTCATTTACGACTAAATCGCTGGAAAAAAAAACACAAAATTCTTTTTTAAATGTGCTTATCCCACGTGGATGATAATAATGTGGATGATAATAATTGAGGTTTGTCAAAACCTCGAACCCGATTCACATGGATTTCAAAGAGACACCAAATTTAGAAGGGGAGTCTACTTAATAGGTTCTAATTTCGATGACTATAAATAACTCTCATAGATCACCATACAACTACATCAAGACTTCTTCAGATATTTCTGCTTATTCTTGAGATATTTATTTCTGCTTATTTGTATTTGGCCACTTCATAAACATAAGGTAAGCAAACATCGTTTAATTTAGTTAAAATTCTGTATACAATCTCATGCATATGATAGTTATCAGAAGGTCTAGAAATTGATGCTGCGATGGTGATTTTATCAGAAGGTCTAGAAATTGATGCTGCGATGGTGATTTTTTTTAAATAGTTTGTAGTTTTTCTTAGTTTGACCCATACAACTCACAGTGTTTTGGGTTTATGGAGAACAGAATTCATAACAATGGAAGGATCAGTGCTGCCATGCAAACAGCCCTATGAAGAAGCAAATGATGGAATCTGTAAGAAACGCAAAACTATGAACAAATGGGTTGATCCAGCCCAAGGCCTGGCTAATGCCCGCCATGAATTTGGCGAACATGGAGGTGTGAACATGTCCATAGAAGCCTCGGTTACCTTTACAGTCATGGAGCCTGAGACCATGAGAAGGATGTTCAGTGGAGAGCTTGGCCCAGAACGTGATTTCTTCATATACAGCAGGCATTTCAATCCAACTGTTCTGAATTTGGGGAGGCAGATGGCTGCTTTGGAGGGGACTGAAGCTGCCTACTGTACTTCTAGTGGTATGTCTGCAATATTTTCTGTTTTATTACAGCTTTGTAGCCATGGAGACCATGTTGTGGCCTCTAGGTGTTTGTATGGTGGCACCCATGCACTGTTAGCACATTTTCTCCCAAGGGCATGTGGAGTTTCAACAACTTTTGTTGATATAAATAAGCTTGATGATGTGAAAAATGCCTTAACACCATCTACAAAGGTTTTATACTTTGAGTCCATGTCAAACCCAACTCTGGCAGTTGCAGACATACCATCTCTGTCTGCCATTGCACATGAGAAAAATGTCAAGGTGGTGGTTGATAACACCTTTTCCCCCATGATCTTATCTCCTGCAAAGCTTGGTGCTGATGTTGTTATCCACAGCATTTCAAAATATATCAGTGGGTGTGCTGATGTTATAGCAGGAGCAGTATGTGGACCTGCAGATCTGATCAATTCCATGATGGATCTCCATCAGGGAACCTTGATGCTCTTGGGGCCAACAATGAATCCTAAAGTGGCATTTGAGATCTCTGGGAGGCTCTCTCACTTGGGATTAAGGATGAAGGAACACTGTCAGAGAGCATATACCTATGCAAGTAGGATGAGGAAATTGGGCATGAAAGCTATCTATCCTGGCCTAGAAGATCACCCTCAGTATGCCCTTTTGAAGTCCATGGTGAACAGTGGGTATGGGTATGGAGGGATGCTGTGTGTGGACATGGAGACTGAGGAGAGGGCCAACAAGCTCATGAACTACCTGCAAAATTATACACAGTTTGGGCTGATGGCAGTGAGCTTGGGATACTATGAGACATTGATGTCATGCTCTGGTAGCAGCACTAGCAGTGAGATGAATGAGGAGGAGAAGGGATTGGCAGGGATCTCACCTGGTTTGATTAGAATGTCCATTGGTTACAGTGGGACTCTTGAGCAGAGATGGGGCCAATTTGAGAATGCCCTCACCAGAATGACTCAAGTCCTGCCTTCCATCTGCTAAGGATTAGATGTAGATGTAACTGTTCGATCTGTAGAAAGTGTGATGTTTGTCAGTCATCAAGTGTGGCAATGATATTTCTGTGTAAACATGTTCTACCTTATTATGGTTTCTCTTTCTTTCTCTAAGCTCCTGCTATGCCTGAAATAGAGAATCTATGCAACTGTCACGAGGCAATGGCATAAATTCTCTTCGGAGAAATGTAATTATTGAATGCTTAGTTAAGATTCAAGATTCAGATGAATGTTTTGTTCTAAACTATTTTCTCATCTATAAGTTTACTAGGGGCTTCTGGTTTTTTCTGAGTTTTATACTTGGCTTTTTTTCATTTCATTTTTTTAACTTTATGAGTTAGATTTTTTGTTATAGTTTATTAATTACGTTTATAGACGTATTTATTTGAGATTTGGGGTGGACTAAGACGTGACTAAGACCTATGCTTTTTAATCTATGGGTGAGGATAAGACAAGTGTACTGTCAAAATTCGAAATAAACAATTATAAAAAAAATATAAAAAATAATTGGTAGCTGATGAATGGATAACTGGTAGCATGTGGATAATAAACACTTCATGGTAAATAACTAGAAAATTGTGAGATTAAAAAAAAAAATATAAAAAATATCTGTAAGTTGATAAATGGATAATAGTAAGAATGTTAGTGATAACATGTTGCTAGGGATGGATAACTCAAAGTTGAAAAAAATAATTCAAAGTATCTCTGGATGTGATCTAACCACAAACTATGTGGGTGTCCTAGTATTATAAAAGTTGATAAATATGATGATCTATTTTTTTTATAAATATTTATTAGATTTTTTTATAGCTTATTAATATTATATATTAATAAGGGTTCATAATCATAGATTATGGTGATTATGGTGATGTAATTTTTATAGATATTTATTATCAAATTTATTGGAATTGTAGGTTTTTATAGTTAAACTTAAATCAGTAAAGTGGAAAATTTATAAATTTGATAATATAAATTTAATGTATAATATTATTAAAACAATTTTTATTTATTATTTTTAAATTACAATAAAAAACTTATTAAAATAAAAAATTTATAAATTTGATAATATAAAGTTAATGTATAATATTATTATAAAACAAATTTGATTTATTTTTAAATTATAATAAAAATTTATTAAAGTAGAAAATTTTTAAATTTGATAATATAAATTTAATGTATAATATTATCATCAAAACAAATTTTATTTATTATTTTTCAATTAAAAAAAAATTATTACTTGAACCTTATCTTTTTAACTATTTTGATCCAAAAATTCTATAAATGAAATAATTCCTTCCATCTTTATAATATTAAATTATTATTTATCCCTGGTATTGAACATATGGATGGGATTAGTTGATGGACATTTATAGCTTGTTCTAAAGGATAGAATCAGGCTAGGTAAACCACCTTCCCTACATGTATGATTCTTTTTTTCATCTTTATAATATTAAATTATTATTTATCCCTGGTATTGAACATATTGATGGGATTAGTTGATGGACATTTATAGCTTGTTCTAAAGGATAGAATCAGGCTAGGTAAACCACCTTCCCTACATGTATGATTCTTTTTTTCATAAGTCATATGTGCACTACGTCATATTTGTTACATAATACTTTATGTATATCATGTTATCAATTTATTAGGTAGCACACTATCTTATAAGCAAAAATGTTCAAAGTTTTGAGACTAGGGGGATATCATCTAATTTTGTTAAAGTTTTATATATTTTATATAAAATTTGTGCAATTTATTTGACGAAAGAGTATATTTATTATACAACTTAGTAGAAAGAGATGTGTAACTTTTTTTATTCATTTTCTAGAGCCGATACTTATCATTTTTAAAAAACAACAAAATATTATAAAAAATAACTTATCCGCTCAAAATAGATTTAAAACATTTCCAACTGGATATATATAAAATTACACAAATTAGATAAATTAAAATGCTTTCTCAACACTTACACTCTAAAATTGTGCTTGGTAGATCTCCTTTTAAGATGGATCTATATTGGTATTTTTATCAATGCAATTGATTCATATACTCATTCTTAGCATTTTATAACCAATTCTCAAATTGACATTATTTTGGGTCTTGAAAAGCTTGACACTTTTTTAGGGGTTTCTATACCCTAGTCACTTAGCTCAAGGGGCAAGCAATATAAGATGACCTTAACTTGAACTTGTGACAAGGACATATCCATCATAAACCCAATTTATTAAGCACCCACAAGGATCCAATTTTTGAGGTATAATTTTTAATTACTTTTTATTTTTAATAAGTTATGGGCCCTCATTAATTTTTTTAATAAGAGCCCACATTAAGTTTTTAATTAATTTTTATTTTTGGAAACCTTATGTTACTTAACATGACAACATCTCCCCCATACTAGGTTGTAAAGCACTTCATACTCTTGATGCAATAACTTTTTAGTTGATTTAACCATACTTCAAAACTTTATTTCTATCTTACCTTCTGTTGCAGCTGCAACATTTTCCCAAAATTCAAAAAATTTCGGGACCCTCCTTTTGCTCATATTAGCTTGATTTGCTTCTTTGTTTTGATCCTATGATTCTTCAAAAAGACCTTGTCCAGTGCTGGAATTGAGCCGCTGCTTGTTTAAGTTCATTATTGCCTTTGAATGCGTTCTAAATATTTAAATCGGAAGTTTATTTGCTTATTCTCCCACCGTTGCGGAAAGATAATCATCTTCAGTCTCGATATTCTTATCCGATGCATTTGCCTTAGTCGGCTGATTGTTTGGTTTCGCGTCGAAATTTTTTTTGTTTTTTCATTCTCCGCCATTGCGGACGACAAATCGCAAAGTCTCCTGATTGTTGTATTGACTTTCCGGACCCTGCTTTGTTGTTGTAGTCGATCCTTAAAGTTTACGGTTCCGCCGTTGCAGATGAAAGAAGCGCTAACCTTTCCGATCTTTAGTCACTCTCTCTTCCGTTTCAGACATTACATAGTGGGGCGTGATGGCCTTTATTCTTCTGCTGTTGCAGATGAGAAGGTCACTATCCTTTCGGCCATTTAGTCATTTCTCCTCCGATGAAGACTTTCCCCATCGTGGACTATGATATCCTTTATATCTTCGTCGTTGCGGTTCCCGTTCCGCTATCGCTCTGATGTTTTAGAGCTCCGACGCGTGATCATTTGTCTCCCGATTTTCCCCGCGGATAGATTAGTGTTTTGGCCCCGACGTTGCAGAAGGAATTATGCTTTCGACCTCCGATCCATAGTTTTTTGTTGTTCGATTTATTTCCCCGCCGCTTACGTTTGCATATATATATGTATGGGGGATTTGTTTTATTATTCGATTGTTATTCCCAACTGTCGCAAACTGTCATTATCGTGTGCTGTCGTCCTCTCGAGCTCGCAAGGACCCCGTTGTTGGTACCCGTGTCCAGGTGGCTCAACTGTGGAAGCTTGACCGCCCTTCTTCCCGCCGTCCACGCAGCGTTGCCAGGTAGGCTCCTCATTGCATTACCCCATTCCGTTCAAATTTTTGATTGATTTTTCTACGGTTGGGTTTTTCCCTCGGTCGTTTTCCCTTGGCCCGTTAGTTACACGCCTATATATTGAGGATTTTGTAGCGTAACTGTCCGTGGGGGGGGGGGGCATTTTGACCCATAAGGTGTTTTACTCCGCAGCCTTTTGTTATGCAACCCTGCGCTTAGAGAATTGGGGGTTTGGTGCAGACGGCCGTTACGTTGTCTGCACCAATCTGCCCTGTATGATGATGTTTTTGCAGGGAGAGGATTTCATGGATTTCCTGTGGCACTTGGAATGGTTTCTCCCCCCCCCCCCTTTTTTGTCTTCGTGCTACCCGCGCCCTCAAACCACAGCCGTATTTCGCTGCGCCGTTCCGCACACAGTTAGTTTTGAACCCAAGCTTGTGGAAGGGGATATATCACTACATATAGTTTTGTTAACCATAGATTGCACAGGTAGCATTTTGATAAAGCTAACGCCGCTGAAAAAGCTTGCGTAGTCGCCTCTGTCATTCCTGCGCAGCGCGATGATTATGGCGCCAGCGGAGAGCCGAAGTTTTCCTCATGTTAATGTAGATTTTTTTCCCACTCGAAATTTGTTGATAGAACTATTTTGGCATTAGATTGCAGTGTTAGCTTACACATATTTTACTTCATGTAACTATTTTCCATCGTGTTAAACATAGACAAAGTTAAACACTGCACATGGTTGTCTCAATGTTGCAACTTAGTCAGAAATGTCTTAATGATTATGATCTCATAAATGACAGGAAGATTCCGAATTCAAAATGTCAAAGCGACAGAAGAAGAAGGCCCTTGTGGTCGAAGAGGATCCTGAAGTGGAAGTCATTACCAAAACCGAATACATCTATGAAGACACCAAGTGTATATCTGGTGTAGAACCTGAGTACCAATTGGGAGAGATATATAGATTGATCACGTGCTGAGAGGTGCCTGATATGGGCTTGGAAGAAGAATGCATATATGCCAACATAGAGAGATCTTCACTGATGAAGATTGCCACAAGACCAGAGCTTTTGCCATGCTCTGAAGTGATTGGTTGGATTCTGCCCCGGGCAGATGTAACTACTATGATCCTGGAGAATGCTGACAAACAAGGCTATGCTGCCTATAGCCCTGGATATGTAGCCCTGGCCTACCACCTGCCAGAAGCACAAGTATTTCTATCTGACGATTGGTTAAAAAACGTTAGAATGGACCTTGTTGAGACCCTTAAAAGAATGTTGTTATCTGGAAAACATTTCAGAACTAGGGCAACGGGAGAGTATGACACAGCAAGCTTAAGGGCCCCATACAGGTTCATAGCTTTAATGCTTAACAGGATTTTTTGGAGAGCTCATGGCAAGGGCTTCAAGTTAGAATGGATACCAATTATTTTTTATGTTGCAACCTAGGGGACCATTTTCAATTGGGCTAGCATTGTATCAAACGGTCTTTCAGCCTACATGGCCTCGGCTTTGGGAGGAGTGTCCCAAAAGAGATCTGAATTCTATATGAGTTCCATACTTGTCGATTGTATATTGTGCAATCAACCTTTCCCTGGAATAAGGTGCGTCTGGGACAGGGAAAGAATGTCGGTCTATTCTGCATACAAGCCACTGTGGGCACACAAGTACCACAGTCATTACCGGGAAGTCTGTGAACACTTCATCATGCCATTGTATACACTCATTTTCCTGAAGGAGTGTGATAGCATGTCAGAGGAGGCGCTGCAAGTAATTGAAGAATATGCAGACTACTATCTGTATGAGGATGGCCTTTACTTCAGAATGTTTGGAGGCTCAAGAGCACTTTCCCTGCTACCCAAATACGCCATCGACTACATCATTCATAAGGAGGCAGTCAGGCAAGTCTTCCTGGTTGGCATAGGGATTTTTCTGTTTAAGCATAAGAAGGCTGCCTATCCTCCTTTGCCCTTCAAGTTAGGAAGTTACAGGTTCACCAGAGTGAAGAAAGCGGATGAGTTCGTAGAAGAGTTGGAAAGGTTTCATTTTGGTGAGATGCCCTTCCATAGAAATGACTCCCGTGGTAAAGTAGCTGAACATTGCAAAGAAAACAACGTACATTTTGAATACACCCACCATTGGGATAGGAAAGAATTCGTCTTCCGCAGTGCGTTGAATCTTATAGCCTTAAGGAGAAGGTTCAAGAAGAAGATTACCACAAAAGGTGGGAAGGGAGCGAATGAACAAGCCAAAGCTGATGAAGAAGAAAGGAAGTGAAATGAGGAAGCCCAAAGGCTGGCATAAGAAGCTGTAGGGTGGTTACACACAGAAGAGGAAGAGAAAAGAAGAGTTGCCTAGGAGGCATCCAAATAAGCAGAAGAAGATGCAAGGAATGAAGAAGAAGAAAAGAAAAAGAAGCTCGATGAGGAGCTACAGAAGCAAGAAGTAGAGAGGCTAAAGCTGACGCGGACAGAGATAGAACAATCAGCCTCTGACACAGCTGGAGGACAGACCCAGGACAAGGAGAACCCCGAGGTTCAGGACCCACAAGTACCGACCGCTAGCACACCTGGACAGTCTGCGGTCCCTACAATGAAGTTGGTCCCCTTTGAAGAGAAGAAAGGGGAATAAATACCTGATTTTAACACTGTTTTCTATGATAAGGAGACAAAGAGGATAGTGAAGAGAACGGAAAGGAAGATTGAAACAGGAAGTCTTCCCGGGAAAATGATAACGGATACACCCGTTGTATTTGGAACAGACCGAGATCCAAGATTCACCATTAGAGCCATAGCTGCTCTGATTCACGCTTCGAAAGATAATGTGGACAAGATTATGACAGACTTGGAGCAATCCAAGAAGTCCTCTGCTCAACTGAAAGACACATTGAGAAAGGAGAGAGAGGACAGCAATAGGCTAAAGAGGAAATATGAGGACATGAAAAAGGAGATGAGGTCTTCAAAAGATGAACTGCAACTCCTCCAAGCAGAGACATAAGCTAGTGAAACTGCACAAGAGTGTCTAGAGAAAGTGCAGCAGGAGTATCAAGAGCTAAGGGTGGAGAAGGAACAGCTACTGGGAAGGATAGAAGACTTAGAGCTGCAAAAAACCACCTGGGAGCAAATGAGAAGTAAGCTCAAGAACAAGAGAGGAAACTTCAAGAGCATATCTCTTCTCTAACAACCGCTTTAGAGGCAGCAAAAGAGCAGCAGTTCAATCTCCAACCCTTCAAAGAGCATGTGCTGGCACAAAAGGCCAAGATGCTGCAGCTGCAAACCGCCATAGAAGAAGAGAGATGCAAAGTTTTGCAAATAGACGGCCGATTAGAGGAAATTCTGGAGACTTCCTCTTATTTCGTTGATAGATCTCAGGACGTCCTGGAAGTCCTAACAGCAAGAATGACAAGGCTGGAAAATAATGAAGAAACTCCAGCAGAGCTGCCATCAAAGGATCAACAGGCCCTCAAGCAGGATTATGACTTATTAGAGTTTGCTATAAACACTACAGAGGATTTCAAAAAGGCCATTAAAAAGACGAAAGGAGCATGCACAGAGTTCTTCAGAAGGCTCCTGATTACCTATAATCCGTGTCAAGTAGAGGCAGAGCAGAGGCTAGATGTTTTCCCGGACCACAACTCATTTGTGGAGATGTTGCAGAAGAGGTATCAAGAGGAAGAAGCAAAATTACAGCATATTAAAGCCCTTGATGATCAGATCTCAAGGAGTGAAGTAAGATCATTCCACCATCAGTGTGCAGTTATTGGAGGATCAACTTCGTTTGAGTGCAACCAGGATTAAGGTCATAAAGAATCAGGCAGCAAAGTTTGAGATAAACATCCAGTTTTTGGAACCTTGTGCGTTTGAAGGAATCGCCTCTGAGGCTTTGGTGTGAAAGAAATTTCTGGATACCCAAGTGGGGCCCTCTTCGTGAATAATCATTCACTTGTGTAATATGTAACGATTTTGTAAACATTTGAGGAAAGTTTTGGGAGGCAAATAGTTGGGAAGCCCAAGGGTTATTTGTGGGCAGCCCAACAGTCTCATCTTTTTGTATAAATATAGAAGACTTAGAGGAAGAAAGGGGCTTTTTCCCAGTTAGACATGTAAAGCGATATTGTAAGAAGAACTATTTTTTTTTGCAATAAAGAATTATTGTTTGCGTGTTGGAGAAAGATTGGTGGGACTTTCAAATGTTATGTTGTGGATGGCGGAAAGATGAACTATTTTGTTTTTCCAGCTTTTTGTCCATCAACCGTGAGATCGTTCTAAATCTTAGAGCCTATGTTCTTGTTTAAATGATTTCTAGTTTATTTTGTGGAATTACCACCATGAGTGATGCATGTCATTCATAAAACAATTGGCTATCCGATTGTCGAAATATCTTTAATCGTTCATGTGTTGTAGGAAGGAATGTCAGCTATCTGTAATTTCTCTTTATGATATATGTACCATATACATTACTCACGAATAAATTACAATCTGGCTCCCCAGGGATAGATAGATAGATAGATAGATAGACAGATAGGTAGTTAGTTAGTTTACTTCATTACTGCATATGTGATTTAGATGCTCGCGAGTTCTAAGACGAGAGGTAAGAACCTGCGCATCACATTGTGACTACTCCCTGCATTATTAATTAGGCACTTGCATCTCATATCTTAAGTCAAAAATACAAAAGTATATACGGTGGACCGGGCCGCAACTGGTAAACCTTTTTGTTACTTGACCTACGGTAGCCGGACCGCAAACCGGACGGATTCCCTACACCAAACAGTCACGGGCTAGTTGGGAACGTTGACTGGGGAGAATCCCTTGCTGTTGTTGCCTGCGAATTTCCAGGCCTCAACACCTTCTAACAAATAAATACTAGAATCAATTTTCACTTTTAAAAATGTTGTTCATTCCAAATAAATATTTATTAAAAATACTTTTATTCTTATATAAAATGGTCAAAAACAAAAAAAATCCTTTATCTTATTCCTCTACAATAATTTATTTTTATAAAATAACTTAATAAAATCTCATGTTCCATTAACTCTATTTTCACATACTTTTCACATAGCATGTGACACTTAATAATTTAACGAAGAAAATCTTCCCAAAAATCAGTTATATCTAAGTTGAGTTTTAACCTCATGACAACAAATTACACTTTACCAAACCATTAACCATTTGTATCACATTTTGGTAAATCTCTTAACCCTATTAAAAATGTTTGCTGATACACTTGGGTTGGTTGAATATTTTCTTAAATAATTTAAGGATGAAGGTAAAAATCCAATCCATTCTAATATGTAAGTGAGAATGGTCGTGGTAATGATAATCTATATCCATCTTGTTGATACAAAGATGGACTATTAATAATAATAATAATAATAATTGGAATATGTGTTTTAATGACGCCTTATATCCACATTATTAAGTGTTCAAAATATTAAAATAAGTTGAAAATGTGATAAAATAAATTAAAACAATTACACCATCCACAGAGTGGAAACTTTCACAAATAATACTTTGTGGAGGATTGTCTTTTGAAGTGGTGGTTATAAAGGTTTTTAGTTTGCCATTTTGTGATATCTCTTTATTCTTAACATGTTTGGCAGCTAAAGTGGATTAATTGAATTCTTGATGAAGGCTCAAGTTCAAAAACATTTTTTTAATATAGAGAGAGAGAGAGAGAGCTCATATGCACTTCTTTTTATTCCAGTAATGGTACTGAGGTAAACCCTAGATTCTTTAGGGCATATGACCAAGTCGACAACTCATCAATAACTCATGTAGAGCTCATCAACAATTAACTTACTAAGAACAAACATTTCACAAAATAAGCTATGAACCTAGGTAAAGAAGGTAACAACGTTTCTTTACAACCACTAAAATTTACACCCAATACACACAAAAAAAAGTAACTAAAGTACCACCCTACAAAGAGTAAATATTGACTTGATTATTTCATAATACATAAAATTTAGAGATTAAAAAATTTTAACATATTTAAAAAAAAATAACACTACTTGAGAAAATTCAACCACTTATAAAATTTTAATATAAAACTTTTTTTTAAATATATAACACCTTTTACCATTGAAACCATCTTATAATACGGAATAAAAACAACAATGACACACATGAATAGACAAAAGGTTTTTCATATCCACTCCACTATTCTTTAGTCACGCTCGGAGATGATGGAGGACGTTGGAAGCAGGAATGAAATTTGACGGGTAAATGTTCGTCATGGGTCGATTAACCCCTCAAATACAGCTAAGATTTTAGAGAAACCATCAAAATCTAGCTTAGAATATAAAAACTCTTTTAAATTTTAGTAGTTATCGGTATTTTGACGGATGTAGAATTTGACGGGTGTCCGCCATTTGAAATTCCAACCCTGGTTGGAAGATAATGGTATTTAAGGAGGATGACCAGCCTTTCCATTAAGAGGTGGAGATGAACTTTAATGCTCTCATGCTTTCATCATGATGGTGAAAAAATATTTGGAGAATTCTTGTGAACTTTTAATTTTTTTTTACGATGTATTGAAAGAATATTTAATTCTTTTATGTTGTAATTCTTTTATGCTGTATTGAAAGAAATATTTTTTTTTTAAATGTTGTAGTGAAAGAATTAATATATTGATGTAAATTTATTTTAATTTTAAATAATAATAAATAAAATAAAATTTATAATAAAAAATTGTATTAAAGTGAAATGTACTATAAAGATTGTGATATGTATATTTTAATTCACTTATATATTATCTATTTTTAAGGGTACCAAGAATGAGGATGAATATAAGAATGTGAAAAGAAAGCGTAAATAGTCATTACTTTTTGTTGAGAGATGTATTTGAATCATTTTAAAAGGATAATTGGTGAGGGATGTATTTGAATCATTTAAAAAGGATAATTATATAAATATATTTTATGTAATTATTTATATTATATAATTGTTTTAAAGAGATTGGTGATGGGTTAATGGTTATATTTTCTATAAGATAGATTTTTATAAAGATCATAACTTTGAGGGTTCTTTTTAAAATTGTAATTATGCAAAGCATTTATGTGAGAATGAAATGAGAGTCGGGGGGGTTATATCTTACTTGACAAATCCTTGGCATGTTGTGAGCTTGCAACTAACAAAGAGAGGCAATAAAGAAGCTCTTTGGAATACCCTGAGTATTTTAACACTAGCGACAACTCTGTACCTCACAAAGATCATAAACATGGTTAAGCATTCACATAAACACATTGCATAACCGTGAACAGTCATAAATCCATTAGCATTCATAAAATCATAAGACATGGGGTAGACAAAGTCACAATGAACTGAAGAATGGGGGGAGACAAGAACTAGCTTCCACTAACCAAGGAAAGGTAACTACAACAAGAAACTACTGCTTGTATGCAAAACGACTCCTCTAACTTCTTCCTAATTGGTTTTTACTTCTAGACATCCTCTCTTCATCTTTTCTCATTGAATGGTCATTAAGAGCATAATAGATTCTCTAATGTATGTACGTATTTGGAAGAAAAACACTATCTACCAATGGACATCATAGAGATGTTTCCAACACAAGACCATTATTGTAATGTAGACAACATATTTGTACACTTCTCTAAGATAATTGTCACATTCCCCAAATCTTGTATATATAGACTCCAAAAAATCTTTGTATCCTCTATAGGAGCTTTCAAAAGGGAGCTAACCTTACCCTAGGATTATTCCCTAGATTGATTAAGACTTGCAATGATATTCTTACGCACCTTTTGAAGCAACATGTATGTTTGTTAAAAAGTGGCAGTCTGATCCAGATTTATGCAGGAACACAACATAATACACAAATAACCATAGAAACAAATATGCAGCGGAAATAACACTTCATTTCAGTAATCAATAACTGAAACTGGTTTACATACAAAATGGAAATAAACTAGCTAGAGTGTTGGTAGCTTATCTCTAAGAAGAGATGTGGCGATTACATGCCTCTGAACTCTCTGTTACAATGAGGCTCGAAGGCCTATATATTATTGAGAAACAATGGAAACCCTACACATCCAAAAACCTAACCCTAGGAGGTGAAACACCAAAATGTGTGCCCCGTTGGGTAACTCGGTACATCAATTTCCCGGGTCGTAACTTTAGCATACTACATCCGTTTGATGCGCATGATACATCGTTAGAAAGATCTGTTTAAGGACTATATCCATAAACAACAAATATTGAGTCTGAAACGGACTCATCTTTTCCCCACCATTCGATGCCAAAAAAACGTCGTTTAGGGCTACAAAAAGACTCTCGAAGTTTAGGACCCGAAAACTACCAAAAATAGTAAATTGTGCTACAATTAAGAAAACTGGAAAAATGAAAGAAACAATGGTGGGGGTCCAAGTGGAATAGGTGGGTGGCCACCAGTATCCTCCTGGATCATTCCTCCCCCCTTAGGAAGCAATGGTCCCCATTGTGTTGAGTTCCTCCATGAGATGAGGAAACTTCTGCTGAACTTGGTCCTTGGTGAGCCACTTTCCTTGGTGAAGGAGTTGGCCTGCTTTGACAACTCGATATAGCTAGATCTTCTGCTGGCAGGTGTTCTTGATCTCTGTGTCCATAATCGGATCAGTTGTGGCTTGTTCCATGCAGTCAAGGCTTAACTGACTGTTGGTGTGAGTTGTTCTGGCACTTCTGATGTGTTAAGTAGAGGTGGAAAGTAGGGCCGAAGGCAGTCCACATTGAACACTAGGTACAGACCACGAAATTGTGGAATACTGAGCTCGAAGGCATTGTCCCCGATAGCCTTGGTGATGGTGTATGGCCCATATCAGAGCGGTCAAAGCTTGCGGTTGGGTCCAACGAGGCGCTCCTTCTGCAAATGTAGCCACATTTTGTCGCCCACCTGGAATTTGTGTTGCACCCGATGCTGATCATGTCGCTGCTTGTACTTAGCATTAGATCTATCCAATATGTCATGAACCTATTGGCGAATGTGTTGAATGCGCTCAATGAAGCTGTTCACCTGGGAAACTTTAGACTGGATATGAGTTGAATCAGCCTGAGTAGCTGCAAATGGCATGGCTATGTCAATGGGACATAGTGGCTAGAATCCTAAGCCCACCTGAAAGGGGTTGTGGTTAGTTGAGCTATGGAGGGCCTATTTATAGCTATGTTGTACATAGGGGAGGCTCTCATCCCATGTGCACGGATGTTTTGAGTTGTACATGCGCAAAATGTGTACAATCATCCTGTTGAAGACCTCTGTTTGGCCATCAGTCTGGGGATGGAAAGCTGTGGACTTTGTGAGCGTGGTATCTAGCATTGACCATAGGCTAGAACAATAGAAGGAACCTGTTGTCCCGATCTGAGATTATATACTGTGGGATCCCAAAGTCTACCCACACTCATTTAAAGAAGAGTTTAGCAGTGGATTCTGCTGTGATATTCTTCTTGCAAGCCGCCATTATGGCCATCTTTGAGAATCTGTCAATGACCACAAACACGCAGTCATTGTCGTGCTTAGTAGAAGGAAGTCCTGACATGTAATCCATGGAGATGGATTCCCAAGGTCAACTAGGGGTAGGAAACGGAGTATAGAGGCCTTGCTTCTTGATGGATGGTTTGGCAATGGCGCAAGCAGTGCAGGATAGGATGTACTCGACGTTCTGTCGAAGGTTCGGCCAATAGAAATAATTCTGTAGTACTGCCACTATTTTCTCGACCCTGAAATGCCCAGCGACCTAACTGTAGTGCGCTTCCCAAATCATCTTAGCATGCTCACTTGAAGGAACACAAAGGTTTCCCATGTGACATAGTAGTACATCCTGGAGGTGAAATTTTGGAGCTTGGTTTCCCTCCAAGAGTGTCTGGTATGTGTGGCTGAATTCTGGATCGTTCTTGTAGAGAAGTGGCCAATCAGAAGTCTTGTGCCCACAAGAGTTGAGCACGGTGGTTATCACCACTATCGATGGTCGACTGAGGCAGTCTGCAACATTATCGGTGCTTCCCTTCTTGTACTTGATGTTCAAATGAAACTGTTGTAGATATGTGGATCACTTCTGATGGCGATCATTCTGTAACTTCCCTTGTGTCTGTATGAACTATAGGGGTCGATGGTCTATGTGGATAATCGTTTCCTTCCCCAAAATGTAATGCTTCCATTGTCGGCAAGCCTGTACAATGGAATACATCTCTTTTTCATAAGTGGGATATTTGCGGACTGTGTCGGATAGTGTTTCACGGTGATATGCAATTGGATTCCCTTGTTGAGTAAGGACTGCCCTAATAGCATAGTCAAAGGCATCTGTCTCGATCTCAAATGGTTGTTGCAAGTCTGGTAATGTGAGCATCGAGGCACAGCAGAGGCGATGTTTCAATTTTGCAAATGCCTTTTGTTGAGTTTTCGACCAAAAGAATTTTGTTTTCGCTCCTCCCTTGGTGACTTGACTCAAGGGCCAAGTGATATGAGAGAATCCCAACATGAACCTACCGTAGAAATTAGCAAGGCCTAGAAAGTTACGAAGCTCTGTTAGAGTAGTTGAGGCTGGCCAATACTGAATGACTTGGATCTTGGTTGGATCCACATGTACCCCACACTCATCAATAATGTATCCCAGATACTGAACCTGGGTCATGCCAAAAGTGCACTTGTGCAAATTCGCACAGAACTTGTGCTGCCACAGTGTTTGGAGGATCTGTCGGATGTGGTGGAGGTGCTCTTCCCAAGTCTGGCTAAATATCAAGATGTCATCCAAGTACACTACTACAAATGAGTTGGTGAATGGCCAAAAGATGTCATCCATCAGTCTCATGAAGGTTGCAGGAGCATTTGTCAGCCTGAAAGGCATGACCAACCATTTGCAAAGGCCCCCCTTGGCTTTGAAGGCAGTATTCCACACATCGGTCGGTTTGATTAGTACTTGGTGATACCTATACTTTAAGTCGATCTTGCTAAAATATTTCGCCCCTTTAAGCTGGTCCAGGAGGTCATCAATCTGTGGGATCGGGTACCTATTTCGGATAGTGATCTTGTTTAGCACCCTATAGTCAATATAGAGTCACCAAGTCCCATCCTTCTTCTCTACCAACACAATGAGGCTCCTGCAAGGCAATGAACTTGGCCGGATGTGACCCTTTTGCAGAAGCTCCTGAATTTGCCTCTTGATTTCATCATTCTCCATAACAGAGAGTCGATAGATTGGTCCATTGGGAAGTGGCACACCCGGGGTCAGATCGATGGGGTGCTTGACCTGACAGTGGAGAGGCACCCCGATGGGTGAGGTGAATATGTCCTGGTACTCCTCCATGACCTTGTCCATTTGTTGTTGTCATGCGGAAGGGCCCTGTCTAGAGGTCGTGGCCACAATCTTATTCTTTCCCTGGGGGCAAATCATCAAGAAAACAAACTTCCCGGTTTTGGAAATGAGCTTACTGCATTTTTTTGCAATAACCAAAGAGATAGTGGTAGGAGGTGGTACCTCTAGTATCCTGTACAAATTATTTCCCAAAGTATTAATAATAGTGCGAGGTTGAGACTCATACATAGCATGTCGCTTCCATAAGTATGGTTGACCTAATAATACATCACAAACATCAAGAGGAGCAATATCACATGATACCTCATCGGTGAAGGGCTTGATGTTGTAGGGAAGGCAGCATTGCTGGCTCACGCAAAGATCATGTCCTTGGTGAAGCCACCCGATGGTGTACAACTATGGGTGTGATTTGGTTGGAAAACCCAACCGCTTCACGACCTCTGCTGAAATCGGGTTCTTTTGTCTCCCACTATCGAAAATGAACTGTAGCGAGGAACCCTTTACCCACATATGGTAGTGGAAAAGATGCTCCTCCTCCTCTAAATATTTTGGTTCTTCCTTTTGGATCTTCGTGGTGGCAATGGTGGCATTACGTTCTACATTGATAATCTTCTTCCCTCTGTCATTCCCCTTCTTGGGTTTTGATTCAGTGTTAGAGTATGCATCTGATTCGGAAGCCTTTATCTCGGCCACCAGTGATTGCTTGGCCCGACACTCACTTGTGTTGTGAGTGGGGCCTTATGGAACTCACACCACTTTCCTGCTTCCTTCTTCAGCTTTGCAGTGTTCTTCTTTGCTTGTGGATTTGGAAAGTTTTCTTGAGTCTCCATGCCTTGGCTATGTCCTTGGTTCTGCGGTTTGGGGGCACCTTTCCCTTGCTTCTAATTCGCAGATCCAATGTCTCTCTTTTTCTGTTTGAATTTGTTGCTCAATTTTGGCAGCATACCGATATGCCGTACCAAGAGAGGAGATGTCAAGGAACTCCATTTCCTCCTGAATGTATCTATGCAGACAACTGCGGTACTTCAGCACCAAATGTTTCTCTGTATCTTTGATACCCAACTTGGTGTGCAGGGTATGAACAGATTCGTCAGCTCATGCACATCTTGATCTCTTTGTTGCCGCATCGTAGTCCATTGTATGTACTTGTCCTCATATCCCCCCACCAAATAATATTGTCCCTTTATGGCATCTCAAAAAGAATTGCAAGTGGGTACGGTCGAGAACAGAGAGGGTTCCTCCTCGTCCTTTTCTCTCACAGTAGGTTTCCCACCAATCCTTGACATGGGGGGCGGCTTTGAGTAGAGAAAAAGTAATCTTTTCCCAGTCGGAAAAGTCATGAACCGAGAAATATCCTTCTAATAGATTCAACCATCTATCTACAGCGTCTGCATGTATTCAACCATCAAATATGGCAATGTCTAAGTTTACTTGTACCTTAAAAGGGGTTGCACCTCCAGAGTGGCTGCTAGATGTAGATGTGCCGCCAGTGGGAAGTCGTTGAAGGATCTGGGAAAAGTTATCCATCATCGCGTTCCTTTGTTTTTCAAGGGCCTCCTCGAGCAACATGTTGATAGGATCTTCTACGCCCTCATCTTTCTTTTCATCCCCCATGGGTGGCCGTCGGGATTTGAGAGGCTGATCTTGCAAAGGTTTGACCAGATCGAGCCCTAACTCTTTATACCCTGCCCTCGTTGGGGACATGCAAAGAAGGAACGAGAAAGAGCATATTGCTCTGATACCACTAATCCGAATTTATGCAGGAACGCAACAAAATACACAAATAACCATAGAAAGAAATATGCAGTGGAAATAACACTTCATTTCATTAATCAATAACTGAAACTAGTTTACATACAGAATGGAAATAAACTAGCTAGAGTGTTGCTAGCTTATCTCTAAGAAGAGATGTGGCAGCTACATGCCTCTGAACTCTCTGTTACAATGAGGCTCGAAGGATTATATATTATTGAGAAACAATGGAACCCTACACATCCAAAAACCTAACCCTAGGAGGTGAAACACCAGAATGTGGACCCCGTTGGGTAACTTGGTACATCAATTTCTCGGGGTCGTAACTTTAGCATACTACCTCCATTTGACATGCATTATACATCGTTAGAAAGATATGTTTAAGGACTATATCCATAAGTGGAAAACATCAAGTCCAAAACAGACTCATATTTGCCTGACCAATATTCGATGCCAAAAAAACGTCGTTTAGGGCCTCAAAACGGCTCTGAAAGTTTAGGACCCGAAAACTGCCAAAAATCGTAAATTGTGCTACAATTAAGGAAACTGGAAAACTGAAAGAAACAATGGTGGGGGTCCAAGTGGAATAGGTGGGTGGCCTCCAATATCCTCCTGGATCACAGTCTATTATGGGATTAATGTAGTGATTGTTGATGTATTTGTAACTTCAAAATGTATTCATTTGCATATTTCATATATTGTATTTCATTAGTCCCCGATGTTCCTATCAGGAGAATCATTAATGTAATTAAGTCATATAAATTCATAGAGGTTAACCCTCCTAGTTGATTGAGGGGAAAATTCCCCATAGTTTTGGGGCACTAGGGTTATTAGACTGTCCTTGAGAAGTCGGCCCTGGTAAGTAATTGTCAAGTCGAAAATTAGTATAAATAGAGAGTGAGCCTCTCTATTTGAGACACACAGTCACCCAGCTATAGCGCATAGGTGAGAGAGAAGAAGCTCGCTCAAGTGAGAGAGAGAACAACTATTTGAGATCATCTTTTGTCTTTGGGTTTTACTACTGCCATTGGTGCTCATTCTATCTCTGAGGAAGTTGCGGGGTTTTCTCCTTTATAGTTTCCTCAAGGAAAATCCTTGCGTCTATTGTCTCTTGTGATTGATTGTTGTGCATGTTATTCTCTTAGATAAGATCCTAAGATAATACTGTCTAATTGATAAAAATCTAACATGGTATCAGAGCTAACCTAAGAAGAAGACACTGTGCAGCTACAGAAGCTATGTATTCTTACTTTTTTGGTCTCTCTCCACAATCCATCAACAAAAGGAGGCTAGGATGACTCTCCATTGAAGGGTGCATCTTTCTGTCAGAGCAGAATCTTATTCTACGTACTTTCAGTTTTTGACCTACCACTATATTGGGAAATTAGGGATTTTCACCTAAGTGGAATTTTTGAGTGAGCCCAACATAGGCTTACTCTCCTCCTCAAAATCGAAGTTTAGAGACAAAAATCGAGGTTTTGGGTTGGGTAGAACTCCAAGAAAGTCAAACCCTAATTTTCCCTGGAACCAGAAAACCAACACTGCAAAAGATCAGCTCCAGATCCAGTTTTCAGCTTCTCAAATTGGTAAGATCTAAATATTTTGTATTTCCATTTGAGGTTCTCAGTTAAAGATGTCTCATCACACCAAGCTTGATGAAAAGCTTGAGGGAGATGATAACTTCCGAGCATGGAAGTATAGGATCTCCCTAGTTCTTGAAGAAAATGAATTGAACTCCTACATCAGTGGAGAGGTTCGAGTTCCAGAGGGAGATGAGGCTAAGGCCTTACACAAGAAAAAATTGATCAAGGCCAAGAGGATTATTGCCGATTCAATTAAGGATCACCTCATACCACATGTGTCCTCCCTAAAGACACCTAAAGAGATGTTTGAAGCCTGACCAAGCTGTATGAAGGAAAGAACATAAATCGGAAGATGACCTTGAGGAACCAGTTGAATAATGTGAAGATCCAGAATGTGGAGACCCTATAATCATACTATACAAGAGTCTCCTAGATCAAAGAACAACTTGAAGCAGTAGATGAAGAAGTGGAGAATGCATAAATTGTGATGACCACCTTGAATGGTCTCCCTAGGTCATGGGACTCTTTCATTCAAGGGATTTTTGCGAGAAGAAAGCTAGTCACCTTCAGTAGACTATGGGAGGAATGCTCACAAGAAGAAGTTCGAATAGTAGCCTAAGAAGAAAAGATGGGAAGTGAAGATCAAGCTCTCACAGTACACTCCAAGAAAATCAGGTGGGACTATCATCAGTCCAAAGGTAACCATTCTCATCAAAAAGATAACCATAGAAGATATAACAGAGATCTATCTAAATACAGGTGCTATACATGTGATGAAAGAGGACACTTTGCCAAATATTTCTTTAGAAATAAGAGTAACTCTCACAAGAAAAAGGGAAACAAGAAAAAGACATCATGCTCATACTACAGAGGATGATAAACCTTCCATAAAGAGAATCAAATAAGAAAGTGATGATTCTTCAACTGATGAAGAATATGTTCTGAACTGGAACTGTCACACATGGAAGCAATGATTGGCTTATAGACAGTGGGGCTTCCAAGCACATGACTAGATTCAAGGAATCTTTTGTGAAACTATCTGAACATGAATCACCCCATAAAGTAAAACTTGGGGATGACTACCAGTACCTAATAAAAGGTAGTGGTGAATCCTCCTATAAGCTAGACTCTGGAAAGTATATGAAGATGAAGGATGTCTTGTTTGTATTAGGACTAAAGAAGAACCTCCTCTCCATCTCTGCATTATATGCAAAAGGCATGAGGGTTGCATTTGTAGATGGCCAAAAGGATAGACTATAGATGATGCAGTAGTGATTGGAGAGCAAGAGGGAGGCTTATACAAGCTATAGGGCCAACCAAAACAAGCCTTGGTCCAGGACTCAGAAGATCCAAATGAACTTTTGCATAGAAGGCTTGCACATGTTCACTATAGGGCACTATCACTTGCAAGCAAAGATGTTGAAGGTATTCCAGAAATATAGGAAAATCATGAAGGTTTTTTCAAAGGATGTGCGAAAGGAAAGAACATAAAGAAGACATTTCCAAGTAGTGAGAGTAAGGAAAAACGAATCTTGGAAATCATCCACTCCAATGTATGCGGTCCAATGTCATCCAGTTCATTGAGTGGGTATGTATACTATCTTTCCTTTATTGATAATTTTTCTAGGAAGACATGGGTATACTTCTTGAAGAACAAAGATGAAGTATTCAGCAAGGTCAAAGAATTCAAAGTCTTGATCGAGAACCACACAGAAAAGAAAATCAAGAACTTTCGATCAGACAATGGCAGAGAATTTACATCAAATGAATTCAAAGAATTATACAAAGATTCAAGGATTAAGAGGGAGTTGACCACTCCATATAATCCACAATAGAATGGGGTTGCAGAAAGGAAGAATAGAACAATTATGGAAGCTGGAAGGGAAATGCTTCATGATCAAGATCTTCCCATGCATCTATGGGTAGAAGCTGCTAGAACAGTTGTGTATGTACAGAACCGTACTTCACATAGAGTACTTGAGAACAAGACACCCAAAGAAGTATTCTCCAGCAAGAAACCAGAAGTCAGTCATCTCAAAATATTTGGTTGTCCAGTGTACATACACATTCCGAAAGAAAAGAGGATGAAGTTATATCCTTCAGGGAAGAAGGGTATATTTGTGGGATATAGTGAAAGATCGAAGGTTTACAGAATATGCTTCCCAGGATTCAAGAATATCTACATCAGCAGAGACGTAACATTTTACAAAGACTTCGATTACAACAAATCAGAGACCTATTGAAGACCCTAAAGAAACAAAAGTGCCTGGGATTCAAGATACAACTATGAACGATGCAACTCAAGAAGAAGATAGAGAAATAGAAGAACCCTAGGAACCTGTAGATCCACCCCAAGAGAAGAATCCTCACAAGAGGAAACCTGCATGGGTACAAGAGGCTATCCAAGGTGTAGAAAGATATGGTCCTCCAAAAGAAATGCACAGAGAGAGGAAGAGAACTAGGTCCTACTCCAGATATGTAGCCATTTTATGTGACATAATTGATAAAGAACCTTCCAACTATGAAGAAGCGGAAGAGAAGAAATAATGAAAGGATGGTATGATCGAGGAGTACCATTTGATCATGAAAAATGATGTCTGGGATGTTGTCCTAAGACTAGAGGGGAAGTATGTTGTGACTTCCTAGTGGATATTCAAGATCAAGCATGCTGCAGATGGCAGCATAGAGAAATATAAAGCAAGATTTATGGCTCATGGATTCTCCCAGAAAGAAGGAATAGATTATGAAGAACCTTTTGCACCTATAGCCAGATACACTTCCATTAGATCAGTACTTTCTTTGCCTGCAGTAATTAAATGGAAGATACACCAGATGGATGTCAATATTACTTTCTTGAATGGTGTAGTGGAAGAGGAAGTGTGTGTGGATCATCCACTCAGTTTTGAGACACATGAAAGAGAGAAACAAGCACCCAGGACATGGTACAGAAGAATTGATAGCTTCCTAACTAGTTTGGGCTTTACCAAGAGTAAAGCAGATTCGAACCTTTACTGCAAGGTTGAAGACGGGAACCTAGTGATACTCCTACTGTATGTAGATGACATGTTTGTAACAAGAGAGGATGGGTTGATTGCTGATACGAAGAGGAAGCTTGCTGCCAAGTTCAAGATGAAGGACTTGGGTATGACACACTACTTTCTGGGCATTGAGGTGTGGTAGAATGCAGATGGAGTCTCCCTGAGACAAGGGAAGTATGCAGTAGAGATCCTGAAGAGGTTCAAGATGATGGATTGCAAGGCCATGACCACACCTATGGCTTCGAACCTGAAGCTATTGAGTGATGCTTCATCAGAGTTAGTTGATGCTACAATAGATTGTCAGATGATTGGCTCCTTGATGTACCTAACGAATATGAGACAAGATATTTTCTTTGATGTGAACACATTGAGCCAGTTCCTTACAGATCCAAGACATGTTCACTTGATTGCTGCAAAGCACATTCTAAGGTACCTGAAGGGTACAGTTGATTATGGGCTCAAGTATGAGGTGAATTAGAAGATTAACTTGGAAGGTTATGTGGATTCGGATTGGGAAGGAAGTGCCATTGATAGGAAGAGCACTTCGGGGTGCTGCTTCAGTATGGGATAAGGTGTGATCTCTTGGTTTAGCAGGAAGTAATCCTGCATGGCACTAAGCACATCCAAGGCAGAGTATGTCGCATCTTGTTTGGCTAGTTGTGAGGCTGTGTGGCTGAGAAGCTACTATCTGATTTTTTTGATCTCCAGTTGGATGCTACTTGTATATATTGCAACAACCAAAGTTGTGTGAAGTTGTCGGAGAACCCAGTGTTCCATGACAAGTCGAAGCATATCGAGATCAAATATCACTATATCAGGGATATGGTGTAGAGAGGAGCAGTGAATCCCTAGTATGTTGCGACAGATAAGCAGATAGTTGATGTGTTGACTAAGCCATTAGCCAAAGTGAAGTTTGAATACTTCCGGGAGAAGCTTGGTGTTCTCTATTCCTTCCAAGGGGAAGTAGAATTGAGAGATAGCAGAAGTAGTGATGATGATGATGATTCAGTGATGATCCAACTTTGATGATGATCCAATGATGATCCAGCTTTGGTGATGATCCAGAGAAGAAGACTTCTGCCAATGAATTGTGTCAAGAGAATACCTTCCTAGTTAAGAGGGAGTGTTGATGTATTTGTAACTTCAGAATGTATTCCCTTGTATATTTCATATATTGTATTTCATTAGTCCCCGATGTTCCTATTGGGAGAATCATTAATGTAATTAATTCATGTAAATTCATAGAGGTTAACCCTCCTAGTTGATCGGAGGGAAAAGTCCCCACAATTTCGGGGCACTAGGGTTATTAGACTCTCCTAGAGAAGTCGGCCCTGGTAAGTAATTTTCAAGTCATAAATTAGTATAAATAGAGTGAGCCTCTCTATTTGAGATACACACTCACCCAGCTATAGCGCATAGGTGAGAGAGAATAAGCTTGCTCAAGTGAGAGAGAGAACAACTATTGGAGATCATCTTTTGTCTTTGGGTTTTACTGCTACCATTGGTGCTCATTCTATCTCTGAGGAAGTTGAGGGGTTTTCTCCTTTATGGTTTCCCTGAGGAAAATCCTTGCATCTATTGTCTCTTGTGATTGATTGATGTGCATGTTATTCTCTCAGATAAGATCCTAAGATAATACTATCTAATTGGTAAAAATCTAACAGTGATTGAGCCTTTTTCTTATATTATCTACAAATATCTTAGAAGTAGATGCATCACAACATGATTGCATTATTATAACACACATTAAGCACGTTTTGTGGGGATTTTAGTACTTTATGATAAATGTAGCCTTTAAGGGGAAAATGTTTTTGTTATTTGGAATTTCCCTAGGGTTACTTCCCTTATATGACTACTCATTATGGTGGTAAGATGATTCTGTTATTAGTTGAGATTCTATCACTATGTGGTCTCTTTTGCACTATAATGGATGTCTCCTATCAATGTATGAAGTAAGGAGATCTACATATAACCAAAATGCTTCATATTTTTCTTGTAGTATGATTATGTATCATTGGAGAGAAGAGACATATGGACTTGGAGAGGAGATGACCAATACGGAGTGAGGTAAGAGGGACCATCTACAATAAAGCATTAGTTTCAAAAAGATTGTGTAACTTTCTCGTGAGGTAGGCATATCCCATGCTCAAGTAGTTACGTAAATCTATGATTAAAATATGCATAATCATGTGTTGAATGATGCAACCTACTAGTACATGGTTGAATGGTTGTGAAGGAAAGGAGGGTCGAGGTAGGGGGTAACCGACATATTGATGTGTGGTGCTAAAAAAACCAAAAGAGTGTCGTGTGATGTTAGGAACAACACAAAGCCTTTAATACCAAACCATAGAGAAATAATGTGTTGGAGTTAATCGGAGTCAAATCATCAAAGGAAATTAGTATAAGGTATTTCTACTGACACAAGGGAGAAGATGATGGTGTAGTTGGGACATTGGAACCGATACTAAATTTGACTTGAGGCCTTGTCATGCAATGGATAGACCAAAATTCCCTTAAATTGAAGACTAGAGTAGATGATAGGCAATCATGCATAGAAAATGACAATAATCAAATTATAAACTATGAGCTTCATGAAAGGATAAATTCAATGTTGGGTGAATTTGGAAAATAATATGACATTGCATTGAAGTGGAGTTTTGATGTAGGTAGCAATAATGATAAAAAATGAGATTGTGACTTAACTGTTGATGGTAGTAACAAATGTGATTTATCTAGTGAAGAGTGACATGGATGATTCCCTAAACTCATTAATAATAAAATAACGATCTTACTCCTTTCTTGGGGTTTTGATGTTTTTTTATGTTTTTGAATTTTTACATTTTGTAATTTTTTGTATTGTTGTAAATAAAATGTGAAATAATGAATGAATAATTGTTGGTACATATGGGAAGGGTGTGTGCATATTAAAATGATTGGTTCTATCACGGAACAAGGTGTCAATGACAAGAAATGCATAAAAATGGGTAGAAACATTAGATACATTTGAACATGGGCCTTCTCTAAATTGGTGTTTCCACTACACATAACTAGTGTAGTTATATCATGAGGGCAGTGGATGACTAGTGACATGCATTAGTGGTTGCATGAAAGTGGAGTGAGCGCAAGCAAGTAGGAATGAGTTTAGTGATGCTTCACTATAAGTGTATCAATGGGAAATCAATGGTGCTTTGATGATGTGTTGGTTGTGTAGTGCAAAAGCATAATAATAAACATAAATAAGGGGGGTTTTCGATGTGTGAAAAGTGGGTTTGAACAATTAATCATGGTTGGGGAGGCCGAGGTGATGGATGACGAGGCTTATTAGTGTGGCACTTTAAGGTATTTGAGACTCTTGTATAATAATTGTGTAGGGGCACCAAATGACCAGGGTTGCTAGTTTAAGGTGCCCCCTTGCATGTAAAATCTATCATAAAGCGATGACTCATTAATGCAATGCAAGGGTTAGATTGCATCAAGGATGTGGTGTACCATAAGGTGTTTATAAAAACATAGTTGTCAAATTAGATGAAATGAAAAAGGTCATAAGTTCTAAACCTACATGTTATAGATCATTAAAATAAGATACTTGCTATTGGAGCTTTATGTAAGGGTATAAAGTGAAAAATGAAAAATATAAACTTCTTATAATCAACATAAGAAGGACATTATGTTTCAAAGCACCAAAACTTAAATCCAATGGCATGGGTGGTGACAAAATGGGATTCGTATGACCCCATATGGTCTAGAAAAAACTTTTATGTAAATCTATGAATAGAGCACATGCATGCATATCGAGAACCATAGTTTTTGGGTGACATGGAGATAATAAAATTTAACCTAAAATTTTGGCTTTATATTTTGAGACAATTAAGTATTTTTTATACTTTATGATGGACGAATTTTGGATCTCTTGAGCCACATTATGGGGTATATGGATTCTAGAGTTAGATGCAAAGTGCACTTTGAAGACTAGTTTGGGCCTCAAGAGGACGTAGTGGACATGGTGCAACATGAAAGGGAATTTATCCCCATTGATTAGGGTGTGTGTCATGAGGTTATATAAGTGAACCAAAGGTATAGAGTATATGTAAATACTCAAATCGTTTTTCACAAAGTTGTTCCTTCATATATATATATAACTCAATTAATCTAACATAAATAAGACTTAAAAATATATTAAATAATTAATAATAACTAACTCATATCAATAAAAATAATTGTTGGATTATGTACTCATAATGGACTACGTTTGCTGGTGCATTAAAAATATAAAATACCATACATAATTATTTTTATTTTTATTTTTGGGAAGGAAATAACCTGGATATTTAAAATATATGAGGTGATCCTTGTCCAAATCAATGACAATTGATTAAATTCACTGCATCCATCATGTGAGGAAATGGCGGCATTTCCGTGCTGAGGGAGTCTAGTCAACTAAGCGCAGTGATGGAATTTGACGGGAAAAATGACCGTCATGGGGCATTTTGACTGTCAAATACAGTTAAAAATGTTAGTAAGACTTTTTTTCTAAAGGGTAAGTTTATCATTTATAAGTATTTTTGAAGGGCAATAAATTTTTCAAAACTTCATTATATTACTACTATTTTTGAAGAGCAACAAAATTACTAAAACTTCATTATAAATTACTACTATTAAATTTGTAATATTAATACTTTTATCTTATTATTATATAAAATTATACTTTCCAAAATTTAATCATACTTTCACTAAAAAGAAAAATATTAACTTTGTATTATTTCCATCATCCATGTCTTTCTGATGAAGACAAATTCTGAGAGTCCATTAAATTATTGGACCTGTGGGTTATGAGACCATATATGGACTACTAATGTCCATGCAGCAACAAGAAACCCCTTTAATATCTTTCTCACACCTCCATTAAATCTGATCTTTGCTCTAAAACTAGCATACTTTCAGATCCTTCATTCCACAAGGTAGGATTCATAGGGCACTAAGATGGATTCCATAATCATTCCACATCTATATTCCATGTTATATTATGTGCGATTTCAACTAACATAATCCACAAGGACCCTTGGATCTGGCCCAACTAGGTCGACCATGGAATTTTAACAGAACAAGACAGGTTTAATTTGGAATTTCAGGTCCCATTCCAATGTTAATCTCCATGCACTTTTACACAATGAAGTTCCTCTGAACCATCAGATCTATCCTACCCATGATCTCAATCATCTACACTTCTTCGGCACATCTCCCCTTCTATGATCTTGGAACCCGTTTCATTATTTTGTGGATCACCATCTACATGATATCGTTGTCTCATGGATCGCCATTGATCCATCCTGTGATCGATGGTCAATCTCTCCCTCTTCGCTAAAGTTCGAACCTAAACCGAAATCGACCAAAAGCAACCAATACAAACAAAAAAAGAAACAAGGACTGGTCAAGATGGATTCTTCGCCGCGGGTCGAGCTCGATCTCGTAGTTGTGACCCTATACTCACCTTACACATTCACACACCTTAATTTGTGAATTCAAATGGAATTTATATGTGCAGGCTCACCTACATGATCTCATGTTTTCATAAAACCAGAATTGACACACTCAGTCGTAGACACACAAAGAGTGTAACACCCCGGTTTTGACCCTGTTTGTATTAAATGTATATGATGTATATATTGTAATTAATTGTGGTGTGGAGCTAAAGGAAAAAATCCCCACCATGGATTATCGTTTTTATGTTCGGCGATTAAACTCGTTGTCGATGGTATTTTGTGCCATTATAATTTTGAACATCATGTAAATATGCAANAACTACCTTTCTTGTCTTATTCACCCAATCATTTATTACTGCCAGAAGTTGGTTGAGTTGGTTATTGCATGGGATGGGCAAGGTATGACAACCCAAATTCAAATTAGAGAAGCCATCAGTCTTTGGGAAACGCATTTTGACTCCTTGGGCAAGCAAAAACCCAAAAATGTATGCCATTCTACCATGCTCTCATGTTTTTGGATATTTTCACCACCATTTTTCCTTCATGTGAGCTCAATGAGGCATTCAGAACTTCCTGTGTGTGTTTTCATTCCATGTTTTTGGTTGTTGGCTTCATTTTCCCATGGATGGGAGGTTGTTGTTGTAATGCTAGGGATTGGGTTGGTTTTCCTCACGTTTTTGGAGCTGCTGGTGCATTTTCCACTCACGTTTTTGCAGTTTCATGTGTTTTCACCATGGTGGTGAAGTGTTTTTGTTAGCTTCTAGTGGCTGGGATCTCTACTAGGTGTTTTGGTGTCGTTTCCACATGCCCATGGTGGGGAATTTTGTCATTTAGTGTTTCCCAATGAGTGGGAGAACATAGCCACGAATTTTGGGTGTTGTTGAGGTCGTTTTGGCCATGTTAGAGCAATAAATGAATCTGGAATTCGAGTTGCTCAAACTGCGTTGTTTCTACCCAGTTGCCATACCTAATTTTGGTCTCTGTGGTGTTTTTCCTTCAGTCCAAAACTGTTATTGTTGTGTGTATATCGTTTTTTGGCCTTTGAACTGTCTTTGGGTGTGGAAATGGGGTCTGAGCTTGCTTGAAAAACCTACTGTGTGCAGGAGCCTCATAGACAGAGCTAGAGGGTTGGCTTTCTTCTTTACACCCCCTGAATAGCACTAGAAGGGAAGGCATAACCCGATGGACTGTGTAGCAGAGAAGGGGATGCTTCCTTAAGTTGGGTGTGTGTGGATGTTTTAGAAGTTAGGTTAGTTCTAGTGCAGATGTCCATAGCTCTTGGATTGAGCTCACTAGCTTAGCATCTAACCTTTCTAGCTCCCTGTTAGCTTGATAAACCCAACTGTGTTGGTTTGGCTAAGTTTTGTTATGTGTGAGCCTGCTAGTTTCCCCTTATTCCTTGTGGAATCATGCCCAGCTTGGGGGTGGTAGTGTTGCTGAGAGATTGATGAGCACACTGGCCTATGGTTGGGTGGAACATTGTAGTGACGTAGCTGGTTGTGGGACAAGCTTCTTCTAAGATAAGTATTCTTGTGTTTAAATCCTTGCAACTGTGTTTGATTTATAAATATGATGAAAATGTTAATGTGTTGAATGAAATGTAAATGCTTCTGTTGTATATTGAATGTTTATGCATCTATGTATGTTCATTTCCAATGCGTTTTATTTTGTGTTCATGGGGCTAGATTGCTTGGAATGTTAGCTGTTATTTGCATCTTCTTGCCGATAGAAGGGTGGGGACGTGACACAGAGGTATACAAGACATTTCATAGCTTTATTAATATGTCGAGCTTGATTACAATACACGTCTACTAAGGATCTGACCTATATTTTACATTGTGTAGGCCTATCTCGAAGCACATAGGATCACATCTTAAATAACATAAAACAATAGGGATTAGATCACTGAAAGGATCCGATCATATCTCTAAAATCACTCACAAATAGCTAACAAACAAGAATAAATAAGAGGAAATCTCATTCTTTTGTCCATATCTGTCCACGTCCTCGCCTTCTGGAAGGTCAAAATTCAATTTGATTTGGGGTAGGGTTGATGCTCCTGCATCACTTTCTATTTTGTAAGTTTCCTTGATTTTTTCTAAAAGCAAAAAATGTCATTTAACAATAATTTGTCGATATTTATTGTTTTTTTACTATTGTACTTAGCATCTACATAGTACAAATTTCAATGCTCAATGCTCAACTAAATGATTTGAAAGTCGGAAATTGGAACTTGGAATGTGAAAGGATCGAAGATTGAAGCCCTTGGAGTTGGAGTCTTGGAGACAATCTTGGAAAGCATTTTTATATTGCTTGTAGAATTTTTTGGTTTAGATTTAAAGATTTGTTTAAAAAACTACTATTTGAAAAATGTATAAAACATTTCTTTGTATTTTTTTATAGTGATTTCTACCATGATTTCTGTAATGTATATAGATTTAACCTCAAAGAGTATTGATTAATTTTCCAACTCTATTGAAATTGAATTGAAAATCTATATATTAAATTGAGTATTGATTTATGCAATTACTAAATCAATACTCCATGCATTCGATAATCCACCATTGTGAGTGGCCACTTGACACCCACGGGCCACCATACTCCTCCTGAATCATGATTCAAACCAACGCCTGATATCGCACATATCCTCAAATAAATAAACAAAACTGCAAACTATTCATTAAGTGCCACTAGCTTCAGTGCTTTCTTAGTAGCTACATCTTTGTTTTCCTTAGCTTTTTGAGCAGAGATTTCAGTGTATTTAGCTTCGTAAGCATCTTGGTCCTTATACTCACGACTCACAACTTTGTACCCATCTTGTCTGTCAAGTAGTAGCATCTAATTTCAAAGGTGACCCTCTATGTCAACTAATGTGGTTGGATGGGATTGAACGACGGGTTTCGAAATCGTATAAAATATTGCATCGAGCTCGCATGCCCATTTATGGAATTTGAATATAAGAGATTGGATCAGGCCCGCATGCCCATTTATGGAATTTGGATATGATTAAACTCAACTATGCCTACATACATAAACCAAGGGCGTGTTTTGAAAAAAGTAGCCTAGGAAATCCAAAAAAAATTACCATAGTAGAGGGGAATTGGATCTGTATTCAAGAAATCCAAAAAAATACCATAGTAGAGGGGAATTGTCTATGTATGTAGTAAATAGCTCTAAAATTAGCGAAATGATCCAACATATTTCTGACATAATAAATGAATTGATTAAGCATACACCTTATCTATAAAAAATTGAGTTAAAAAGGTGTCCAAAATCTCAATGCGAGCAGAGGTTATTGGGAAGATTTGTCTCTCAGCCATATTATGCGAGCAAGAAGAGATTATTAGTCGGTTTGTTCTTTGATGATTTAATGACTATTTTTTGTTTACACCAAACCAAAAAAAGTAATGTTTAATAATGTCAATTAAAAATTAAAATAGTAAAATGTGTTCATTAAAAATTAATATTGATTAATTTTAAACAGTTATATTTCTAGAAATTAAATAGGCTATGGATGATGAACACGGCTTAAGTATTTAGTTAGTATTATTTCCATCGCCTCTGCCTCCGTAGGTTCTGTATTAAGTTAACTCAATCTGTATTTACTAACTAACATATTGCTTGACAACATAGCATAATTGCAGTAAAGAATAAATTGTGGGTATAGTAACTTAAAGTTGCAATGGGCTATGCCTTTGTAAGTTCTCCATTTTGATCCACCACCACCTTCTATGCCTCTAACTATGTTGGTTCTAGGTAACACTTAGTTATTCACTTCGACTGGCTCTGATTTAAAAATCTATGTTGTTGGTGGCTAGGATGTTTAAACAACAATAATATTATCTTATTAGGTATACTACTAATTACTATTAATAATATTAATATCAGTGAATCGCATGATTGTACTATTAATATAGAATTATTATTATTATTATTATTATTAAATAATTCATATTTAAATTATATATAAATATAAGTATATTTTACATATTTCAAATAGATATTTTTATATTAATAGAATAGTTATCCTTATCCAATAATGTGGGAAAGAAACATAAATGAGGTTTTTATTTAAGCATTCATTATAATTTGGGCACATTCTTATATTTTAGGCATTATGTATGACGCAATGTCATGTAGACTAATTAAATAACTACTTCTCAATCTCAATGCATACAGATAGACTTCATCGCAAACTTGATTCACATGCACTATGTATCTCACAATATCCATGTACATTAATTTGGTAACTAAGCCTCGAGTATCAATCTCAATGCATAGATATAACTAACAAAAATCTCAATGCATATTTTGAAACAAAATTAATAAAAAATAATTATTAAACAGTAAAATTTTTAGCAAACCTTCATTCTTGAAGGGTAAAATTTTAAACAAAACATTTCAAGATGGGCAATATAAATGCCAAAACGTTAAAAAAATTAACGGGTATAATAAAAACCAAATTCCAACACTGTCTAAGGGCATGGTTGGTTTAACCGTGCACAATAAAAATAAAATTTCATTTTACTTTTGGATTTTAATGATGTTTCCAAATTATCTAATGTTAAAAAACGATTTCAAGGTCAAAGTTTGACTTTATAAGGTTATGCACAAGAAAATTAAGATAAGTTAGGTTGTGTCCCTTCACATGCTGGTCATTTCCAACATAGATTCACATTCATCCTCATAGTCTAAAGGTCATGTTGGTGGTGTCATATGAGGATTGAAGGGTTAATATTTAATTGACATCATTTGACCATATTGATTGATGATAATCCATATTGATCTTTTAAGGAGTGTTGGAGTGAAACTCTTTCGAAAGTCTTGAGAACCATTAGATAAAATGTAGATTAATAACTCTTATTACAACTTAGGCCATTTTCATTAGGGGTATAATATTAATTTCATCAATTTCCATTTCTTCACTAATATCATTTTTTTTACCAATTGACAAGATAAGTTGTATAGCAATAAGTCCCTTGCATTGTTTGAGGTCATAAAGTATCAAAACAACGTACCAAGGTGAAGTAATGGAAAATTTCTCACATATTCTCTATAAGTTTCTTACTACGGATTTAAAAGAGAAAGAAAAGATTTGTGGATAAAAGTTGAAAGAAGCTCCAATACAACCATAGATAGTCATTGGAATGACAACTCATGTAATTCTTGTTTCTCTCCAAGGACAACAACGATGAACATTGATATTTCCAAACAATCGCATGAAAGCCTTGAGTTTTAGATTATGCCCAAACAAGCTAAATTCATACTCAATCATACACATCTAAATAGTCTGACTTTAATGTCATGGTTCTAGAAAGGTTGTCGATTACAATTGTTGATAAAAAAATTCTTGAAGCCAAAGTTTACAAAGATGGCAATTGTTGTTGTTGCCTCATTTTTTATTTGTTTAGTTAGAAGTTTTAGTCTATTATGATTATTTACTGAGTTATCTACTTTCAATGGATACTAAAACTAAAAGATAATATAAACAACAATAAAGCTTAGGAAATAAGCAATTTATTAAAATCAAAATTGTTTAACCTAAAAACGATGATCTATATTGTAGAACTATACATTGCATTTCAAGTAGGCGAACATGAAAGCTATCATGTAATTAATGATTAGCTGTAAGTTGTTTTATAAAGGTTGGTTCTGATTGGTTCCATATAAAAATTAGACGTAATAAAATATGTTTTTTGGGTTTTATATATACTACAAAGACAAAAGTATATATACAATGATGCTTTTAAGTAACTGACTTTCTTTCATGGGATCTTAACAAAATATTACTTTATCGTTAGTTTATTTATTCTGCAACTCAGTCTTAGGTTGTGAGAGTTAGAAACATTTGATAATCAAGAGACTAGGTTTCCTTCCCTAGCCGACAACCTTCCTCCTTTGAGTGGACACTAAATTAGATTGGCTAAGGAAGATTCAGAATGGACATAGGGATTTCAACCGTGACCTATTCTGAGTTCTTCAATGATGACAACAATGAACAATGGTGCAACGACCTATTGAGGGCTCTTCAACGGTGATGCCAAATACTATTGTGGCGAGGCGGAGGTCCCTTTGCACCCTGATGATGGTGGGGGCAAAGGAGGAGTGGAAACAACGTGGTAAATTTTGGCTATTGTGGTTTTGATTGTCCCTCGATGCATGCCCTTCGTGGAGGAGGTGTGGTACATAGCATGGTGCGATGAATATTATCAAAGTAGTGGTTTGCGCCGCTGGTGGAGTGTCCGAAGTGAGGGCTATGGAGCTTGGATCTGTTATTTGGTTCCTGTTGAGGCATAGAAATTCACAGGCGGCAACAGCAAGGGATTCTCCCAGTCAATGTTCCCAACTAGCCCGTGACTGTTTGGTGTAGGGAATTCGTTCGGTTTGTGGTCCAGCTACCGTAGGTCAAGTAACAAAACTAAAAGGGTTTACCGGTTGCGGCCCGGTCCACCGTATATATTTTTGTATTTTTTGACTTAAGGTATGATATGCACGTACCTAATTAACAATGCAGGGTGATAAAGGATGCAAGGAGTAGTCACAAAGTGATGCGCAGGTTCTTACCTCTCGTCTTAGAACTCACAAGCATCTAAATCATATACACAGTAATAAAGTAAAACTAACTATCTACCTATCCCCGGGGAGCCAAATTGTAACTTATTAATGAGTAATGTATATTGTACATGCATTATAAATAGAAACTACAAATAGTTGATATTACTTCCCACAACACATGAACTATTAAGGATATTTAAACAATCAGATAGCCAACTGCTTATGAACAACATTCATTACTCATGGTGGTAATTTCACAAAATAAACCAGAAATCATTCAAACAAGAACAGAAGCCCTGAGAGTTAGAACGATCTCATAGTTGATGGACAAAAACTAGAAAAAAGAAATAGTTCATCTTCCACCAATCCATAGCATAACATTTGAACGCCCCACCAAACTTTCTCCGACAGGCAAACAATAATTCTTTATTGCAAAAAAATTAGTTCTTCTTACAATATCTCTTTACTTGTCTAACTGGGAAAAATCCCCTTTCTCTTCTAAGTCCTCTATATTTATACAAAAAGAGTAAGACTATTTGGCTGCCCACAAATAACCCTTGGGCTTCCCTAACTCTTTGCCTCCCAAAATTTCGCTTTCATCAAGTGTTTACAAAATTGTTACATACTACAAAAGTGAACAATCATTCACGAGGAGGGCCCCACTTGAGCATTTAGAAATTTCTTCCAAGCTAAAGCCTCTAAGGCGATTCCTTCAAACTCAGAAGGTTCCAAAAAATGAATGTTTATCTCGAATTTCGCAGCCTGGTTCTTGATGGCTTCAATTCTGGCTGCACTCAAATGAAGCTGATCTTCTAATAGTTGCACACTGACTGCGGAATGATCTACCTCATTCCTTAAGGTCTGGTCGTCGATAGCTTTAATGTGCTATATTTTCCTTTCCTCCTCTTGGTACCTTTTCTGCAAAATTTCCACAAACAAGTTGTGGTCCGGAAAAGCATCTATTCTTTGTTCGGCTTCTACTTGGCATCGGTTATAGGTAATCAGGAGCCTTCTGAAGAATTCTGTACATGCCCCTTTCGTCTTTCTAACAGCCTTTTTGAATTCCTCAGCTATGTTAATAGCAAACTCCAATAAGTTGCAATCCTGCTTAAGGGCCTGTTGATCTTTCGAGGGCAGCTCTGCAGGAGGTTCTTCATTATTCTCTAGTCTTGCCATCCTTGCTGTCAGGACTTCCAGGATGTCCTGAGATCTATCAACAAAATATGAGGAGGTCTCCAGAATCTCCTCCAATCGACCATCTACTTGTAAAACCTTGCATCTTTCCTCTTCTATGGCCGTCTGCAGCTGAAGCATCTTGGCCTTTTGTGCCAGCACATGTTCCTTGAAAGGTTGGAGATTAACCTGTTGTTCTTTAGCTTCCTCCAAAGCTGTTGTCAGAGAGGTAATCTGCTCTTGAAGTTTTATCTCTTGTTCTTGAGATTGCCTCTCATTCGCCTCCAAGGTGGTCTTTTGCAGCTCTAGATCCTTTATCTTTCCTAGCAGTTGTTCCTTCTCCACCCTCAACTCTTGATATTCTTGTTGTATTTTGTCCAGACACTCCTAGGTGGTCTCCATCGATCTTCTCTCTACTTGGAGAACTTGAAGTTCTGCCCTTGAAGACCTTATATCTTTTTGCATGTCTTCAAATTTTCTCTTCAACTTACTGTTTTCTTCTCTTTCCTTTCTTAATGTGTCTTTCAGTTGAGAAGAAGACTTCTTAGATTGCTCTAGATCTGTCATTATTTTGTCTACATTGTCCTCCGAAGCATGGATCAATGTAGCCCCTGCTCTAATAGTGAATCTGGGATCTCGGTCTGTTTCGTATACAATGTTCGTATCAGTTATCATCTTCCCAAACATACCCCCTATTTCAACCTTCTTTTCAGTTCTTTTCACTATCCTTTTTCTTTCCTTGTCATAGAAGATAGTATTAAAATCAGGGACTTCCTCCCCTATCTTCTGTTCAAAGGGGACCAGTCTAAGTGTGGGGGCCATAGACTGTCGAGGTGTGCTGACAGCAGGTACTTCTGGGTCCTAAACATCGGGATTATCCACGTCCTGAATCTGAATGTCAGCTATGTTGGAGGCTGACTATTCTGTCGTTGTCTAGGTCAGCTTCATCCTCTCTACCTCCTGTTTCTAAATCTCATCATCTAGCTTCCTTTTTCTTTCTTCTTCTTCAAGTTTGGCATCTTCTTCTGCTTTTCTGGTTGCCTCTTGTGCAGCTCTTCTTTTCTCTTCCTCTTCTCCCTTCATCCACCCTTTAGCTTCTTGGGCTAACCTTTGGGATTCTTCATTTCTTTTCCTAGTTTCCTCATCGGCCTTTGCTTGTTCATCCTGCCCCTTCCCACCTTTGGTGGTGATCTTCTTTTTGAACCTTTTCCTCAAGGCCGTTATGTTTAATGCACTGCAGAAAACAGACTCCTCTATGTCCCAGTGGTGAGTGTATTCGAAATGGACATTGGCCTCTTTGCAGTGTTCAGCAACTTTGTTGTGGGAGTCATTCATGTGGAAGGGAATTTCCCCAAAATGAAACTTTTCCAACTCCTCCACGAACTCATCAGCCTTCTTTAATCTGGTAAACTTATAACTCCCCAACCTGAAAGGCAAAGGGAGATACGCAACCTTCTTATGTTCAAATAAAAAGCTTCCTATGCCATCTAGGAAGACTTGCCTAACTGCCTCTTTATGAATGATATAGTCTGTGGAATATTTGGCAAATAGGGAGGGTGCTCTAGAGCCTCCAAACATTTTGAAGTAGAGCCCATCCTCAGTCAGGTAATAATCCGCATATTCTTCAATTACCTGCAATGCCTCTTCTGACATGAAATCACATTCTTTCAGGAAAATAAGAGTATATAATGGCATGATAAAATGTTCATAGACCTCTCTGTAGTGACTGTGGTACTTGTGAGCCCATAGTGGCTTGTATGCAGAGTAAACAAGTATCCTTTCCCTTTCCCAGATGCACCTTAGGCCGGGGAAAGGTTGATTTCATAGTATGCAATCCACGAGTATGGAGCTCATGTAAAATTCTGACCTCTTTTGGGACACTCCTCCCAAAGCTGAGGCCATATAGGCTGAAAGACTATTCGACACTATGTTGGCCCAGTTGAAAATGGTCTCCTGTGTCATGACATACAAAAAATAATCAGCATCCACTCCAATTTGAATCTTTTGCCATGAGCTCTTCCAAAAATTCTATTGAGCATTAAGGCAATGAACTTGTAAGGGGTCCTTAAGCTCGCGGTGTCATATTCTCCCATCGGCCTGGTTCTAAAGTTTCTTCTAGGCATGAGCATCCTCTTGAGGGTCTCGACGAGGTCCATTCTAATGTTTCTCAGCCAATCTTCAGTTAAAAATATTTGCGCTTCTAGAAAGTGGTAGGCCAGGGCTACATATCCTGGGCTATAGGTAGCATAGCCTTGTTTGTCAACATTCTCAAGAATCATAGTGGTTACATCTGCCCTGGGAAGAATCCACCCAATCACTTCAGAGCATGGAAAGATCCTTGTTCTTGTGGCAATCTTCATCAACGAATACCTTTCTATATTAGCGTATATGCCTTCTTCCTCAAAGCCTATATCAGGAACCTCTTGGCGTGTGATCAACCTGTAGATGTCTCCCCACTGATACTCAGGCTCTACACTAGTTATGCACTTGGTATCTTCATAAATATATTCGGTCTTGGTGATGAATTCTATGTCGGGATCTTCTTCGACCATAGCGGCCTTCTTCTTTTAACGCTTAGACATTTTGAGTTCGGAGGAATCTTCCTGTCATATATGAAATTGTAATCATTAGGCCATTTCCGGATAAGTTGCAAAGATTGAGATAACAATGTACAATGTTTTACCTCATCTGTGTTTAAATGACGGAAGTTAATTAAATGAAGCAAATATGTTCACGCTAATACTTCTGTCTAACACTAAAAACGACTCCATCAATCAAAACTCGAGTGGGAAACAAAATCTACATTAGAATGAAGAAACGTCGGGCTCTCTATGGATGCCATGACTACTGCGCTACATAGAACGACATGGGAACCTATTCAAGTTACTCAATGGGGGCGCCTCAAAAAAAACACTATCCATGCGCCATCTAAGGTCCGTCTAATGCTACACGGTGCTATACCCCCCCAGACCGGCTCGGGTTCGAATCCGACCGTGAACCTGCTCGCTTCGAAACAGTGAGGTAAAACGCGGCCTTGGTTTGAGGATGTGGGAAACATGAGTGGGGGGAAACCAGTTCAACATTTCATAGGGAGGCCATGAAAAACCTTCCCTGAACGGCTTATCATAAAACAGGGCAGGCTGGTGCAGACAGCGTAACGGCCGTCTGCACCAAATTCCCCAACTACCAAGTGCAAGGTCAAAAATAATAACGGCCGCGGAAGAAAACTACCCCGTGGGAAACAAGACTCCCTCGCTGACATTACCAAGACTCGCCCAACATATATATATGTAAAATATGGGGACCAAGGGAAAACGGCTGTGAAAAAACCTAACCGTGGAACAATAATCAAAACGCTCAGTCAAACGGAACGGCATAATGCATACAAGAGCCTAACTGGCATTGCTGCGCAAGTGGCGGGGGGAAGACTGTTAAGCTTCCACGGTTGAGCAACCTAGGAAAGAGGGTACACCGACAGCGGGGGTCCTGGCGAGCTCGATTGAAATGAAAGCGCACGAAAACGACAGTGCAAGATAGTCCAAAATAGTAATAGAATAATAAACATACCCGAACCCATATATATATGTTCAAACCTAAGCGGCGGGAGATACATCAGACGGCGAAAACGCAAGGATCGGAGGTCATAAGAACATTTCCTCCCGCAACGTCGGGTGGTAAAACAACTAGGAGAACCATCGAGACATCTAGGAGAAGCCAATAACGCATCGGAGCTCGTAAGACTAAACGTCAAATCTATAGTAGGATAAGGAGCCGCAATGAGGGAATCATAAAGGACATCACCTTCCGCAATAGGCAAACTCTAAATCGGAGGAAAAATCAACTTAATGACCGGAAAGACAGCGCTTGTTGCAGCTGCAACAGCGGAAACCGAAAACTTAAGGATCAACGAAACAACACAGCGGGGTTGAAAAGTCAATGCAACTATCGGGGGACTTTGTAGTCTGCAGTCCGCAACTGTGGAGAATGTAGAAACAAAATGTTCCGACGCGAATCCAAAAGTCATCCAATTGAGACAAAATGCATTGGAGAAAATTATCGAAGCTAGTTGCTTATTACTTCTACGCAACGGCGGGAGCGCAAGTAAATAAACTTCCGATTCAAACACTCAAAATGCATTCAAAGGAAATGATAAACTTAAACAAGTAATGGATCATTTCTGGCATTAGGAGAAGTCTTTCTAAAGAATCATTAAACCAAATTAAATATAAAAAAATCAAACCAATATAAGCAAAAGGAGGGTCCCGAAATTTTTTGAATTTTTGGGAAAATGTTGTAGCTGCAACAATTGGCGACCACCTGTTGAACCCCAGATTTTTGACTTAAATTCTTCCCAGTAAAAGACTATCTAGCTCAAAAATTGAATTCTTCTAGATGTTTGTATCCTTAAGGTGGCTAACCCATGTGTTTAAATCATTAAGAAGCAGTTCATTCTTTGGGTAGTGAGAACACTCAAAATATTTGTAAGTCTGAATAACTCTTTTGAGGCCTAATAGGTGAGATTTATTTTACCCCTATCCTTAGGTAGTTTCTAGCTTGGAAACCATAGGATTGTAACATATGGTAAATAGCAATATCCCTTTGTTCCTCATTCCCATGCCAATTTGCACTTTTGTGCCATTTGGACTTTAGTTCTTTTGAGTCCTCCATTTGACTTTCTTTCTTAATTTTATTCAGGATCCTCTATCCATAGTGTCCTTTTGTGTGAGAGAAGAATTTACTTTTCATCTCACCGGACGGAGAAGAACTTTTGGCAATTTGAAATTCATGCTTTTGATACTTTGCTTTGATATGCATTGTTTCTTTAAGGAGTTTTGACTCTTGATAGCCTTTAGGATTTTCTGAAATCATGGCATGGGATCATTTATATATAATACACTGTTTACCTTGCTTCTTTTTCATGGGTCCTTCGCTATCACTCCCTTGGACATTTTAGATGTGAAATGGATGGAGCCTCGAAATAGTATTCCAGACCTCTTAATTCTGAGTTATTTACCAAGGGTTAAGTAGGAATTCAATGAATGCATGGCCAACTAGGAACACTTCCCACTAGAAGACATTCGATTGGTTAAACACACAGTCTTTTGCTCAAGATTTCAGTTAGTTAAGAACCTTGATGTTTCCATTGCAACCAAAAGTTTGCTTCTTTATTCAAAACCAAAAGCAACAAAGCATTGAACCAAAAGAAAACAACATCAATTTATTTATGTACAAAGCGAAAAAAGAAAAAATGTGTGCCCACCCTTAAAAAATTCTTCAATCTAATGAGTTAAAGGGCTAGGCTGTAGTGTAGGCCAAAAACCTATCCATTGTCTAATTGTACCATTTTTGAAATCGAAACCATGTCTACTAGTCTACAGTCATCCTTATCAACTTAAGGAATTTGAAGGAGCTCAGGCTGAGCGTCAATCATAGAACTGGCCTTTCCTGAGGTATGATATCTTAGTTCAAGTTCGGTTAGATAATTTCCCAGAACAGAATTAGCAGATTCATTTCCTTCTCCCAACTTAGTGACAATGTGCTTCATGTAAGGTTCTCTTGAAATCTTGATCTTATTTAGGGTGCCCTTACGAGGTAACCATAAATGAGACTAGTCTGAAGCAAAATAACCTTTTAACCTGGAAAACCAATCTCGGTTCAGAATGAGCCCATATCCATCCGGTATGTCAGCCACCATAATGTCAATAAATTGACATATCTTGTTATTTGCAGATAAGCATATGAGTACATTCTTCATTTCTCCCACTACTTTGACACTTGTTCTGTCTAGTTGCACTACTTCCCAGGTTGTAGGCTTTGGCTGTCCATTAATCTTGTTGCAAACTTCAAGTGGCATAACATTTACCGATGATCCAGAATCTACCAAGCAATTATGCACATTATGATTCAACACTTCTTGAGTCAAAAGAAAAGGTGGGGTTTTAGCTTTTTCTTCCCAACTTGGTTCGATGTCTTCTTCTCCCGGTTGGTTTTCAGTAGGTATATCTTTTTTAAGCTCCTTAATTTTTTCAAAGTTTCCTTCATTAACATCTACCCGTCCTTCCACAAGTTTGATAGGCTCGTTGATTGGCTCTGTTTCCTGATTGACAGTAGTTCTATCTTCAACATTGTCATCTATCTGTCTCTTGACATTCTTTTGCAATTTCTTAATCTTCGAAATTATTGCATTGTCTTTAATTATTAGGTCCATATCTTTTGTTGTTGGTGGTGTGTATTCAGATTTAAGAGCACTCTCTTCTGTGTCGAAAAGCGAGACACCATCCCATAAAAACATGGTATCATTATCTTGTTCCTCTATGGTCTTGTTATTATTTTCTTCTCCCTCGCTGTCTTTTGTCAATTTAGAATCCAAGAGTTGGTTCATTACCAATGTCATTGAATTTAGCCATTGAGGACATTTCCTTTCAGAATGAGGCTGTTGGTGAAAAGTGTAGAAATTGTCTCCCCCTACCTCTGTTAGACTCATTGATGTTGAATTATGTGGAGGTATCTTCAATTGGTTGTTATCCTCCTTTTTTTTGTAGTAGGGTTTACAAGTTTTCTGAACTTCCCTTTCTTTCTTCAGATCTATTATTTTGGTGGAGAGTTTTTGAATCATTTTGAGCATTCCCTCGAACTCATGAGATTGCTCCTCTTTGGGTTTAGACAGCAACGAGGCTCTTCTCTCGGCATTTTTTTCTCCATGTAACTCGGGATAATCTTCTATAATTTCTTTTTCAGCCTCTAATATTTTTGCCTCTTCATAAGTCTCAACTAATGTAGGTTTATCTTGAGCCTTTGCGAACATAGCTAGGTCAGGGCCCAGAGATGATGTATAGTACTCAATCAGAACCTTATCAGAGGGCCTATTAGTCATAGAGAAGTCCTTGAGGTAAGTTGAAAACCTTTGAGTGAAATGATGTACCTTCTCATTATTTTCCTTTTTTAAAGCGCCCAGACCTTTCATTAGTGAGGCGTGTGTCTTTTGGGTTGCATATTTACTTCTAAAAACCCTTTCGAAGGTGTCCCAATCGAGAATAGAGTTTGCAGGCAAAACAAAGTACCAGGATGTTGTTGCTCCTTTAAGGGTATGTGGGAACAATCTACAGACAACATCCTCGTGTTCCCTAGCCCTCAACCCTTCTATTGCCAAATAGAAGCTTTGCAAGTGGTCATCTACGACAATCTTCTCATTGGGATCAAACCTAGGCAACAACTTCTCAAAAGCTAGAGGTAGGTTATGCAACGGAGGTGTTAGGTTCAAAGGTGATCTAGCTTTCCAAGCCGGCGGTGGGATGGGCTGATTCACATTTATACCAGCCATGAGCAAAAGTGAAAGAACAAGAGTCTGAGTAAGGAGCAACGTAAGGTGAAAATGGGCTTACCTGCTTCAAGGGTGGAACCAAAACTTGTAAGTCTACTTCTACAAGTTCTTCCAGACTCTAAGTACCTGGGTCAAGACAAACTTTCAGATGTTTGTTGGTGGGGTAATCTTGGGAAAAAATAGGTTCCCTTGGCCGGCCATGCACTGGCAGGCCTCCTTCTAGTGCTAGAAACTGTTGAGGCCTAGAAATTCGTAGGCGCCAATAAGAAGGGATTCTCCCCAGTCAACGTTCCCAACTAGCCCGTGACTATTTGGTGTAGGGAATCCGTCCGGTTTGCAGTCCGACTACCGTAGGTCAAGTAACAAAACTAAAAGGGTTTATCGGTTGCGGCCCGGTCCACCGTATATATTCTTATATTTTTTGACTTAAGGTATGATATGCACGTACCTAATTAACAATGCAGGGTGATAAAGGATGCAAGGAGTAGTCACAAAGTGATGCGCAGGTTCTTACCTCTCATCTTAGAACTCACAATCATCTAAATTATATACATAGTAATAAAGTAAAACTAACTATCTACCTATCCCCGGGGAGCCAAATTGTAACTTACTAATGAGTAATGTATATTGTACATGCATTATAAAGAGAAACTACATATAGCTGATATTCCTTCCCACAACACATGAACTATTAAGGATATTTAAACAATCAGATAGCCAACTACTTATGAACAACATTCATTACTCATGGTGGTAATTTCACAAAATAAACCAGAAATCATTCAAACAAGAACAGAAGCCCTAAGAGTTAGAACGATCTCATAGTTGATGGACAAAAACTGGAAAAATGAAATAGTTCATCTTCCACCAATCCATAGCATAACATTTGAATGCCCCACCAAACTTTCTCTGACAGACAAACAATAATTCTTTATTGCAAAAAAAATTTGTTCTTCTTACATTATCTCTTTACTTGTCTAACTGGGAAAAAGCCCCTTTCTCTTCTAAGTCCTCTATATTTATACAAAAAGAGTAAGACTGTTGGGCTGCCCACAAATAACCCTTGGGCTTCCCCAACTCTTTGCCTCCCAAAATTTCAATTTCATCAAGGTTTTACAAAATTGTTACATATTACAAAAGTGAACAATCATTCACGAGGAGGGCCCCACTTGAGCATTTAGAAATTTATTCCAAGCTAAAGCCTCTGAGGCGATGCCTTCAAACTCAGAAGGTTCCAAAAAATGAATGTTTATCTCGAATTTTGCAGCCTGGTTCTTGATGGCTTCAATTCTGGCTGCACTCAAACGAAGCTGATCTTCTAATAGATGCACACTGATTGCGGAATGATCTACCTCATTCCTTAATTTCTGGTCGTCGAGAGCTTTAATGTGCTGTATTTTCCTTTCCACCTCTTGGTACCTTTTCTGCAAAATTTCCACAAACAAGTTGTGGTCTGGAAAAGCACCTATTCTCTATTCGGCTTCTACTTGGAATCGGTTATGGGTAATCAGGAGCCTTCTGAAGAATTTTGTACATGCCCCTTTCATCATCCTAACAGCCTTTTTGAATTCATCGGCTGTGTTAATAGCAAACTCCAATAAGTCGTAATCCTAATTAAGGGCCTGTCGATCTTTCGAGGGCAGCTCTGCAGGAGGTTCTTCATTATTCTCTAGTCTTTCCATCCTTGCTGTCAGGACTTCTAGGATGTCCTGAGATCTATCAACAAAATATGAGGAGGTCTCCAGAATCTCCTCCAATTGACCATCTACTTGCAAAACCTTGCATCTTTCCTCTTCTATGGCCGTCTGCAACTGAAGCATCTTGGCCTTTTGTGCCAGCATATGTTCCTTGAAAGTTTGGAGATTAACCTGTTGTTCTTTAGCTTCCTCCAAAGCTGTTGTTAGAGAGGTAATCTGCTCTTGAAGTTTTGTCTCTTGTTCTTGACATTGCCTCTCATTCGCCTCCAAGGTGGTCTTTTGCAGCTCTAGATCCTTTATCTTTCCTAGCAGTTGTTCCTTCTTTGCCCTCAACTCTTGATATTCTTGTTGTATTTTCTCCATACACTCCTGGGCGGTCTCCATCGATCTTCTCTCTGCTTGGAGAAATTGAAGTTCTACCCTTGAATACCTTATATCTTTTTGCATGTCTTCAAATTTTCTCTTCAACTTACTGTTTTCTTCTCTTTCCTTTCTTAATGTGTCTTTCAGTTGAGAAGAAGACTTCTTAGATTGCTCCAGATCTGTCATTATTTTGTCTACATTTTCCTCCGATGCGTGGATCAATGTACCCCTGCTCTAATAGTGAATCTGGGATCTCAGTCTGTTTCGTATACAATGGTCGTATCAGTTATCATCTTCCCAGACAGACCCCCTATTTCAACCTTCTTTTCAGTTCTTTTCACTATCCTTTTTCTTTCGTTGTCATAGAAGATAGTATTAAAATTAGGGACTTCCTCCCCTATCTTCTGTTCAAAGGGGACCAGTCTAAGTGTGGGGGCCATAGACCGTTGAGGTGTGCTGACAGCAGGTACTTCTGGGTCCTAAACATCGGGATTATCCATGTCCTGAATCTGAATGTCAGCTATGTTGGAGGCTGACTATTCTGTCGTTGTCTAGGTCAGCTTCATCCTCTCTACCTCCTGTTTCTGAATCTCATCATCTAGCTTCCTTTTTCTTTCTTCTTCTTCAAGTTTGGCATCTTCTTCTGCTTTTCTGGTTGCCTCTTGTGCAGCTCTTCTTTTCTCTTCCTCTTCTCCCTTCATCCACCCTTTAGCTTCTTGGGCTAACCTTTGGGATTCTTCGTTTCTTTTCCTAGTTTCCTCATCGGCCTTTGCTTGTTCATCCTGCCCCTTCCCACCTTTGGTGGTGATCTTCTTTTTGAACCTTTTCCTCAAGGCCGTTATGTTTAATGCACTGCAGAAAATAGACTCCTCTATGTCCCAGTGGTGAGTGTATTCGAAATGGACATTGGCGTCTTTGCAGTGTTCAGCAACTTTGTTGTGGGAGTCATTCCTATGGAAGGGCATTTCCCCAAAATGAAACTTTTCCAACTCCTCCACGAACTCATCAACCTTCTTTACTCTGGTAAACTTATAACTCCCCAACCTGAAAGGCAAAGGGGGATACACAACCTTCTTATGTTCAAATCAAAAGCTTCCTATGCCATCTAGGAAGACTTGCCTAACTGCCTCTTTATGAATGATATAGCCTGTGGCATATTTGGGCAGTAGGGAGGGTGCTCTAGAGCCTCCAAACATTATGAAATAGAGCCCATCCTCAGTCAGGTAATAATCTGCATATTCTTCAATTACCTGCAATGCCTCTTCTAACATGCAGTCACATTCTTTCAGGAAAATAAGAGTATATAATGGCATGATAAAATGTTCACGGACCTCTCTATAGTGACTTTGGTACTTGTGAGCCCATAGTGGCTTGTATGTGGAGTAAACAGGTATCCTTTCCTTGTCCCAAATGCACCTTATGCTGGGGAAAGGTTGATTGCATAGTATGCCATCCACGAGTATGAAGCTCATGTAAAATTCTGACCTCTTTTGGGACACTCCTCCCAAAGCTGATGCCATACAGGCTGAAAGACTATTTGACACTATGTTGGCCCAGTTGAAAATGGTCCCCTGTGTTGCGACATAAAAAATAATCGGCATCCACTCCAATTTGAAGCTTTTTCCATGAGCTCTTCCAAAAATTCTATTAAGCATTAAGGCAATGAACTTGTAAGGGGTCCTTAAGCTCACGGTGTCATATTCTCCCATCGGCCTGGTTCTAAAGTTTCTTCCAGGCATGAGAATCCTCTTGAGGGTCTCAACAAGGTCCATTCTGATGTTTCTCAGCCAATCTTCAGTTAAAAATATTTGTGCTTTTGGCAGGTGGTAGGCCAGGGATACATATCCTGGGCTATATGTAGCATAGCCTTGTTTTTCAACATTCTCAAGAATCATAGTGGTTACATCTGCCCTGGGCAGAATCCACCCAATCACTCTAGAGCATGGAAAGAGCTCTAGTCTTGTGGCAATATTCATCAGTGAAGAACTTTCTATATTAGCGTATATGCCTTCTTCCTCAAAGCCTATATCAGGCACCTCTCGGCGCGTGATCAACCTGTAGATGTCTCCCCACTGATACTCAGGCTCTACACTAGTTATGCACTTAGTATCTTCATAAATATATTCGGTATTGGTGATGACTTGTACGTTGGGATCTTCTTCGACCATAGCGGCCTTCTTTTTTTTACGCTTAGACATTTTGAGTTCGGAGCAATCTTCCTGTCATATATGAAATTGTAATCATTAGGCCATTTCCGGATAAGTTGCAAAGATTGAGATAACAATGTACAATGTTTTACCTCATATGTGTTTAACATGACATAATTTAATTAAATGAAGCAAATATGTTCACGCTAATACTTCTGTGTAACACTAAAAACGGCTCCATCAATCAAAACTCGAGTGGGAAACAAAATCTACATTAGAATGAAGAAACCTCAGGCTCTCTATGGATGCCATGACTACTACGCTACGTAGAACGATAGGGGAACCTATTCAAGTTACTCAATAGGGGCGCCTCAGAAAAAAAACTATCCATGTGCCATCTAAGGTCCATCTAATGTTGTGCGGTGTTATACCCCCCCAGACCGGCTCGTGTTCGAATCCGACCGTGAACCTGGTCTCTTCGAAACAGTGAGGTAAAATGCGGCCTTGTTTTGAGGATGTGGGAAACATGAGTGGGGGGAAACCAGTTCAACATTTCATAGGGAGGCCATGAAAAACCTTCCCCGAACGGCTTATCATAAAACAGGGCGGGCTGGTGCAGACATTGTAACGACCGTCTACACCAAATTCCCCAACCACCAAGTGCAAGGTCGAAAATCATAACGGCCGCGGAAGAAAACTACCCCGTGGGCAACAAGACTCCCTCGCTGACATTACCAAGACTCTCCCAACATATATATATGTAAACGATGGGGACCAAGGGAAAACGGTCGTGAAAAAACCTAACCGTGGAACAATAATCAAAACACTCAGTCAAACGGAACAGGATAATGCATACAAGAGCCTACCTGGCATTGATGCGCAACTGGCGGGGGAAGACTGTTAAGCTTCCACGGTTGAGCCACCTGGGAACGAGGGTACACCGATAGCGAGGGTCCTGGCAAGCTCGAGCGAAACAATAGCGCACGAAAACAACAGTGCATGACAGTCCAAAATAGTAATAGAATAATCAACATACCCGACCCCATATATATATGGTCAACCCTAAGTGGTGGGAGAAACATCGGACGGCGAAAACACAAGGATCGGAGGTCACAAAAACATCTCCTCCCGCAACGTCGGGTGGTAAAACAACTAGGAGAACCATCGAGACATCCGGGAGAAGCCAATAACGCATCAAAGCTCACAAGACTAAATGTCGTAGCGATAGCAGGATAAGGAGCCGCAACGGCGGAATCATAAAGGATGTCACCTTCCGCAATAAGCAAACTCTAAATCAGAGGAAAAATCAACTTAATGACCGGAAAGACAGCGCTTGTTGCAGTCGCAACGGCGGAAGTCAAAAAATTAAGGATCAACGAAACAACACAGCGGGGTTGAAAAGTCAATGCAACTATCGGGGGACTTCGTAGTCTGCAGTCCGCAACTGCGGAGAATTTAGAAACAAAATGTTTCAACGTGAATCCAAAATTCAGCTGATTGAGACAAAATGAAACGGAGAAAATTATCGAAGCTAGTTGCTTATTACTTCTCCGCAATGGCGGGAGCGCAAGTAAATAAACTTCCGACTCAAACACTCAAAATGCATTCAAAGGCAATGGTAAACTTAAACAAGTAGTGGATCATTTCTGGCATTAGAAAAATTCTTTCTGAAGAATCACGAAACCAAATCAAATAAAAAAAAATCAAACCAATATAAGCAAAAGGAGGGTCCTGAAATTTTTTGAATTTTTGGGAAATTGTTGCAGCTGCAACAATTGGCGACTACCTGGTGAACCCCAGATTTCTGACTTAACTTCTTCCCAGTAAAAGACTATCTAGCTCAAAAATTGAATTCTTCTAGATGTTTGTATTCTTAAGCTGGCTAACCCATGCGTTTAAATCATTGAGAAGCAGTTCATTCTTTGGGTAGTGAAAACACTCAAAATATTTGTAAGTCTAAATAACTCTTTTGAGGCCTAATAGGTGAGATTTATTTTACCCCTGTCCTTAGGTAGTTTCTAGCCTGGACACCACAGGATTGTAACATATGGTAAACAGCACTATCCCTTTGTTCCTCATTCCCATGCCAATTTTCACTTTTGTGCCATTTGAACTTTAGTTCTTTTGAGTCCTCCATTTGCCTTTTTTCTGAATTTTATTCAGGCTCCTCTATCCATAGTGTCCTTTTGTGTGAGAGAAGAATTTAATTTTCATCTCACAGACAGAGAAGAACTTTTGGCAATTTGAAATTCATGCTTTTGATACTTTGCTTTGATATGCATTGTTTCTTTAAGGAGTTTTGACTCTTGTTAGCCTTTAGGCTTTTCTGAAATCATGGCATGGGATCATTTATATATAATACACTGTTTACCTTGCTTCTTTTCCGTAGGTCCTTCGCTATCACTCCCTTGGACATTTTAGATGTGAAATGGATGGAGCCTCGAAATAGTATTCCAGGCCTCTTAATTCTGAGTTATTTACCAGGGGTTAAGTAGGACTTCAATGAATGCATGGCCAACTAGGAACACTTCCCACTAGCAGACATTCGATTGGTTAAACACACAGTCTTTTGCTCAAGATTTCAGTAAGTTAAGAACCCTGATGTTTCCATTGCAACCAAAAGTTTGCCTCTTTATTCAAAACCAAAAGCAACAAAGCATTGAACCAAAAGAAATCAACATCAATTTATTTATGTACAAAGCGAAAAAGAAAAAATGTGTCCCCACCCTTAAAAAATTCTTCAATCTAACGAGTTAAAGGGCTAGGCTGTAGTGTATGCCAAAAACCTATCCATGGTCTAATTGTACCATTTTTGAAATCGAAACCATGTCTACTAGTCTACAGTCATCCTTATTAGCTTGAGGAAGTTGAAGGAGCTCAGGTTGAGTGTCAATCATAGAACTGGCCTTTCCTAAGGTATGATATCTTATTTCAAGTTCGGTTAGATAATTTCCCAGAACAGAATTAACAGATTCATTTCCTTCTCCCAACTTAGTGACAGTGTGCTTCATGTAAGGTTCTCTTGAAATCTTGATCTGATTTAGGGTGCCCTTACGAGGTAACCATAAATGAGACCAGTCTAAAGCAAAATAACCTTTTAACTGGGCAGACCAATCTCGGTTCAGAATGAGCGCATATCCATCTGGTATGTCAGCCACCATAATGTCAATAAATTGACATATCTTGTTATTTGCAGATAAGCGTATGAGTACATTCTTCATTTCTCCCACTACTTTGACACTTGTTCTGTCTAGTTGCACTACTTCCCATGAGAATTTAAATGAAATTTGATTTGATGCCGCATGAAAGTTAAGGAAACTCTATTATTCTTTGTCAACATTATGTATACGTAATTACACATAGCTATTATACATGTTCTTTCTGTTTCCATTCAAATTGTCCCTTCTTACTTTCCCCTAATGCTACACATTACCATTATGAATCCAATTCATCTACTTAGTGGGATTTAATTTCGACAAGATTGAAAATAGTTGGGATGTATTTATGTAAATTATAGAAAATATCTCTGTGTATTTTTTATGTGTATTTATCTTAAATTAATATGCATCCTTCCATTTTGATGTATGATATGTGTCGATAACTGATCTAGACTTGTACCTCCTCTTTATTTTCCTTGATTTATACTGGATTGTTCGTCTATAGTGAGTCTATGGGCTAGTTATTCTATACTGAGGTAATGATGGGTGGTGATTTTAGGAATCAAAGTCAGGTAATGGTAGGTTGAGCTATCAAAACCCCAATCAAACCCATGTTTGTGGTAAACACAAAGGTGTTGGTACTGTAGTGAAGTCGTTTTGCCTATTTTTTCTAGGGTTTTTTGAAGAATCATTTATATAGTTATGTTTATTCCTGTGATAGTATTCTCTTTGTTTGCTAAGTTGTTTTGTCTATTTTTTCTAAGGTTTTTTGAAGAATCATTGACATCTATGCACTAATTCAAATATATTGTCGTCACCTAAAATTGTTGTGTTTTCCCACATAATGCAAAGATCCTATCCATGAGGTTAAAATCGAGCCAAGATCCATTAAGAAAGCTCAAGCCCAAGTGCCATTAAGCGTTAACAAAGTTCCATCCATTCAAATTTTACAAAGTGCAATTAAGTATTCTTGAAGTACTTGCCATTAATTGGTCGAATACAAAGTGTTATTAATCGAAAATGATTAAACATACAAAATTCCATTAAGTAAGCCACCTGCTGGACGAAACGAAAGCACGACTAGAGGAGAACACGTGGAATCCATGTGCCACATGCTATGTTTGAGAAACACTACCGGACTTCAATCTTTTCCTTGTGAGTTTGGTATGCTAATCTGAGTTTTGTTGTATCATTTTCATCTTAACTACTAATCATTTGTAGGCTCATTGATTGGTTGAATTTCTACCAAAACGATCTCCATAAGCATTCAGGTTAACCAAATGCTCATTGATTGGTTGAATTGCTGCCAAAACGCTCTCCATAAGCATTCAAGTAACCAAATGTATTGACGGATACAATGATTATTTGAGATGGTGGGTACATGACATTTGAGTTGGGTTGGATTATTTCCATTGGATTTAAATCACTTGGAAGAAATACCAACTAAGTGAAAAAGAGATTCACTCATCGAAGGTAGAGAATTTTTAGTTGTTGTTATGGAACTTGGCGTGAGGAAGAGAACTAAATAATAAAAAATATAATAAAATCAATTGGTGAATGAAAGGTGAGAAAGAAATCACGTACTCTATTTAAAAGGATGAAGAGAGATAAGGGAAAGAGGAAAGTAGGTCAAACAAAAATCCTTCTTGGGCTAGTTGGAAGCTGATAGCTATTGGATCATACTACAACTCTTTTTGTTTTGTTACACTTGATAGCTCGAGGTAGCGAAAGCTATATTCAATACACTCTCCTTGTACAAGAAAGTAGGATTCACCATAGTCATGATAAGATGAATGTGTTGAGATAGCGAGAAGTGGGTTAAAGAAACCTAAGTTTACAGATGAAGGAAACAATGCCAAATTGGACCCAAATTAATGAATTCCCTAGGAACTATGCAACCAACTAATGAATAGGTCAGTAGAGGACAATATAAAATCCTACATCAATTTACCCTTTCTGGCCACATATGACAGAGGAACCAAAGCAAACCCTAGAAAGTAATCCTCCACGTAATTCCTAACATGGGTCAACATCTACATCTCGCATTTCAAAACAACATATTCTTGTGTTATTTTGATCTGCAAGTACTGATTGAACTTAGGATTTCTCTTGCAAACAATTGCAAAGCCATGAAAACATAAATTTAAGTGTAGAAAGTCTTTGTGTTAAACCATATACAAATTTGTTTTAGGAAAACATAAATCTAATTAATTTCCCTTATACATTATTTGGAATAGTTTTAACTCTTTTCAAGTAGAGACATCAATGCTTTTTTGTTCGCTTTTTATTATGTGAAATCCATAGATGGTCAAAACTTATAGTCAGAAAATTTTGGCACAACTGTTGAAGATAAAAAAATGTTACACATATTGGCCTTTACTAATCTGTGATCTCCACAATTCTTCTTATGATCATGTAATAATCTATCTAAAGGTTTCCTAGGATCAATATAGTTTCATTTGCTGAAAATTCACTAATTTCTGAAATGAATCTAAATTGTAGCTAATGGTACTAATACATATGAGCAAATTTGCGATAGTTTTTCATTGTTATTTCGACGTTTTGTCGTCTCACTTGCGACGCTAACGGTTTTGACGTTTCGTGGCACTTATTTCATTGATATAACGACGGAATTTATAGGCTGTCTATATAGCAACGAAATATGGTCGCCACGTGTCTTCTATACAGTGGCCTTGAAACAGAACTGTTGTTGTCCTTTTCTATCACCTTTCTATCTGCCTGATAAAAACTTTGGAAGTTCATAGGATGCACATTGGACCCAGATGAAACCATACAATTTTCATATGCACAGAGGGTGTGAATAAGACCATTCTGTAAGGAACCTATTTGTCTGTGATGAATAAGTATGGAAATATTGCAAGTAATTAGAAACTGACATGGAAATGTGTACATCAGACCAATATACAATAGATGCTATGTTCTAAATAAGTGCTTACAAAATTTACTCTAGGCATATAATCATGCCACTAGAAATAATTGAATGGGATAAGTTATCCAAGGTATTGATTTATCGACTGCTAATTCTTGAAGTGTATATGTGGATTCGCTTGTCAAACCAAGCATAAAATAATAGAAACTGAAAATTACAATAACTTGATCTACCACCATTCAAGTGGGCTATATCATAGATGTTGTAGGTATTATAATGTTATCTGCAATGGAAAGTGTTAACACCATATCTATCCTATAAAGGCAGTAGGTTCTAGGCTCTAGCTACTATTGAGATGCATTATTTGCAATTACAAGATTTAGTTCCATAATAAAATGTTAAATGGATTGATACGATCAATGGACTAGTTGATGCCACAAGGGATTTTAGTAGTGAATAATCAAGGTTTGAGAATTTAGTAGTGTATATGTGAAAATATCCTCAAATTTGAGATCCAAATTAATAAAGTAAAGCGGCTGCTACAAACTTGAAAATGATATGTCTTTTCCAACCAGCAACCAGGATTTGTGACAGCATAATGTTTTAACCTTTAGTTAGATTTGAAACAAGGTACACATGAGGCTAAAACTAGGGAAGATCTAGGAATTTCACTTATTAATTTGAAGTTTTCAACCCTGCAAATCAACCTTTTAATTCTATTTTAGACTAGATTTAATCAGCGCTACAGAGTAGATTTCTAGAATGTAATTCCCAACCACAAACTGGGGAAAAACTACCATGCGATTTGATGTTTTAGGGATGAGTTTAATACATGTAAATGACATAAATTTTCAGATCTTATAAAACAGAAAATGAAAGATGAATTAATATTTAAAATGGCATAAAAGATGTGATTAGTGCAAATCCAAGTTAGGCAGATGGGGTCAATTGAGGATCTCATGGAGGATTTAGTGATTAAACAGTAGATAGGGTTGAATGGTTCAAACCCAATCTGCTCCTTAATAACTAGATCCACTTCAGAAATATTCAATAGGAAAATCCTAAGCTAGACATTAGATATTTCTCAAAAAAGAGCCACAGGGTGGAAATGTCACCGCTATTCCTAAAAATTATTACTACAAAAAAATGCTATAGAATGGAAATATACCTCTGTTTCAACCCCAACAAAGCTTCACATGCCAAACCAAGAAATCTATCATAATACACTTGTAATATAACCAAGGTTCACCCAACAAGACACAGGGCACTTAACCAAAAAAAAAATCAGCTAATGTTGTCTGGAAAGTGTGTTCTTGGGGTAATTCCACCAAGAGATGTGGCTCTGGAGTCACACTCCACATGTCCTATGAAGGAAATCAACAATCAATCTATCCAGCACACATTTTCCACCAGAATATCAACTTGCATTTAAATGCTATATTACAATACTGTTGCCTCACTGATGTGGAAACTTGTGTTTGTATTCCACAAGATTTCTTTAACCATTGTATTAAAACAAAAACAACACACAAATTTTAAAGTTTAAGACATAAATATATTAAATACACATATAAATAGGTTTTTACTGGAAATGTGTGGACACTGTTAATACCACCATCCTGTCAAATAATATAAAACAAAAAATAGAGGAAAGAGTCATGTTGTCTTACTATATGAATAAAATGCCACTAAATACTCTAGAAAAATCTTTGTTATTTATGAATATTAAATTTCCATCAAATAATATTTAGATATGGAAATAGTATTTCTAACAGAATGCACTTTGAGGAGCTCATGGAATGCTTTTGTAGCGCACATATAAATACATTTTTGTTGACTTATAAAAAAACTAAAGAAATAGGTTAGGGGAGGAAGTTCAAGGATGAACCTGCAGAGCTACGAGCATGGGCTTGTTGTGAGAATCATTGCATATGATGTTTCCATCTTTTTTCGTTCTCCCATTGCATCTTCTACATAGACTTGGGGACCCCAATGTATTTTTCTTGGCCCCTTTACTATTATTTATTTGTCGGCTTTTCTCCTAACAGCCCTTATAAACTCGACAACCAACATCTTTTCCACGACATCCTCCAATTGCAGAGTTAAATTCAAACCATTAAGAAGCAAAACCCTGAACATGAATTTGTTCTCCTTAGGTTCAAGCTTGGGTTTCTTCTTAGGAAGCACTCCAAGGTAGCCCTCATTGCTACTTCTTTTCTTCCTGGTAGAAGATTCTTCCATTTTGGACACAAGAAATGGCAAACCACATAGGGAATATTGTGTTCTTATATCGCAACGCTTTCCTACACTTAGAATTTGCAAGAATTGATGCATGCAATGGGATTTTGTTAGTTTATACAAAGACTTCTATGGATGGGGTCAATGTCTCACTATTTAATCAAAGCAATTATGCATGTACAACTCAAGACAAGCTCTGGAGTTCCACAATTGCTACAAATATCCACTTAGTAGCCTCAAAACCACTCTAAGAAAAAAAAAACAGTTTGCTATAGAACATTCGGGCTTCAAACTCCAATAATTCAAGTCCGAGAGGTTCTATCAAGCTTGTATGTGACCGAACACCAAGATATGTAGTGCACCCACAAAGGCAATTGTAATTGATGTTGAACAAATTCTCCATAGAGAGGGTATTCTGAGAGACTGAGACTCTCAGGTTATGTGCACTTCTGCTGAAATCTACAAGGACGTTATTTATTCATCAATTTCTCTGCAAAAAGAGGGAAAACCATGCACCACTGTCATTAGAACTGCTTAGTGCAAAACAACCTCATGATAGCGGGTAACCAAGGGAAAGCTACAAACAGTCAACTTTAGTAGTTAAAAGTAGGGAAAACCTATCCAAAATGTGAGCATGGTGCACTACAGAATAGGTGAACATAACACCAGCCTAGATCCAAATCCTAGGCTCTATCAAGCGCCGAGAGGGATCAAATCTCCCGAGGTGCAAACCTCCTTTAGTGCAATACCCGAGAAGAGGTTTGCACCTCGGGAGATTTGATCCCTCTCAGTGCTTGATAAAGCCTAGGACTTGGATCTAGGCTGGTTTCAGTGGTGGGAGGTGACACAAAACTAGAGTATATCCATGTAAGCTTAGTATCTTTAGTTTAGGTAGTGAAATAATACATTTTAAATACCTAGACACAATTAGCAATCACAATCTCTCAAGTAGATTACATGATAATCAATTAAAACAATAAGTTACTATCATTAGAGGGAGGGATCATCCACTCGAGGATTAGAGGGATTTTCCTACCAATCATTCTCAAGAGTGAATTGTGCAATTAAATTTTTTCATTGTCTCTGTAGGAATTAGAGGGATCCGAAGAAAAAAGATAATTTGAAGGTTTTGGCAACAAAAAAAATAACAAGGATTTTATGACCCAATAGGTAGCACACCCTGTAAATAAGGATCTATATCTATTTATCAAGTAACTATAATCTTTTTAGAAATTTTAAAGTATAATAATGAATACACAATTTAATCATATCTTCATTTGTTTCATTATGATTCACCGATAGATGGTACAATGTTCATTAAAAAAAATCTTCGGAAATGAAGGTATTGATTAGTGTTTGAAATAATATATTTTTTGAAATTTAATTTTTTTAAGGAGTTGTTTATTTTATTTTTTTTCATTTTTAATTGAAACTTGGTAAAAAAAATTAACAAATCTCCTTGAGTGAAATTTACCATGGATTGTTTAAGAAGCTTTGCATGGTTGTCTAGGAGGCCTTGCACATGGTTTTAAAACCATGTGCAAGGCCAAATTTTTGCCGTATGTGCAGAGGGAATATATACATGTAATCTTACTATATTTAGTTTTCAGTAATTAGAATTAAATACACTTCCATGTAAGCTTACTATCTTTAGTTTCAAGTTATTAGAATCAAATCCACTCAGGAATTAGAGGGATTCGCCTACCAATCATTCTCAAGAGTGAAATGTGTAATTAATTTTTTTAAATGTCTGTGTAGGAATTAGAGGGATCAAATCCACTTTGAACTTTACGAATTCAAACCCAAAATTATAATTGCTTTATTTCTTTTTAGTTAACATTTAGTTTAAAATAATGGATCAATAGATTTTGTTCAAAGCAGTTTATTTATTCTAAATTTGGGATTTTTTTGGACTTTTTAATAAATTCTGATTAGAATATTTTTTTTGTTAAAATCTAAATTTGTAAATGTTTAAATTATATTTTTCTATTTGTAAATAAATTCAGTACCAAACATATTATCTAAAAAACAAATAAAAACTTAAACTAGTTGGAATAAATATTGGTTAAACTAAATTGCTTCATATCCACAACTTAGACTAGTTAAAGGAACATTTAATGTTACACTGCTCAATAGTCAATGGTTAATATTTGCCACTTTAACTCCCACCTATCGTTTGTGCATAGGAGTAATGCCTACCTAAAGCGTGAGAGCAATAAAGGTGAGGCATTTCTATTCAATGAATTAAGGCTCGTTAAGACTGAATTGTTTATAACCATAAAACACAGAGAACAGAACAGAACATGAATATTCATTATTATCCATATCATTCATGGATTTACTACGTAAGTCTGCATTGAAATCATGAATGATTCATTCAAAATTGATATAAATTTTAAGAAAAAGAAACATGGCACTTCTTGGTGGACAATCTGATAATAGAGTGCTTTATCCTTTGCAAAATTTTAATATGATGCAAGCCCAATCCACTATCAGATATAATAATGCCAGCAGCTTTTCTCAGTTATTGTTTGTTGCTTTTAAACTTTTAAACCTGCACCCAAGATACTAAAATGAAATGTGTTGATAAATTTATAACGTTTAGATAAAAACAAAAAAATGCCAACTTAATATAAAATTTAGAAATATTTGGGTTGTAATTGGATTTTGGTAATTCAAATCTCAATTTCAATAAGCTGGTGTGGTATTCACGGTAAAATTGTAACCTCCATGGGATTGGTAAAATTTTAAAAAAATGAAAACAATAAATTTTATTAAAACTTATATCACAACAATAAATATTTTTTTCAGTTAATTTGTTAAAGACAATATGAATTTTATTAAAGATATCTTGGTCTTAGGCTTGCAGCCGTTGAGGCCTGATATGGTTGCAAGATGACTCTAGGGCCAACCAAGTGCAATTCACTCCAAGGTTTGCACAGATAGTGTAAAGGCTGCAGTAGTTAGGAAGCTGACATATATCATTAAAGAAATCTACTAAGAAAACCCTTTCAATTTTCAATCTCTACAGCTTTTGCAAATACAATTTTAGGTTCCCGTCGGGCTCCAGTCTGATATACCTGGTTTCTTCACTGGAATCATCGGAGACACTAATGGAGAACCCATAAGGATTGCCTCCCATTTCTCTCATGCACTCGTGCTGTATCACCATCTTGCTCGTAGTCGAGTAACATTCAATCGTTGGAGAAGGCGATAATGGTGTGATTACACCTAGAAATTGTAAAAGCTGATAAACGCCTCTCAGGCAGATTCCCTCTGAGCATGTTGAACTCTAAAATACTATACGAGTAAAACAACGGTTCCATGGAGGAAAAGCCTCCCCCTCCGTGCAACACCCTGGCCATGTAAATGGTCTCCTAGGTATTCAAAGCAGAAACACTGGACACTAGAAATGTGCCAGCCTTCACTGGTTGGCCCGGAAACTGGACACTAGAAACGTGCTAGCCCTCAGTGGTTGGCCCTGAAATAGTGTATCAATGGGATGATCAAAACTCTTCCAGAGAATCCTGCCGCTTCCATTGTATATCAATAGATTGCCCTTCATACTAAGCATCATGGGCAAAGCGTCTGTAATGTTTGCAGACCGGCATAGGGGGAACCATATAGACCGACATTTTATTATTCTACAGGATCTTAGTGTCTGCTCCTTTTCCCAGAAGATGAAGAGCTTGACACCAATTCAGTGTGAAAGTTGCTTGGCTACATTACTTTTTTTCCTGGTTCTCTCGACTACTTGAAAGGTGTTTTGGAATAGCACCTCAGATGATTTTGTAGAGACGTTGTATCAGGGGCACCATACAACATCTCTATTAGTGAGACGTACAGTGTGAGGACGCACAGTGGAAATACGGTGGGAGGAGGAGAGGAGGACGTTGGAGGGGAGGAGGACGCAGTGGAGGAGGAGGCAGCGGCTACGCAGGGGGGAGGACGCGGTGGAGTAGGGATGCCATGTGGGAGGAGGAAGAGGGCTGCATAGTGGGATTTGCATGGGGTGCACTAGGAGGAGAGCTGCGAGTAGAGCTAGAGCTGGAGCTGCGGAGGAGGGGAGGCTGATTTGGATTTTCCGCTGAGGAGGTCTGTAGAGCTACTAATAGATTACCTGATCAGATTCTTTGTCTAGAATAGCTTCTTGATCACATTCCTCATCTCGAATAGCTACTTGAGAATATATTTTTTTTCTATAATATTTTTGTTGTTTTGGTGTATTAATATATGAGTGTATTTCAAACGAAACTTTACGACCTTACATTATTAGGCCGACAAAATATTTACTACTTTTTACATTAGTTACTTCAATATTGCAAACTTTACATCACGTTACAAGATCTCTCCCATAATATTCACTATCACTATTATTTTTTGCCGACAAGTTACAAATGTTACTAACGTTACATCACGTTACAAGATCTCTCTCATAATATTCACTATCACTATTATTTTTTGTCGACATGTTACAAGCATTACATCACGTTACAAGATCTCTCCCATAATATTCGCTTTCACTATTATTTTTTGTCGACATGTTAGTAACGTTACATCACGTTACAAGATCTCTCCCATAATATTCACTTTCACTATTATTTTTTGCCGACATGTTAGTAATGTTACATCACGTTACAAGATCTCTCCCATAATATTCAATTTCACTATTATTTTTTGCCGACATGTTAGTAATGTTACATCACGTTACAAGATCTCTCCCATAATATTCACTTTCACTATTATTTTTTGCCGACATGTTAGTAATGTTACATCACGTTACAAGATCTCTCCCATAATATTCACTTTCACTATTATTTTTTGCCGACATGTTAGTAACGTTACATCACGTTACAAGATCTCCCCCATACTGGGCTGTAGAGCGCCTCTCAGCGCAACTAATACTACTTACTACATTGCTCCTAAGAATGCAATGGAAAAATGAGGCAGGAACTCTAAAACCCAGGGAAAAGCAGGGAATGGTACAACAAGAACACAACAAAGACAAATAAGTCTGATATTTTTATGTTTCTATACAAACATTAGATATGAAGCATGATGAAGAGGCTAGAAATGAAAATAGCAAAGTTATATTATACGACATGTACAAGCAAGTCATATAAAATATTAATTCCTAAGGAGAAAGTAGGCAATGCAAGAACCCTTAGGCTTATCAATTGCCTTTCGCCAGGTCCATTGACCCATACCAATTTCAAAGAGTTTTCCTAATAAACGGAAAACCATTGTGTTGGCTTGCAATTAAATTTATAAATTAAATAAATAATCCATTCCTAGACCTCAAGTGGTCATTTTGCTAGGCATGGAAAATATCAAAATACTCTATGAAATAAAAAATGCGCATACAATTAAATCAGCTAATGTTGTCTAGAAAGTGTGTTCTTGGGGTAATTCCACCAAGAGATGTGGTTCTGGAGTCACATTCCACATGTCCTATGAAGGAAATCAACAATCAATCTATCCAACACACATTTTCCACAAAAATATCAACTCGCATTTAAATGCTATATTACAATGTTGTTGCCTCACTGATGTGGAAACTTGTGTTTGTATTCGACAAGATTTCTTTAAACATTGTATTAAAACGAAAACAACACACAAATTTTAAAGTTTAAGACAGAAATATATTAAATACACATATAAATAGGTTTTTACTGGAAATGTGTGGACACTGTTAATACCACCATCCTGTCAAACAGTATAAAACAAAAAATAGAGGAAAGAGTCATGTTATCTTACCTATATGAATAAAATGTCACTAAATACTCTGGATAAATATTTATTATCTATGAAATGTTAACTTTCCAATAAATAATAACCCGCAGGAGTGTGGCTCATTGGCAGTTCAGTTGTTATGAAGTCGCTTGTTGTAAATTGGAGGTCACGAGATCAAATCCCACCCCGGTTTACCTGTGTCCCATGTCTTGCGAAGGGTGTGGGGCACTTAGGCGTATAGTGGTAGCTGTCTTGAGAAGGGTGTGGGGCACCTAGAGGTATAGTGGTAGTGGGAATGGATCCCTAGACCTCGTGTCACATGAGTACCAGCCCAACTCTAGTTGTCGATTCCCCTAGTTACTTAAAAAAAAACTTTCCAGTAAATAATATTTAGATATGGAAATATTTGTTCTAACAGAATGCACTTTGAGGAGCTCATGGAATGATTTTGTAGCGCACATATTAATACATTTTTTTTTACTTATAAGAGAACACTTCAATTTCTTGTTGACTCTAAGACTCGCCCCATCAACATGCATTCTACAACCGTGTGTATATGTCATATAAAGAGAGAGGAAGAGAGAGACCTTTACGAAATAGTGCAAGCCCTTGAGATAGGTAAGGGGGTGAAAGATGGTGCGTCTTTGAAACAAGAGATATTTTCCTCATCACAAAACCGCAGGATTGATGAATTAGTTGAAGCATTCATTTCCACAGTATTCAAAACCAAAACCACCTCTGCTCTCCAACGATCAGAACACAAAGAGCCACCCTGCAAGCATCATAAAAATATAAACAGAGTTTTAGTAAACAGAAATTTCAATTATCTACAAGGAAATACAGAAAAAATAATTTCATCCAAAACAAATTAAATACACATGAAATGAAAGGAAATATCTTGTATAAAAACAACTTTGCAAATTTAACAATACAATTTTTTGCTCAGAATTTATTATGCATTCTTTAAAATATTTCATTTTAACGTTTGGTGTATGGTGATTTTTCTTGGCCCCTTTTGTATTATTTATTTCTCATCTTTTCTCCTAACACTCCTTACAAACTAGGCAACCAACATCTTTTTAACGGCATCCTCCAACTACAGAGTTAAATTCAAACCATTATGAAGCAAAAGCCTGAACATGAATTTGTTCTCCTCAGGTTCAGGCATGGATTTCTTCTTAGGAAGCACTCCAAGGTAGCCCTAATTGCTGCTTATTTTCCTCTTGGTAGGAGATTCTACCATCTTGGACACAAGAAACGTCAAACCGCAGAGGGAATATTGTGTTCTTCTATTGCAACGCTTGCCTACACTTAGAATTTGCAAGAATTGATGCATGTAATGGGATTTCGTTGGTTTATACAGAGAATGCTATGGCTAGGGTCGATGTCTCACTAATTAGTCAAAGAAATTATGCATGTACAACTCAAGACAAGCTCTAGTGTTCCATAATTGCTACAAAGCTCCGTTTAGTAGCCTCAAAACCACTATGAGCAAACAAAAATAGTTTGCTATAGAACATTCGAGCTTCAAACACAAAAAAGTTTCCATTATCAAAGAAAAAATAACAACCGCACTATTAAAAACATTACAGCCTAGCTTTGAACTATCAATTCATGGGAATTTTGACATGATGCCCAAAAGGAATGGACAAATCTAGAAACAAACCCACATTTTGTAGACATACCAACTAGATAAATACCCACAAAATCATTTGAATCAAATCCATATTTTATGGTGAGGATATGAACTTGCTTACCCTAATCATAAGTCGTAATGTTTGCACAAATTAGAAGCACCGTCGAGAAAGTAAAGTTAGAAGCCTCTTCATCTTTCCCATTCAGAGCATACCCCGCAATCATATAGCTCCACATTCCCTTCCTCCTTTTCCTTGAAAACTGTTGGTTTTATTTCTCACATTGAATTTCCCAAGTTCACCTGGATAGCTCATGCTTCATGCTTGCAAGGATATTTGAGCCATTTCATCTCCACCACATCCACAACAATGAAAAAAACCATGAATAAAATAAAAACACAATAGGTAATCAAGAAAAACATAGAAGGAAACAAACCTGAAGGTCTAAACATTGATGCCATTCTGGAGGTGGGGCTGGTGTGTCACATCCCCATGCCTCCAACCGGCGAAGAGGACGCGATCTGTGGCTTAAATCACCCAGGCTAACGACCCCATGAACATGTACAGGCTTAAAAATTACATAAAACAGAATGCTGAAAGAGAATGCATTACAGTGGAATGTACACAGATACCATCATTCATCATACACAACTACAATTGTATATTATGCACAGCTATGATTATTTATCTTGCACATCGGAATCAACATGCATTCAAACAATCATTCTTTCAACATGTTCATTTCATTTTCGTTAACAGTAAATATAGAATTGCATAGGTAAAATACACAAGATCACTTATCTTATGAAAACTTTGCTCCGCAACCAGCTACGTCACTGCAACGTTCCACCCAACCATAGGCCAGTGTGCTCCTTAATCTCTCAGCGGCGCTGCCACCCCCGAGCTGGGCATGATTCTCCAAGGAATAAGGGAAGTAGCAGACTTACACATATCCAGGGATATACAAAACACAGCCAAGCCAACACAGTTGGGTTTATCAGGCCATTAAGGAGCTGGGGAAGGCAAATTGCTAAGCTGGTGAGCTCATTACAGAGCCAAGAACACCTACACCAGAACTAGCCTGACCTTTAAGACACCCAAACACACCCAACACAAGGAATCAGTCCCTTCTCTGCTACACAGTCCCTCAGGCCCTGCATTCCCTTCCAGTGCTATTCAGGGGTGATGGAGAAGAAGGCCAACCCTCTAGCTCTGTCTGTGTGGTTTCCAGCCACCAGGTTTATCAAGCAAATCTAAGCCAACATCCCTGCTCCTCTCACAATCCGAAGACCAACCATTGCACTCAGGCAATTAATCAGTTGTTACAGCTTAAGACAGGGAAGACCAATTCTGAGTCATTCGTGGCCCTATCGTGGCCAAAATGACTCTCCAGTGAATTTACAACAATCCCCAAAACATATGAAAGACCACAGCTACCACGGCCAACAGCGTAGGAAAAAATCAATGACCCAATTTAAATAATGGAGACACCAAGGAAACTTACACAGTCCGCGGATGGAAAGGAAACCAAGTTTCCGGCATGGGGAAGACCATAGCAACACTGCAATTCATGGGGTGGAAACACACAGCTTCCAACTCGCTGTGTGATCCAAAAACTAGGAAAAATCCTAGTGCGTGAGAACAGCATACACGATCCCTGCGTGAGGACGAATAGCTCACAACTCGTGCATGGATGAACAGGCAACAGAGAGAACGCTAAATTGCAGTGCGTGGGTGTTCAGCAACTCATGTAGAGGATAATGGTATTTCCTGCGTGAGGGATGAATAGCCAAATAGTGGGTAGAGTGTGCGTGTGGGTGAGGACTGACAGTCCTGCCACACCCATTCCTAGACAATAACTGCCTCAACTGCCAGCAGAGATTCTTAATGAAGGTGGTTGGAATAAGACAAGGGAAAAAGACACATGGGTTTTTCACCCTATTGGTCAAGGTTTGACAATTTCCCCCCACATCCTTATCCTTGTGAAAATCATGCCCCCTTCGATTTAGTTGCCACGACCGTAGCTGGTTGTGTTCATTTAATTAATTATAGGTGCATATTTACATGATGGCAAACTTGCCCCGATATACCATCAGTGACAAATTCAAATCCAAAACATCGCATAACCAATCAATGGTGGGGCCTTGGCCTTTAACTCCACACCATGATCATTTACAATATATACATCATATACATCTAATGCAACGGGGTCAAAACCGGGGCATTACATGGTGGTTCTAGAAGCATGGGCTCACATGCGAAGGGATTGGATGATGCACTAATAGGAAAAGTCCTTTGCCCACCCTTCCAATAAAAAAAACATCATAGCCTGTTCCAGATCCTTCAGTGAAAATTTGAAATCGAAAACCCCCAAATGGGAGCCGGAGCAGATCCTGCGCGGGTGTTTTTAAATGCTAATGAGCTAATGCGCAGGTGTTTTTGAATTCTGCTTTTTTTGCTTGATTATTTGCATATTTTATATTTGGTGTTTTGTTTTGTTTTTTTTATTTTGCATATTTATCTTTTGTTTAGTTTATTTTGGGTTTTTTTATTTTTATATTTTATACTTTGTTGCATTTTAAATTAATTATGTTAAACAACTCTATGTTTTTAATTTAATGTAGTTTAATTTAATTTAATTTAATTTAACTAGGATTTTGTTATAATTTGTATTGGTTGCATTGCTTATAGTGAGATCCTATACATAAGTCCCTTCAAGGACAAACATGATGATGATGATGATGATGATCATGATGACGATGAAGCCAACGAAGATGATGGTGATGACAACAACAACGACGATGATCATAATAATCCTTGTCATCGTCATCACCGTCGTCTTCATCATCTTCATCAATATCATCATCATCTTCTTCATAATCATAATCATCATCTTCATAATCATCATCATCGTTGTTGTCATCATCGTCATCATGATCTTCTTCATCATTGACATCTTCCTTATCATCATCAACATCATCATAATCATCATCTTCATCATCAACGTCTTTGTTATCACCATCATCATCATCATATTCGTCACCATCATCATCAGCATATACATATTTATCATCATATTCATCATAAACATCATCGTCATCCAATTCATCGGCATCTCCATTATCATGATCATCATCTTCATCATCATCATCATCATCATTTTCATTATCATCGTCATCATCTTCTTCATCATCATCATATTCGTCATCATCATCATCGTCATCATCATCTTCCTCATTGCAACTTTAGGTGGAGCTCAATGAATGGAGATGTGTACATGATAGGGGGAGTATCCAGTTGAGTGAAAAAATAAGGATTACTCCTAACACCCATTCCAAGGACTAATCTAACAATTCAATATGATCCGAGGAAGTAGTAAAAAATAAAATACGACCTTTTGGGCCTTGTGAAGTCTCTTGTTCTTATATTTGTGCACATGAAGAATCAAGACTTATGGACCTAGTCTGGTGTCTTAAAAGAGGAAGATCCAAACTGAGCAGTTTGGTAGTTCCATAAAGTGCATTCTTTATAGAAGTGAATAATCACTCATAACCATTCTATTATAATGTTGGTGAATCTCAAAACAATTTAGTGAATACCAAAGTAAAGATCTTGTCATCACATCTTCATCATCATCACCATCACCATCATCGTCGTCGTCATCTCCCTCTTCCTAATCAACATCTACGGTCGATCCGTGGAAAGTTGTAGGGGTTGCGAAGATATACGGTCGATCCGTGGAAAGTGGTAGGGGCTGCGAAGATCTACGGTTGGAACAAGATGTTGGGTAGATCAACGGGTGAGAAGCATTCTGCGATCAAAAGTTGCTCACTCATTCATATGAAAAAGGGTTAGCAGAATGTTAAAGTTCTCAAGGTTGAGCGGTCCCAATGAAGGTAGTTTAGAGATCGACGGTTGATATTGATCTCCCCAAATCAAGTTTTGCAAATTGGTAGTGTTGATCTCCCCTATTATGTCTCCCCTCCTCACTTGCCTCACTTTTTGACTTGAGTCCTCTTCTTCTTCCTCCTCTTCCTTCCTTGGGCTCTCTGATCTGCGCCCTGAGTGCCCTCGAAACAATGAATGATCTCTGAAAGTCTCCAGACACATCAGATACTATCCATAATCCACCTAAAATTGGGTATTTTGTTTGATCACTTTGAATTGAGCATCTAGGGAGGACATGATTCAATTCTAAAAATAGTTGTTTAATTTAGGGTTGATAAAAAAAGTTGTTGCCTGAAAGCATTAGGTTTACATTCTGGGGTTTTTCTTTTAGGTAGGCGCACCAAAGGATACTTTTTTCAATGTGTTAGAATAATAATTATATGCACTGAGTTTTGAAAAGAGAAATGAGAATCCCTATCAGTCCCTCTCATTTGACATCTAGATGTTAGGATACTCAAGACTCAAGTTTGAAAGATAAATTTTCAAGTCTTCTAATACTTAGGTTTATTATGGTGAAGATGATGCTTAGGGATTAGGTGGAGTTTGAAATTGAATGGCTAGTTACTCATGAACTGTGTCCATATGGACAAAAATATCAATTAGCTTTGGGATGGTATTTGTAACTTTTTTTCCATTAATGGAAATGTGGATCCTAAAAAACTTATTTAGCTGGAAAGATAATAATACAATGCTTTTAATAACATGTCAAAAAGTTCATTTCAAAACAGGTAAGGTAAAATTTCATGGAAAAGTTATTCTTCCATTTTTTTTACTTTTATGTTGTTTATTTAAACCATTGGTTATGGCAATGATCAAGTGGTCACAACAAGGATCAACAATTTTAAGTCTCCCAGGGATGTACAATGTTAGAAGTACACTAGTTTTAGGTGGATACGTTGGCACTGGACAAAGATCATGTTTTTAGTTTGTTATTAATGTTAGAGATTTTATGCCTGATCTCTTTTGGCCTTGTAACATAGAAATTCTAATAGTGGAGCTATTCTCAAAACAATTCTAGACATAAATAAGCTTTAGTACACCATGAGCCTACTTTCACCCCTAATTTCATATTATGCATTCAGATAAGGTTGCGAGTAGTTCTCAACTACTCTAATCACATTAGCGTGATAGCAAACAAACATTTCCCTTCAAACAATAAATAGGCCAAAGAACATGCAATACAAAAAACCAATACTCCTAATGGTTATGGCTATGTTCACATTAACAAAACAAGTGCATCAATCTCTTTCTAAATGGGCTTTTTCCCAATCTCATCTTCCATCACCCTTACATGTTCTTCATTCTCAACCTTTATTTTAGTCTCTCCTCCTCTATACTAACTCTTGAGTAATCCCCATAAAAAGAATCTGGAAGTGATCATATGTACATGGTTTACCTCACTAATTCCATGTAAATGTTGAATCACTTGGGATCTCTTCTTATTGTCATTTGTTTTCATATACAATGTTTTTAATAAATAATGAATTTTTTTTAACACTTAAATTTTCAAATGAAAAGAATGATTTATTTTTAAATGCCAACATTGAAGGGTTCAATTTCTCGCATCCCTTCAAAGTAAAATGAGACCTGCTCTTCAAATTTGATCTCTGGCTACTCTGGAGCCGTTCAACCTGGTAAAGGTGGTGTTCTGGTCAAGTCTAGTACAGAAAGGATGTCCTCACGTATGAGCTGACCAATAATAATATCCCTTAATGCAATTTGTGACATGCCTTAGGTGAAGATCATGTCCAAAGCATCACCGATTCACCAGCCTTCCCGAATCCAGAGATTCGGCACGTGGCTTGCGTAGAAAACAGTAGGAGATCATAAAGTTTAGATCTTTGAAGCGACGAACCTGGCCTCTACATGAAGCAAAGGGATGCGGCTAGCCGAAACCATTCTGAACACCATTGTCAGGGTAAGTGAAAAGGAAAATAATGTCACATCCAAACACCGCGATCCATGTGGACAACAATGCAACGTATTCAAAGGAGGTGGCATGACTGGATTCTCAGCAGAAAATAGAGATCCCTACCCACGTCCACTCGTGTTTCCATTATGATAACTAGTCATCTCTATATCCATCTTCATCTTCATCACCCTATATAAACACCACCTTCCCAGGCCGATTAAGATGCATAAGATGAATCAGTAATTAGAGACAATGCTCGAAGTGTTATTCTGCTAAGAGATTCTGAGAATTATGAAAGAGTTGAAATGGTGATATGCTTTGACAAGCTTGTCAGTCTCAGGGTGTTGATGGTTGGTGAGCTTGATGCCAACCATTAGGGCTTGGATGTGAAGCACTTTGAATGTTTTCGGATAGCTGTACCTCCGGCTACGCAATGCCCGAGTTTTCTTGTCCCAGGAGTGTCTCCCCAGAAACCCTCAAAGAAATCACGAATTCTAAAGTCTCGATATTCATTCTCCCATTACATCTTCCACATAGACTAGGGGAACCCAGTGGATTTTTATTGGCCCCTTTTCTATTATTTATTTCTCAGCTTATCTCCTAACAGTCCCTACAAACTCAACGACTGTCATCTTTTCCATGGAATCCTCCAACTGCAAAGTTAAATTCAAACCATTAAGAAGCGAAACCCGGAACATGAATTTGTTCTCCTTAGGTTCAGGCGTGGGTTTATTCTTAGGAAGCACTCCAAGATAGCCCTCTTTGCTGCTTCTTTTCCTCCTAGTAGAATATTCTTCCATCTTGGACACAAGAAATGGAAAACTGCAGAGGGAATATTGTGTTCTTCTATCACAACGCTTGCCTACACTTATAATTTGCAAGAATTGATGCATGCAATGAGATTTCGTTAGTTTATATAGAGACTGCTATGGCTGGGGTCGATGTCTCACTAATTACTCAAAGCAATTATGCATGTACAACTCAAGACAAGCTCTGGATGAAAAAATGGATAAGTAGCCTCAGAAATATGCCCACCCTAAATTATGGGTTAGAGTAAATGCCCGCAGCACATGGGGGTCTTGTAGATTAGTCTTCGACCTACCTGACCATGTCTTCAGATTGTCTTGGAAGTGGATGAAGAAAAAGTTATGGACCTGCTAAAAGGGTGTTTTAGGAAGATTAGTCCAAATTGAGAAATTTGTCTAAGTATGGAATTGGTGTTAAATCTTCCCAAGTGGCCTTAAGGAAATGCCCGCCATACCTCATAGGATGATATGAAAAATGTATTGAGAATGTGAGTCTCTAGAGTGTTGTATGGAGCATACAACCATGTCACTTGCCTCACCAGAGAGTCTCTAAGGAGGAAGATGTCAACTTTCCAACTTTGTGAAACTTTGGAAATTGACAGTATGAAAAAGTAGCCAAAACTACTCTAAGAGAATATAAATGCACGCCATAATTTATAGGAGAATATAAATTCCCGCACCACATGGGGGTCCTGTAGATTGTTGTTTTTCCTACCTGACCATGTCTTCATTTTGTCCTAAAAGTGCATGAGGAAGAATTTATGGACCTACCAAAACAAGGGTTTGTGCCAGAGCAAGCAAAAATGGCTAAGTAGCCTCAGAAAGATGCCTCCCCTAAATTATGGGTTAGAGTGAATTCTCATAGCACATGGGGGTCTTGTAGTGTGTTGGTTTTTCTACCTAACCATGGTATTATTTCTCCTTACGCATGTATGAATAAAAAGTTATGAATCTGCCAAAAAGAGGTTTGAGAATAAATTTTGGAGAAAGTCCTAAAAATGACCAAGTGTTGGAAAACTGGCTCAGGTAGCCTTAAGAAAATTCCTGCCACAACTTGTGTGTTGAAGAAAATGCTTGCATCATATGGGGGTCTTGTAGATTGATATTTGTCTTACCTGATCATGTCTTCAGACGGTCTTGGAAGTATTTGAGGAAGAAGTTATGAACCTAACAAAACAATGTTTTAGGTAGATTGGACCAGACTAAGAAAATTGTCCTAGTGTTGGAAAAACTAGCTCATGTGTCCTTGGGAAAATACCCGCCATACCTTATAGGTGTATGATAAAAATTATCTGAAGATGTCATCCTACAACTTTTTGAAGAGGATATCTCACCATGGTCTCAATTCTCAAAGAATATGTTTTATGACAAAGATAATGGTCTCCCAAAACAGAGTTCCATGATGTTTTACACTATTCCAGTACTAGAAAAACTGCCTCAGTGTCCTCAGGGAAATGCCCGCCCTATCTCATAGGATGATGCAAAAAATAATATGAAAGTGTTAGGCTATATCTTGTCGATGGGTGCATCTAACCATGGTCTCAGTTATCCCGTGTATTCTTTTATGACAAAGATATAAATCTGCCAAAAGTAAGAAAAATATTATTTTGCATTTTAAGAACACGAGAAAATTGGTTGAGTGTTAGACTCGGGAAATTGAAAAGGCATTTTGAAATTCCCGCAAGTAGGGGTTATTTTAATGATAAAATTCATCAGGTAGCATAGTCATGTTCCTTGGTGAACTAAATATCCAGCCATACCTTCAGGTTGTCTTATGATGGTCTCATATGCAAAATATCAATCTGCCAAAAATAGGAAAATTAATATTTTGCATAATGAGAAAGAAGGAAAATTGACCAAGTGTTAAAAACATGAGTTTGAGTGTGTCTGTCAATAGATTTATCTTGTGATATGGTCTTATTCATTGTTGAAATGACTATCAAACCATGCTTTTAGGTTTCCTTATGGTGATCACATGAGGGAAAAATTAATCTGCCATAGTAGAAGAAAAATTGTTTTTACAAGTTAAAAACAATTTTGTCCAAGTGTTAAATTAAACAGTTTGGAATCCTATTTTCAAATGATCTCTAGATAATGCATGTGTATCAAAAAGTTCAAAAGGTGACATGGATATGATCCTTGTTGAGGTGGCTACTCAGCCATTCTTTCAATTTGCATTATGATGATCATATATGCAAAAGATGGACCTGCAAAGTTAGTGAAAAATAATAAACATAGTTTATTAAATAAGAAGCTACAAGAATGTATTTAGAAAAATAAATAGAAATTTAATAGAAAGAATTGAGACAGATTTTTGAAGAGACACATCTTACTATTGGAGATAAGCAATGCTTAGAAGAATATTTAATTGATTATTTCTTTAAAACAATAAATAACAAACAGAGATTCAAAGAGGTGTCTAAGCATGATGACTTGGCTAAGTAGCCTCAGAAAGATGCCCACCCTAAATTATGGGTTAGAGTAAATGCCCGCATCACATGGGGGTCTTGTAGTGTGTTGGTTTGTATACCTAACCATGGTATTATTTCTCCTTAAGCATGCCTGAAGAAAAATTTGAATGTTCCAAAATGAGGTTTTAGAATAAATTTTGGAGAAAGTCCTGAAAATGACTAAGTGTTGGAAAACTGGCTCAGGTAGCCTTAAGAAAATGCCCACCACAAATTGTGTGTTGAAGAAAATGCCCACACCATATGGGGGTCTTGTAGATTGATATTTGTCCTACCTAATCATGTCTTTAGACTGTCTTGGAAGTAGTCGAGGAAGAAGTTATGAAGGCCTTCCAAAACAATGTTTTAGGCAGATTGGACCAAACTAAGAAAATTATCCAAGTGGTCGAAACAATGGCTCATGTGGCCTTGGGAAAATGCCCGTTGTACCTTATAGTATTTGATAAAAATTATCTGAAGCTATCATCCTACAACTTGTTGAAGAGGCTATCTCACCATGGTCTTAGTTCTCGAAGAAGATGTTTGATGACAAAGATAATAGTCTGCCAAAACAAAGTTTCAGGCTATTTTGCACCATTCCAGTATTGGCAAAATTGCCTCAGTGGCCTCAGGGAAATGCTCGCCCTATCTCATAGGATGATGAAAAAAATAACATGAAAGTATTAGGCTATAGCTTGTTGATGGGTTCATCTAACCATGGTCTCAGTTATCCTTTGGAGTGTTTTATGACAAAGATATAAATCTGCCAAAAGTAAGAAAAATATTAGTTTGCATTTTAAGAACACAAGAAAATTGGTTGTGTTAGATTCAAGAAATTGAAAAGGCATTTTGAAGTTCCCACAATGAGGGTTTATTTTGATGATAAAATTCATCAAGCAGCATAGTCATGTTCCTTGGTGAACTGAATATCCATCCATACCTTTAGGTTGTCTTATGATGGTCTCATATGCAAAATATCAATCTGCCGAAAATAGGAAAAATAATATTTTTCATAATGAGAAAAGAAAATTGACCAAGTGTTAAAAATAGGAATTTGAGAGGTCAGTTGGAAATTCTAGTCAAGGGATGTCTTTGTGCAACTAAATTTATCAAATGTCATGGATCCATTCTTTGGTAATTTTTCCATCTGCTCCTGACTTCAGGTCTCCATAGAGTGTTCACACATGTGAAATAGGAGTCTGCCAAATGGGAAGAAATATGTTTTGATGTTCAAAAGAGGTTCAGAAGCTATTTTGAAATACTTGCCAGAGGTTGCATGTGTGCCAACAGATTTATCTTGTGATATGGTCTTGTTCATTTTTGAAATGACTATCTAGCCATGCTTGTAGGTTTGCTTATGGTGACCACATGAGGGAGAAATCAATCTGCCAAAGTAGAAGAAAAATTGTTTTTACATGAAGTTAAAAACAATTTTGTCTAAGTGTTAAATTAAACAGTTTGGAAGCCTATTTTCAAATGATCTCTAGATAATGCATGTGTATCAAAAAGCTCAAAAGGTGACATGGATTTTATCCTTGTTGAGGTGGTTATCCAACCATACTTTCAGTTTGCATTATGATGGTCATATATGCAAAAGATGGACCTGCAAAGTTATTGAAAAATAATAGATAGAGTTTATTAAATAAGAAGTTACAGGAATGTATTTAGAAAAATAAACAGAAATTTAATAAAAAGAATTAAGACAGATTTTTGAAGAGACACATCTTACTATTGGAGAGATGCAATGTTTAGAAGAAGTTTTAATTGATTATTTCATTAAAATAATAAATAAAAAACAAAGATTCGAAGAGGTGTCTAAGCATGATGACATGGCAAGGTGTAATTGGAACAAGACATGAAGGATAGAGATGACTAAGGACATGCATAACGACATTGACAAGCATGGAACATAATGACCCTTATGTGGTCATTTGAAGATCATTTGGGAAAGACAAAGATGTTGGTGCAAAGATGACAAGGAGATGGTGACATGACAATAGACAAGCAAACTAGATGACAGAGATGGCTGCGGGCATGATAAGATTGCTAGAAAAAGACGTTGAAATTGAGTTCAAGACTTAGCTCATTGATTCCCCCCCCCCCCCCTCTTAGTGAGCATTGTGTCTAACAGATTGAAGTTTTCAATGATGCCAACAAGTGTTGTGCAATGGCCTTTTATTTACTCACGAGGATACCTTGATAATTTGGGCATTAGAACACTAGGTGGCCCAAATGGTCCAATTGGAAAGTTTTCCTTCTACTTTGGAAAGTAATTAACACTGTGTCAATGACCAATAGCTTAGTGGAGCATCGGGTCTATAAAAAAAAAAACGAATTGGCTAGAGTCATTGTTGAATGGACCCTCTTGTTGCAATTACTCTTGTTTAAATAAAAGGAGGGAGTTGCAAGGTTGTTAAATTCGTTCATAAGGTACATGACCCAAAGAATACAACTATTATTTTGAGCCTCAATCTTAGTTTGTATCCCCCAAAAAAGGATGCATGCTTACCTTTTATGAATTTACAGCTAGATGATTGTTGCAAAGTATGACTAATCTCTCTAGTTTTGGATATGGTTGGTAAAGAAATCCGGGCTCAATCCGCACTCAATCAATCACCAAGAACCTTGTCACAACTATAGAAAATGTGCTAAGTGATACAGCTTGGCGTGCTCCCACAAAGGAGCTGTAAACTGGCAATATAAAAGGTAAAATTATCAATGCTGACATCGTATAGGTAACTAGGTTGTAGTAGTAGAGATCGCTGCAATGAGGTAGTTAGTTTCATGGAAATTACTATTTATCCATGGCAACATCGTATATGAACAAGTGTAAACATCTCTATGCAAAATATAAGGGCACATGGATGGCCTAAGGTAGGGGTATAGGTGGATTCTATTATATACATAAAATATTATACCACACATAGCCAGTCAAACCTAGACCCAAGAAAAAAGCTACAACATCCGGGGAAAAAAATCAAATCTATTTTATTATTATTGCGGGTTTCCATTTCAGGATTTCTCTCTATGATCGGACAGACGATAGAAGCAATCTTTTTCTTTGACATTCAGTTCTAGCTAGTTCATGCTCTTTGGCTTGAATATGAACCGAGGGAGGGCTGGAATTCACTTCTCACCCAGAACAAGTTTACTCCATTATGCAAATAGACAGATATTCTTATAAGTTAGATGTGGACAAAAAATGCATGAGTTAACCCACGTGTAAACAGCCAAGAGCCGTTGAAAGCTGGCATTGGTTTGACGGGTGTGCAAAAATAGCCATATATCATTGATATAGAGACGAAAGTTCATCAAAAATTAAACAACATCGATATTGCCACAGTTTTTCTGCCATGATAAAAAAATGAAGTATTAATCCATGAATGTTCAAAACATGGAAATATTTCGTGGAAAAATCCGTCCAAATGTATTAGTGTGGATAAGAAGGAATTTTTAGTTCATGGGATTTGTATAGTGTTTAGGTGCATAAGGTTTGATTAATCGAAAACTTTAAAGCATCAGAAAGAATAGGCACGAACCTTGATGTCTTTTCTTGCGAACAAACAAACAAGCATTGCTTATGTAAGCTATACTTATTTTTTATTTGTCTATTTGAATCAATATTTGTCCTTGCCCATTTTTTATTATTCAAGATTTGAATTTGTCATTTATGTCCCAGATATTGGTTTTTCCTAGTTGTTGATCGTGTTTCTAGAGCAGCATAAGGTGATTTAGTTGCTGGAAATGCATAAATAGAAGGCTGCAAAGGCAAATCCAAAGTAGAAGTTGGTAGCCACCTGAGGGCAGTGAGGGTGGTGAAGATCAAGGCGATGGAGAGAAGGGTGGAGAGAAGAGTGGTCAAAATGTTGCTTAACAATTAATGTTAGCAAACTAATGCTAGCATTAATGTTTTAAAATATCTAATTTCCAAAAAAATTACCAAAATACATTAGAAATAGAGTGTCTTTCATTGTTTTTTCCTCAAGATGAGGCCAAATGTTTTGATTAACCAATAAAATGGATTATTCATATGATAGGTTTAAAAAAAATATACATTGAAAACTTAGGTTAACATATTTTGAGTTGCGTGTCATTTTAGTAGAAAAAATGCAAGTCGATTACTATAGTCCCTACGAGCTTGAAGGCATAGACTAATAAGTAAAGATTAGCATTCCATAAATTGAGATGGCACCACTGGAAATGTTGGGGTCTTATAACAAAAGGGGTGTGACTGTTTCCAGAGGGTATGCATAAATTAGGGAAGTTTCATGTAATTAAGGATTCTTGGCCCTATACAAAAGTGATGTAATGAGAAAACAAGGGTTTAATTCCATATTTGTAAGTATTGTAATTGAATCCCCAATTAAATAAGAAATTGAAATGTGTTATGGAATATCAATACTATTTATATTTTTCTTTGTGTATGAAATCTAAATTTCTTAAGTAATTTTTATGCACTTTGATAACCCTATAGTTCAAAGTTCGATGAGTTGGAATTACTCTTGTTCTTAGTGATGGAGAGATGGCCACTAATTGTCTAAAGTAGTAAGGAATGGAACATGAATGGGTTGCTCAACATGCTTAAATTTCTAACACTGCAACTAAGATCTATTTTGGTGTATAATATGTTTCGATTTCTTAAGATTAATGGGGACATTGACAAACATCATGAGGTTATTGTTCATTTGGTTAGTGATGTGTTCTAGGTATTGTTAATATTATAAGAGAGGTATTCATGTTGACATGCACGTAGGATTATGTATCTTAGACATCCATGATTAAGTTAAATTTGTTAACTTATCGAAAATAGATCATTATTGTTATAATTCTCATCTTTTGCAATACTTTTTAACGTGAAAAAATAGAACCATGGCCTTATTGGGGAAATTTTAGGTGTCAAACCTATTTTGGTGATTTATCATGCTGAAACTTATAGAGCCCATTTTGTGCATTAAATAACCATATTTGGGGTTAAAAACTATTGTAGCATCCCCATCCATCAATACAACCAACAGATGGGACCAAAGTGTTCCCATGTAGCCTCATCGAGACCAAAGTGTTCCCATTGATTCCGGAGAAATGTTACCTTCTTGTCAAGGATGCATAGTGGTTATGTTTGGAAATCTCCCTCGGGTTCTACCTAAATCACATCCCAAGCAATTACATCATTAGGAACAAGTACATATTTCTTAGGCAAATAAACATGAAAAATATTATGAGCTCTAGTGTTAGCAAGCAATCAATTCTATATGCAATTGTCCCTATCCTATCAAGCACTTCAAATGGACCACAATATATTGTTGACATCATGGCACAACTTCCAAGCTTCAAGTAAATTTTCCTTTACCTCACTCTAAGGTAAACATGATCCCCAACATGAAACTCCCTATGTACTATTTTATTATCTAAATTTTTCTGTCTATCTTGGGATGCTTTTAAGTTCTATCTAATTCTTGCAACCTCTTGTTCCATTTCCTTATGCAAGTATGGGCCAAGAAGAATAATGCTCATTGGATTATCCCAAGTTGCTAGTGTCCTATACCTTTTTCCATATAAATATTCAAATGGACTCATTCCCAATGATGCTCGTTTCCCATTTCTATGTGCCAAATATACTAATTGTAAATAATACTCCCACTTGGATAGTTTTCCCATCACCTACATGCGAAACATGTATTCAAGAGCTTGATTTACTCTTTTTATTTTCCCATATGTTTTTCGATGGTGTGGAGTACTAAAATTAAACTGTGTACCCAAATCTATAAACAAAATCTTCCAAAAATTAGTGGTCTGCTTGGTATCTTTATGAAAGAGCTCTGGTAGGTCATTTCACTAATATTTGTCCCTCCCCTTGGTCCATAGAAATTATTCTATATAAAAACTGGAGGCCAATGATCCATGGTGAGGTTCAGCAAAAATTTTGCGGTCGAGGTTTTTGTTTTTTGTTTAAAAAAGGGGAAGGTCGGGATCTTATTTTTAGAAATGGACCTTATTTTATGGGACCAAGAGGTATGTACATTAATAAATGGGACTTATCTTTTGATCCAGAAAAGGATATCCCCACCTCAATTCTAGTGTGGGTTAAACCGCCACATCTCTCGCTTCACTATTGGAATGATGAAGACCTCAAAGCTATCGGTAACTCTCTCGGGAAATACATTGAAAAATATGATCCCAAGCCCCCCATGTTTTTCTGTGCATGGATTTATGTTGAAGTAGATATGGAGAAAGGTCTTCTAGAAGCAATAAATCTCACCATGGACGGCTGGAATCATCTCCAAACAGTAGACTATGAATAGATCCCTTTCAAATGCAAGGTGTGTCATGAATATGGACATTTTGCAAAATAATTCCAAAAGAAAGTCCAACAAGATGATGGAGAAGCTAAAAAACAAGAATGGAATGAGGTTAACAGAAAAAAAGGGGAATAAAGCAAATGCTATTCAGGTGAATACGCCAACAAAAAATAAAGTTATAGCGAACAGATTCCAAGCCCTTTCTGCAGAAGAGAACGAACAACCTGATATCATTATGGTGGAGAAGGAAACCAACCACAGGAAACGCACTGAGGAGGGGGTTCACTAACAATATCCAAATCCAAGGAACAAATGGAAGACACTTCAAAGAGAAAAGAAGAATAAATATAACCCTTAATAAAAAGGGCAGGAAGCCTAACAAATTTCATCAAGAAATAGAAGCCGATCGTGAAAAAGTAGCTGGGAAGCAATCTAGTTTAGATCACCTGGTCAAAAACTACTCAATGGAAAAACAAACTGGGGAATGGGAGGAAGGTAAAAATTCTAGATTAGTACCACAAGCCACCAATAAATAATGAAACTTGTCTCCTGGAATTGCAGAGGCTTGGAAGGAAATCAAAAGATTGAAGCAATATAAAGAATTAAACAATCTGAAGCTATTTCCATCCTTGCAATTCAGGAGACAAAAATGAAAGAAGAATATTGTTTATCAGCAATGAAGAAAATATAGAGGACAAGCAAAGGAAAATTCATAAGCGCCCAAGGAGCCTCAGGAGGCGTTCTCACTTGGTGGGACTCAAACATCTACAAGTTCATTTTTGCAAAAGGAACCCCTCATTGGATGTTCGTTGAGCTCGAGGATATTGAATCACAGGAGATTATCGGGATAGGAAATGTGTATGGACCAAGAAACCATGGGTGCAAATATGAATTCTAGACACAACTAGAACAACAAAAACATGGCAAGATGCAACACTCTTGTATAATAGCTGGGGATTTTAATGTCACTTTACCCTAGAGGAAAAAAAAGGAGGCTCCAAAGTTAGACATCCCTTTGGAGAAAGGTTAGAAGATATAATGAGCGCCTGGAGACTTAAGAGGAAAGTACATATGGAGAAATAAGTGTTTTGGGTCAAGCCATATAGTTTCAAGATTGGACAGAATTATGGTAAGCTCCTCCTTTCTTGATAAAAACTTTTTTCATGTTTCACACCTTCTAGCCTCAGTGGTATCGGATCATAAGCCTCTATCTCTTTCCCTAGATCCAATAGGGAACCTGGTCCCTCTCCCTTTTAGTTTTTCCCCAACTTGTATTATGGACCCAGGATTCTTTGATATAGTTCAACAAGCCTGAAGCACTTTTATTCAGGGTTCTTTGAGCTTCATATGGGAACAAAAACTAATGAATGTCAAGAAGGGGCTTAATAATTGGATACAAACCAATAAATTAAACCCTGGAAAAGAGAAAGCTTCCCTAGTTAGAACCCTTGAATATATCTAGGAACAAATGAGAAAACCAAAGTAACCAAAGAAATGGGGCCTAAAATAAAAAGAGGTGGATAGAAAAATTCATACTCTCCTAAGAAGAGAAGACGAAGAATTGCTTTTAAGATCAAGATGCATATGGTTAAAAGTGGGTGATCAGAACACCAAATTATTCCACTACCAATGCAAAGAGAGAAGTAGGGAAAACAAAATAAAGGAGATAACCAAATAAAATGGGGAAAATTTAACATATTCTAAGGAAATCAAAAGGGAGATCAAGGGTCATTTTGAATATCTTTACTCAAATGATGGTGAAGTTACTCAAGAGGAAATTGACTCCCTCAGTGATGAAATACCCAAATTAATAAAGGAATACCATGAAGCTCTAATGCAACCTGTCTCCCTTAATGAGGTTTGCTCAAAAGAATGGTCCTTGCACCCAGATAAAGCCCCTGGGCCTGATGGGTTCCCTATTATATTTTATAGAAGTTGTTGGCATATCATAAAAAAAGATATTCTAAGAATGTTGCTTTAGACTCAATATAAGGATAAGTTAGGAGGTGCTACAAATTCCACTTTCCTTTCTGATCTAATACCTAAGGAAAAGAATCTAGCCTCCATCAAATGGTTCAGAAAAATATCTCTCTGTAATTATTCTTATAAAGTCCTCTCCAAGTGTTATATTTTTATCAATTTGACAATATGATCTTAGGATCTTATATGAGAGAATGACATGCACAGCAATCAATCACAATGGGCAATAGACACATAGATTTATCCTTGGGGAAACCATAAAGGAAAAACCCTGCAACTTCCTCAGAGATAGAATGAGCACCAATGGCAACAGTAAAACCCAAAGAGAGAAAGATGATCTCCAACAGTTGTTCTCTCTCTCACTTGAGTGAGCTTCTTCTCTCTCACCTATGCACTATAGCTAGGTGAGTGTGTGTGTGTCAAATAGAGAGGCTCACTCTCTATTTATATTCTTTCGTTCACTTAATGTTTGACTCAGTTATGTAGGTTCGAGTAATCCTAACTCAGTTATGTAGGCTCGAGTAACCACAACTAGGGTGCTAATGACCTGACTTACAACGGAGGGGACTGCCTCATGATAATTCTTTCGATAGGAACATCGGGGTACAAGGAAATACAAGTGATTCTCCCGATAGGAGCATCGGGGATCAATGAAATACAATATATGCAAGTGAATACATTCCAAAGTTACAAATACATCAACACTCCCTCTTAACTAGGAAGGTATTCTCTTGACACAATTCATCATCACAAGTCTTCTTCTCTGGATCATCATCAAAGATGGATCATCATTGGATCATCATCAAAGTTGGATCATCCCTAGATCATCATCAAAGATGGCTCATCACTGGATCATCATCAAAGTTGGATCATCACTGGATCATCATCAAAGCTGGATCATCACTGGATCATCATCATCATCACTGCTTCCTCTATCTTGATCAAATGGTGATATCTCTTCATTCTTCTCATCACAAGAAGTTCTACAGAGCTAGCCCTTTTTCATGTTGATTGTAGGCCTAGCCTCCATGTAGGTCTTCCTCTACAGAGCCAGTCCTTTTTCATATTGGGTGTAGGCCTCTACAGAGCCAGTCCTTTTTCATACTAGATGTACCTCCACAAAGCCATCCCTTTTTCATACCGAATGTGGGTCTCTACAGAGCCAGTCCTTTTTCATACTGGATGTAGGCCACTACAGAGCCAGCCCTTTTTCATGCTGGATGTACTTCCACAGATCCAACCCTTTTTCATGCTGGATGTGGGTCTCTACAGAGCCATTTCTTTTTCATGCTAGATGTAAGCCACTACAGAGCCAACCCTTTTTCATGCTAGATGTACTTCCACATAGCCGACCCTTTTTCATGCTGGATGTGGGTCTCTACAAAGCCATTCCTTTTTCATACTGGATGTAGGCCACTACAGAGCCATCCCTTTTTCATGCTATGTGTACTTCCAGAGAGCCAACCCTTTTTCATGCTGGATGTGGGTCTCTACGGAGCCAATCCTTTTTTATACTGGATGTAGGCCACTACAGAGCTAGCCCTTTTTCATGCTGGATGTACTTCTACAGAGCCAGCCCTTTTTCATGTTGGATGTGGGTCTCTACAAAGCCAGTCCTTTTTCATACTAGATGTAGGCCATGCCCCATGCAGGGTCTTCCTCTACAAAGCCAGTCCTTTTTCATACTAGATGTAGATCTCAGCACTTATATCTAACCATGGGAGGAACCAATCCTTCCACCCTGTCAGAAGGCCTCAGCACTTACATCTGACCATTGGAGGCCCCACCTACCACCATGTCAGAAAGGCACAGCTCTTATATATGACCATGGGAGGCCCCGCATACAACCATGTCATAAAAGCACAACTCTTATATCTGACCATGGGAGGCCCCGCCTACCACCATGTCACAAAGGCACACAGACTCATCACTTCCCCTTGGAAGGAACCTCTATTTGGAGAACACCAAGCTTCTCCCGGAAGTATTCAAAATTCACTCTGGCCATTTCTAGCATAGAATCACATCGGGGCTGATTACGTCCAAGGATAAATTGTGAGCTTCATCAGGACCAATTACATCCGAGGACAACCTCTAGGACCATTTACGTCTGAGAAACCTACGATCTTCACCAGGATTTTATGCTCAGATAACCTATCTCACCGTCTATCCTAGAACTCCCTCTTTTGAGGGATCTTGATCTAGATCACAAACTAGAGCTTCACTGGTCCTCTCTGCATCATACAAAAATGCAAGTTAGATCAATCAAATCAAATAGTAGTTTTCAAAAGAAACATACTACCTCCCAAATAGCTGAGCAAGTGGCAACATATTTTTCCTTGGTTGTACTCAGTGCCATGCAAGACTCCTTCCTATTAAACCAAGAGATCACACCTGATCTCATACTGAAGTAGCACCTCAAATTGCTCTTCCTATCAATGGCACTGCATGCCCAATACGAATCCACATAACCCTCCAGGTTAATCTTATGATTCGTATCATACTTGAGCCCATACTCAACTGTACCCTTCAGGTACCTCGCTACATGCTTTGCAATCATCAGGTGAACATGTCTCAATGTGTTCACAGCAAAGCAAATATCTGGTCTCGTATTCATTAGGTACATCAAGGAACAAATCATCCGAAGATACATTGTGGCATCAACCGACTCTTATGAAACAACACTCAATAGCTTCAAGTTTGATGCCATGGTGTGGTCATGGCCTTGTACTCCATCATCCTAAACCTATTTAGGATCTCTACTGCACACTTACCTTGTCCTAGGGAGATTCCATCCGCATTCTTCCACACTTCCATGCCTAGAAAGTAGTGCATCTAATCCAATTCCTTCATATTGAACTCGGCAGCAAGTCTCCTTCTTGCAACTTTAATGAGTTCCTCTTTTTTGTTAGGAACAAGTCATTGACATATAACAAGAGCATCACTGGTCTTCCACCTTCAACCTTGAAGTAAAGGTTGGAATCATCTTTACTCTCAATAAATCCTAGAGTCATTAGTAATATTTCCATCCCGTCATACCATGTCGAACCTCAGGATCTTCTGCAGTCACTCTCTCTGAAGCAGAGCATCATTCTCCCCCTGTCTTTCGTAATCTATGCATTGAATCATTTCGTACCAGAGTGACAAGTAGCTTCCTCTACTACTAATATTCTATGTATCCATCTAGGGTCACTGGATACCAAGATCCTCTATCTTGAACCTTTTCGAAATTTCTTCCTACACCCATCTGTGAGCTTGTCGTCCTCTCTAGGCTTTCATCTTCAACCTTGTAGCAAAGGTTAATGTCTTCATCACTCTAGGTGATATTCAAGCTCCTCATGTATGTGTTATCCCATGGGTGACTTCTGAGCTCATACAAGGCTTTCTTTAATTTGTACACATGATTCTACCTATCATATGTCTTAACTTCCAGAGGTTGCAAATGTCTCTTCGTAGTCTATTCCCTATTTCTATGAGAATCCTCATGCTACGAATATTGCCTTGTATCCCACGGAATTCTCTTCAGGTCTCGATACCGCATCCTAGACATAATTCTTCATGATCTAGTACTCTTTGTCCCTTTATTCTTGACTAATTCTTCATAGCTGGAAGGTTCTGCATCAATGATGTTTCTCAAAAGTGTCACATAATTGCATTCGTCATATTATTCTTCATTCTTGGATTATTTTTCGAACTGTCGTCACTTGTTCTTTGGAACAAGTCTCGTCCTTATTTTCTTGTAGGAGATTGTACGTGATATTTCCTACAAGTCAAATGCATTAGTTGTACGGTTATAAACATTTCATAAGGCATACTCATAATGGAAAATTATTATGCATAAATATATAATCATGCAACTATTTTATCCAATACAACATTCATCCATATCTCACAGAAAATTTCTAGATGCCTTCTATCTCTACCAGGACAACATTGAGATTGTGCACTAATCCAATGTGTCAGCAAAGAGGTTTCATTCTAGATAAGTATCAATGGAGAGTTGTATAGCACCATGAGATACTTACCCATTACATGCATATTAGTAGTATACTATTATTAATGCAAACATTCTATCATGCATAACACATCAACTGGATATAAACAAATGCATAACAATATAATATCATGAAATGACAATTGAATACTTATCTTTATTTGTTTCATGGGTAGACTCCTTCTTGAGCCTTCCGCTTCATCATCTTCTTCATTCAACATCATTTCTTATCCAAATGCTTAAGACGGATAAGAGGTTCTTCAAGAATTGAGTCCTTCATATCCTTCATCGCTTAAGGTATCTTCTTTGGATTGTGAGATCTTGATATTCACTTGCTCCCATCTTCTCTTTCTCTTATTATGAGCTGAGCTTCTTCTTGTGTGCACTCTTCCCAGAGTCTGCTGAAAGTAATCACTTCCTTCTGGCACACATTCCTTGAATGAATGAATCCCATGATCTTGGGATGCCATTCAAGGTGGTTATCATAATTTCTATATTCTCTACTTCTTCATCCACTGCTTCAAGTTGTTCATTGATTTGAGAGACCCTTGTAAATTTTGACTATATGGTCTCTTAATTCTGGATCTTTAAATTCTTGTTGGTTTCTCAAATTCATCTTCCAATTTATGTTCTTCCGGTAAAATAGCTTGGTCAAGGAATCAAACAACTCTTTAGGTGTCTTTAGGGAATACACATGTGGTATAAGGTGATTCTCTTGGCCTTGACCAAGTTCTTCTTGTGTAAGGCTTTAGCCTCATCTCCCTATGGAACTGGAACCTCTCCACTTATGTAGGTGTCCAATTCATTTCCTTCAAGAACCAGTGAGATCCTAGACTTCCATGCTTGGAAGTTGTCAACTTCACCAATCTTTTCATCAAGCCGGTGTGATTAGTCATTTTGAAATGAGAACCTCAAATGTAAACAACAAAAGATTAGATCTTAATGATTTAAGGTGTCTGTCCTAGTTCTAGAGATGGCTGATCTAGGGTTTGTCAAAGAAACCCCAATTTTGAAAACTTGCAATATTTCAGTTATGATTGGATATAAATATGGGCCATTTCAAGGAAATTTTTCCAATGTACTCCTTTTCTAAAAACAGTGGAGGGAAGCTCCTGGAACAGGAAGCCCTAGTTTTCCAATTTCCTATGCAGAAATGCCCGATATTGTTTCTACGGTATCTCCTAAATTGATGCTCCTATATGCATAAAATTTTGTAGTGAGGTAGCCTCATCTGTCTGTGTTCCAACACCATGGGTTTTAGTAGATTTGGTTTCACCAATTGGGGATTATGAAATGTTTCCCAAGGTGACTTCTTTTAGGACTGTTCCGCATAGTGAACTTGTACAGACTTCCATGTGTCACTATTTCATCATCAGGGTCTAAAACATTTACCACAGAAATTTAAGTCCATGCCCTATCTATAACATCTTGCAAAATTTCATTTGTACCTTCCTAGCCCAAGATATATCAATTCTCCCTAGGTGTCCTGTTTAGGGATGAATCCTGGAAGGGATTGGAACCCTAATTTGGTGGAATCATATCTACTAGGATATAGTGAATCTGAGGTGGAAATTTTTACACATGGTACATAAAGATTTTAGCTTCGGCATTTGAAAATTTCATCCCCTGAGACTTCTTCAATCCTGAGATATAGTGAATGTACCAAAACTACCAGTTTTAGTGTTTTAGGGTTTTTCAGGCCCGAGGTCAAACTAGGGTTTGACTTTCCCGGAGTTTCACTCAACCAAAAAATTCAACTTTGGTCTCTAAACTTCGATTTTGATGAGGAGAGAAATCCTATGCCAGGATCACTCAAAAAATCCTCTTCTATAAAAAGCCCTGATTTCCCGCAACAAAAACTGAAAATGCTCGGAATCAAATTCTGCTTCGACAGAAAGATGTGCCCTTTAATGGAGAGTTATTCTAGCCTCCTTTTGCTGATGGATTATGGAGAGAGACCCAAAAAATAATAATCCCTAGATTCTATAGCTGTATAGTGTCTTCTTCTCAGGTTAGCTCTAATACCATGTTATTTTTTTTCAATTTGACCATATGATCTTAGGATCTTATCTGAGAGAATAACATGCACAACAATCAATCACAATAGACAATAGACACAAATATTTATCCTCGGGAAAACCATAAAGGAAAAACCCCACAACTTCCTCAAAGATAGAATGAGAAGCAATGGTAGCAGTAAAACCCAAAGACAGAAAGATGATCTCCAATAGCTGTTCTCTCTCTCACTTGAGCGAGCTTCTTCTCTCTCACCTATGCGCTATAGCTGGGTGAGCGGGTGTGTCAAATAGAGAGGCTCACTCTCTATTTATATTCTTTTGTTCACTTAATATTTGACTCAGTTATGTAGGCTCGAGTAATCCTAACTCAGTTATGTAGGATCGAGTAACCACAACTAGGGTACTAATGACCCGACTTACAATGGAGGGGACTACCTCATGACTTTTAGTAATTCTCCCAATAGGAACATTGAGGTACAAGGAAATACAAATGATTCTCTCGATAGGAGCATCGGGGATCAATGAAATAGAATATATACAAGTGAATACATTCCGAAGTTACAAATACATCAACATCAAGATCATCTCCAACATAATCAAAAGGTTATTATGCATCTCATTTCAGAAAATCAAGGAGGATTTATGGCTAGTAGGCATATTTACAACAGCATCCTTCTGGTGCAAGAAGCTAACCACTCAAGTCAGAAACGCCAAGAAGTAGGTATGGAAATCAAATTAGATCTCACTAACGCCTTCGATAGAATAAGGAATGCCTTTATTTTTCAAGTTCTGGAAAGATTTGGTTTCCCTCTTAGCTTCATAAGATGGAGCAAAGCCTACATTAGCAGTTCATGGATAGCTTTTCTCGTCAATGGTCCGCCAACCTCCTTCTTTCCATCCCAAAGGGGAATTCGTCAAGGATGTCCAATGTCCCCTTTCCTCTACATTTTAGTGATTTATTCTCTAACTAGAAGACTCAATAGATTGAAATGTGAAGGAAATATCCCCGATATTTGGATTGTCAGAGGATCCCAATCTATTAGTCATGCACAATTCCCTGATGACACCATCCTTTTGGGAAGTGCTTCGAATCAATTAGCCATAAGGATCAAACGCTCTCTCTATATATTCCTCAAAGTCACTAGAAGTCAAATCAATCCCTCCAAAACCTAGCTTTATGGATGGAACAATAATCCACATACCCTCAGAGAGATCGCCTGCATTCTAGGTATCAGGGTCAGTATTTACTGGACCTCCTTTGTTTATCTCGAAATTCCAATTGCTAAGAGCACTTATAATCCCATGACTTGGAGAATAATAATACAAAAGATGAAAAACAAAATATAAGCTTGGGATACAAAATCGCTCAATCTAACTGGAAAGCTAGTCCTCATCAAATCCATAATGGATTCTTATCCTATTTTCACTTGCGCAATATTCCTCTTGCCAAAATCCTTCATCAATAGTATAAGTATTGATATCAGAAAATTTATCTAGCAAGGTGGGAAGACACATGGGAAGAAGTTCAATTTGGTTAACTAGGACAATATTATGGAAGACAAATCCAATGGAGGGTTGGGAATTAGGGACCCTGGCTTAATGAATAAGGCTCTATGATCTAAAATGGTTGGGAGGATAATCTCTGGGGGAAAAGATTGGTGGAAGGAGGTAATAAGGAAAAAAAATACCAAGAAACCAAAATCCAAATGTCTAGAATCCCCTTGGGAAGGTAAAGGTACCCCCATTTGGAATCTCTACAAAATATCTATTGGCCTAATTAATTACAACCTTTACTGGGTATCGGGGAATGGTCGAAAAATAGACATTTGGTGAGATATTATTTTAGGGCACACTCCTCTGGCTTCTATTTCCAATTTAATCAATCTTCGATGTTGGATGCAAGACCTCAATCTGACTAAGCTAAAGGATATATTAGAATGGAACAACAATGGATATTGGGTTGGTTGGAAATTCTTACAAGCCCCACCCCCTCATATTCAAAATGATTACGCCCTCTTTACTTCCCACCTTCATGGCATTGCTCTCTCCAACATCAGTACTTGCAATTCCAAAGGCTGGGGTCCACAGGGTTTCTTCATTGTCTAAGAAGGGTATAAGAAGCTGAAGAACAATGACAACTGATATTAGATCAACTTATGGAAAAATGTATGGAATTCTAATTGTATCCCCAAAGTCAATATTTTCTTTTGGCTTTTAGTTAAAAATAATCTCTTGACAACTGACAATTTAAGGAAAAGAGGTTTTCAAGGCCCTTCCAAATGTTTACTCTTCCTCTCACATGAAGAATCGATCTTCCATCTCTTTCTGGTGTGTCCTTTCTATGTTCAATTTTGGATTCACACTCTCAGTAAGATCGAAAGGAATTTCTCCCTTTCTGATAATATTCAATACTTGATCATCAAATTGAAGACCTTATATCCAGGAAATTTTGGGAAGAAGAAGACTTTCCTAAGAATCTTGAATGCAACTCCAAAAAACACTTGCTGAAAGATATGGCTATCCATAAATAGGCTTATATTTGATGATAAGAAGGATGACCCTCTACGAGCCGCTAACAAATTACTCAACATGATTCATGAAAATTTTACCTCCAAACGAATTACTCTTCCTAATATAGAGGATCGCAACCCCAAGGAATTGAGTTGGTCTTGTGGTATCCTGAACCAAAGCTCTCCTCAAACCAAAATTCATCTTGATCTTCAACCTTGGGAGATCAGAAAAATAAAAGAAGAGTTTCTTAAATGGATATTTAATAAACACAATTTCACTATTTTCTTAGATGGCGCTTCAAAAGGAAACCCTGGGGAGGCAGGCGCGGGTGGGATTATCTTCAATCACGGAGGAAACTTAGTCACATCTTATGCATGGGGAATAGGACATAGATCTAACAATGAATTAGAATGGCTCTCGCTTCTCCTTGCTTTTTGGATTTTACAAGACAAAATAATATTTCAAATCTCATAGTCTTTGGAGAATTGAAGCAAGTCATCCAAAAAATGAGAACCCTCTACAATCGCAGTGCAACGAACTGCAGGAGCTTACCTACTTCCACATCCTTGAGGAAATAATACCAAAGAATATATATTTTCTAATCA
>LPNX010935949.1:25053-128734 GCA_001517045.1 Pseudotsuga menziesii | reverse complement strand
TTAAGAGGGGGATTGTTAGAATATAATCCGTTAGGGTTATATAATGTAAATAAATAAATAGTAGGAAGCCAAACAGGCTGAGTGGAAGGTGAAACCCAACAGCCATGTGATTTGTATAAATATAGGCATTTGCATTGGAATAATAATCAATCGGGAGTTATTACCAACAATTTCTTTTCCAACATTTCTTGCAAATTTTGCATTTTTAGCTCTAGCAATTTTGGTGTGCTCATTATGTAAGGTGTATTACACACCAGTGTAAATTTTGGAACAATATCAATCTCCCCCTTGGAGGAATTCCTCGCACCTCATCGAAAAATGCATCCACGAATTCTTACAAGGCTTGACAATCCTCCAACTTCAAAACTTCATTTTATTTTATACTATATACACGGGCTACGTACAATTGCCATCCTTTTCTATAGAACTTCATCAGTTGCACGGATGAAATTTGTCTAATATAAAACCTTTGGAATTCCTATTACTACCCTTTGGTTTCCATCATTAATGCACTTGAAATTCTTGTTGTAGAAATCAGGTTTCAATTTGTTCATTTCCAACCAGTCCATTCCAATGAGAACATCATTAGAAGCAAGTGGAAAAACATTTAGATTTTCCCAAGTGAATATCCCATCCATTTCCAATGGACATTTCTCCACCATCTCACTAACTTTCATCTTGGTTTTGGATACCAATCGAATTGACCACGATGTACTGTGTTTTTTTATTAAAATCACAAATATTGATGATTTTAGGAGTGATATAACCATGAGTAGATCCAAGTTCAATCAAAATAGAAATAGATTTATTATAAATCCTACCTTCAACCTCAACCATGGATGATTTATGGTATGCTTATTGGTCCTCTACTGTTGCATAGATTCTAGGGACAATCTTCACCACTTGAGCCACAGTTTCATCCTCTTGTATGTTGTGAACTTGCTTGGAATCCCCATTTCAGTGTGGACAATTTATAAGCATGTGGTCCTCTCCACATTCCCAACACTAAAGTGTGTCCCTTGTCTCTTTGGTCTCTATTGGTATGTCTCCCATTGTCCTATATATCTCAGTCATCCCCTATGGTGGCTATCGTTGCTGATTTCTAAAATGAGGTGGCTTGAACCCCTTCTTTATTTCATCAAACTTCTTCTTCTTCTTGTCCTTCCATTCCTAATGGAATGATTTCCTACTTTTTTGTGAGCATAGCAATACTTAGCCTTCATTATGGTTTCATCTATATTTTGAGGCTTGTTGAGGGAAAAATAGCCAGAAGGGTGAGTAGTCCTTCCCTCTTTGAGAAATCCTTGAGGTTGAAACAATGATCCATTATTGTGAATTGTGATTTATTATTCCAAACTCCAAATGACAAAGCAAAATATTAAACAATAAATAAAACAAAATCTAACCTGAAATAAAAGGGACAAGTGCAAAGAAAAACAAAACAACAAGATTATGTCAAACCAAATGTTGATTACTCAATAGTCCAACTAAATGCAATGGTGTTACCTATGAGGTAAGGGGTTCAAAGGGAAGTCAATAGTCTTCCTTAGGTAGGTCCTCTTTATCCACATAATTGCAATATAACTAGCATAGAATAATGGAGAAACACTTACTTCTTAGCAGGAAAAAAGCAAGGGAGATTTTGCATGCCAACTTGCGGTAAGAAATGAATTGAAATATGAGATGTCAATGTGATTCTTGCAGCATAACATATCTTGGATTCTGTCGTATATAATTCATTCTCATCGCTTCCTTTGATAGGACAAATGGAGACCAAGAAAGATCTATATCCGAATATGAACACCCTTTCTTTGAACTAGTTTTTCAAGTACATAAAGTGTTAGAAAAACAATATCACAAAGAAATAACAATAAACAAGATGCAAATATTAAACAAACTAACACATTATAAGAGAGACACCAATATAACGTGGTTCACCCAATATGGGCTACGTACACATAGAAATCATCAATCCTGTATTATTATATCATCCATCAAAATGAAGGGATACAACCTACAACAAACCCACTGCACTTTCTCTTCACTCTCTCACAATGTCTCTCTCACAATCACAAATAATGTTTTTTCAATGCTACAATACAATACATAGTCGTGTTACAATTCTTTCCTTTTATAGGGGAATTACCATGGGAAAATAGCATGGGCCCGTAAACGGGCCCTTGAACCCCCAATGGGGGGGCGATTACCCTCATATATAATATTCCTGATATGATATCAGATTGGAATACTAACTCTGTTACTGATATAATTAAAATTTGAAATTAAACTTTACAATTAAACCAGTCACTTCTTAATGCAGGGAAAAATATAGGACGTAGTACTAGAAAATATGGGAATGGCAGTGGGATAATGGAATATACAAAGAGAAAAATTTGGATAGAGAGAGTTTTTTCCCTAAGAACTTGGCTGTTGGTTCCTTTTATGTTTTGAAATCAGCTCCGCTAAAGTCTACTCCCACACTTCTGGGTGTCCCAACCGGTTCAAAATAGGAAACAACCATCACCTCCATTCAACCAATGGCTAAGATAGTATTAAGAGATGTTTAGAAATGTGTCATAAAGTTATATCAATGAAAAATCAGGTTTATATAAAAACAAATTCAGGTTTATAGATATCAGGTTTATAAAACTAGCTCTTAGGACAGCTCACTAGCTTTGTCTTCAAGATTTTCCAAACAAGTCAACGAGGCTATGAATTCTCATTTTCAGACATTAGAGGATTATATATAAATTTTAAGAGCACATAAGAATAGGAATGAGTATATTTTGTGGCACATAGGTCGAATTATGCATTTTATGGTAAAACTAGTCAATTCTAGGTGCAAAACTAGACTAGGTTGGGTAAAACGAAGAAAACTCAATCATACAGACCCAGTTTGATATGAAAATTACAAAGTATTATTATAAAATAATTTCACATAAAAATATGTTTAAATTAATCTCATTAATAACCTATAAATCTCTCTTTAACAATATGCATCAATGCAGTGCATTTTAGAAGCAAAAATCAAAGGAATACTTGGATATTCGAACCCTCAAGTACTCGAAAATTATGTATCTGATAAAGAAATTTGATGCACTATCATTAATGTCTGTAATCTAATACCATATCCCTAATTAAACTCTAGTTGGCTGCTCCTTAACTTATGTATGACAAGCAAAGAGATGGGGAGAAGAGACGGAGATGGGAACATGGGACTTGGGCCACATCACCCAAGAGAAATGAGGCTCATCACTCAGTATTGAATCCAAGATTCACATAAAATTGAAACAATAACAAAACAAACTGAATATGGGTGTTGGAATTATCCTTAATTAGACCTTGGGTGACTTGTTGAACAAATCCATCACATGTTGATCAAGTTGTCACTTGCTAAAACCTAACCCTAACCCAATGGTGCACCCTCCTTGAGGAAAATATCATGTATGAGTCATATATGATTTTTCCATGTCATTAACTCTTCATAAAAATAGAAACTACACCCTCCTTTGGCCCAAATTTGCATGCTTTTACCCTGATTGTTTTTCCTGCACTTTCTGCTTTTGTAAATGCTCTTCAAAATAGAAACTACACCCTCCTTTGGTCCAGAGTTTCCTGCTTTTACCCTGATTGATTTTCCTACACTTTCTTCTTTGTAACTAATGGATTTTATTTTCTTTTGGTTTGTTTCCATCTTTTCCTGACTGTTTGCTTTTGCCAGTTTCAATTTGACATCTTAGGCAAGTTGGCTTGCCCCAATGCGCCCTCCTTTAAATGGAAACTAATTTCCACATATATTATTTACATATTAATTAATAATGACATAAAAATAACTCATAATTGGAAACTAACTTGTTATAAGCCTCTTAAGTAATAATTTAACAAAATACCATAGGTACATTCATTAATGTCACTTTTGATCCCCTAGGTGTTTGGCAAGGTCAACACTTTTGGTGTTCATTAAGGAAGGGGGATGACAATCCTCCCCTCCCAAGTCTTCTTGTCCCCAAATAGAAGCAGTCCAGGGTATTTCAATATTTTCGCATCCTCCCAAGTGGCATATTCACTAGGAAACCCTTTTCGCTACACTAGATATTCTTTAATGGTCATGTTCCTCAACCTTCTATCTCTAGTATGCAAAAATTTATTTGACACTAAGACAAAATGGACTTCATCATCAACGGGTGGAAGTTCTTCTGATACAAATATCTTTTGTCTAGCTGCTTTCTTCATGCAAGATACATGAAAAACATTGTTGATATTGATCTCTGGTGGCAATTCCAACTCATATGCCACTTCACCAATCTTCTTTAGAATTTTGTAAGGCCCATAGAACCGTGGTTGGAGTTTCTCATCCCCTCTTTTCTTCAAAGATGACTATCTGTAAGGTTGCATCCTTAAGTAGAGTAAGTCTCCTCGAAAAACTCTATCAATCACGTGCTTGTTAGCATTCCTTTTCTGTTGGTTCTATGCAACCTGCAAATTTTCTTTGAGTGCCCTTAGAATGTCTTGGTTTTCCTGTAGCTAGCCTTCGTATTTTTGGGATCTGCAATCTCCAGACATTATATCTACAAAATATGGAGCCTCATACCCATATAAATCCATGAATGGTGTCATCCTGATGGACAAATCAAAAGTGGTGTTATAGTAGAATTCTCCTATATGAAGCAATGTGGCCCAAGATTTTTGTTGTCCTATGACATAATTGCGAAGGTAGCCCTAAATTCGTTGATTCACTCTTTCAATTTGAATATCAGGATTAGGGTGATAGCTTGTTCTCGTATCATATTTGTTCCCACTAGTTCAAACATAGCTTTCCAAAAAGCATTGGTTAACTTGTTGTCCCGGTCACTTATTATGATTTTAGGAAAACCATGGAGTCTGAGAACATCTTTGAAAAATAAGGCAACAACTTCATTAGCTGATATAGTGGAGGTGAATGAAAATAAATGTGTGAATTTGGTCAACCTGTCAACCACCACATAAATTCTATCTTTTCCTTGGACCTTTGGTAGCCCGGTGATATGAAACCCATGGAGACACTTTCCATTTCTATTCTAGAATATGAAGAGGATGGAGGAGTCCAACAGGGTGTGTGTGCTCCACTTTGTTCTACTGGAATGCAGTACACTCCCCCACATGCCTTAGAACATCTTCCTTGAGGCCCTTCCAGGTGAACCTCTCTCTTATCTTCATGTAAGTCTTCAGAAAACCAAGGTGGACAACAATTGGTGCATTATGTGCAACTTCTAGGATCCTCTTCTTTAGTTCTGATCCAAGAACTAAAAATTTCCTATCCTTGTAGTATATGAGGTAATCATGTACTTTGTATTCTTCATTATATATTACCCCATCCAAAATCCCACATGCAAACTGATTTTTTTAGTACTCAGTGCCCAACTGTATTTTCCATTCAGTCAGCATTTGTAGCAAAGAGAGTGTGGGTTTGCAGGAAAGTGCATCAGCGACCACATTCATATTTCCCTTTCTATATGCAATGTCAAAGTCACAGGATTGGACTTTTCTCACCCATTTTTGTTGCCTTTCATTGAGCTCCTTTTGGGTAAGTAAGTGCCTTAGAATATTGTGATCAGTCTTCACTATGAATTTTTCTCCCACCAAGTACTGTCAAAACTTGGCCAACGCATGCATGATGGACAACATCTCCTTGTCATATATTGAATACAACCTTTCATGAGGCTGCAATTTTCTGCTCTCATATGCAATATGATGCCTTTCTTGCATTAAAAAGCTCCAATGCCTTCCCCTGAGTCATCACATGCCAACACAAAAGGCTTATAAAAATGAGGCAATGCAAGTACCAGACAACTGCTTATTATTTCTTTCATATTTTGGAAAGCTTGTTTTGCCTCCCTATTCCAACTGAATTCACCCTTCTTGGTCAAATCTGTCAAAGGTGTAGTGTAGTTGGAGTAACCTTTGACAAATTTATGGTAGTAGTTCCAAAGGCCAATGAAGCCTCTAAACTAGCAGAATGATCATATTTTTAAAAAGGGAATCATTTCTAGCATTGTGGAGGTGATGTTTGATGATGGAAAATTGTGGATTTACTTCAAAGTCTCTTAAATTCTTTACGAATTCAAGGTCTGATGTTCTTTGGGAAATATTGATCCGAGTTGATTCCAATAGCCTCACAGAATTCAAAGTATCCCTTCTGTGGATGGATTCGAGCTAATTTAAGAAATACATACACAAGTTTTAGTTGAAGGTAAAGGAACTGTGTGAAAATATAATGAAACCCTTAATGTTTTGATCCCTCCTCTAGGATCATATTTAGGATACAAATGAGTCCTGAGATAAATTATTATTAATATTCCCAAGAACTTATAAATAAGTGAAAAATATTTAGCGCAGGAGGAAATAAGGAGGTCAGTTAAGAAGGAAGGTTTTTTTTAAACAATCAAGAATTTTTTTTAATTAGATTTTAGATTAGGGACGATAATCCCTAAAAGAAAACTAAATGGGATGAAGAAGTGCCTACCTTTAACTTCATTGACACTACGATATTCCACTTCTTCTTTAACCACATCATCTCATGATTTTCCATTCCCAAACAATTAGTTTTGATAACAAAAATCACTTCCAAAATGATACTTTTGATAAGTTATCATCTTTGTTAGGATTGAGACATGAATTCTATACCTCTTACTATCCTTAGGCAAATGGGAAAGTTGAATTTGTAAACAAAATCATCAAAACCATGTTTCAATGGAATGTCAATAAAACAAATCCAATTGGCATAATATGTTGTCTCCTACCCTATGAGCATACTAGACATCAGTTAATACCTCCACAATATTTACTCTGTTTCACCTTGTTCAAGGGGTAGAAGTAATTCTACCCATTGAATTCCAACTCTCTGCACTCCAATCAACCACCGAACTATTACCCGACACCTTAACATTGGAGCAACTACTATTCACTTTGGATTACCCTGATGAAGAACTTCATGATTCATTACAACAAAATGAAGCCATTAAACTTTGATATAGATCACACTATGACCATCATGTCCATCCTCACACTTACAATGAAGGTGATTTTGTCCTTGTTTTCAACTACAAAAAAAGGCAAAAAACTATGACATAGTAAGTTTGTATCTAGGTAGACCATACCTTACATGGTTAAACAATGCTTACCCAAGGGAGCATATGTCTTAAGTGGCCTTGAAAGAATACTTCTTCTAAATAGTAATGTCGATGTCCATAACACTTAGTTCTCCTTGGATGCACTATGTTTTTTGTTAGTTTTTGTTCATTGTCATACTCTTGTCATAATCACTATTACAATTGGGTACTTGTGTCATGTGTGTAGGATCATCATTTACACCATAAAACAATGGTGCATGTACTTCAGTCACAACTATACCATCTCAACCTAACATATAGGAAATGTATTCCCTCTAGTTACATTGCATTTACTGATTACTCCTACTGATAACCATAGGGTCCTAATTCTCATTCATAGAACACCATCATTTTGTTATCAAGAAGAGCATGTTCTCCCATGAGTGTGCACACCATTACAAACCCATTCATATTTTGGAATCCATGATGTTGAACCATCCCAATATCGAGGCATATGATCACTAACCCTTTGTCAGGTTGAAACCGCATATCATTTCCTTGCATATTGTTCATCTCATCCCTAAGATTCCCCAACACGTGTTACAATTACGATTCATAGATAACATCTCACCCCCCCATGAGCAGTAGATAATCTGCGATCCTCTTTGCATCATCAACCCCTAAGGAGACAAAAATGGGGCCCCAACCTCTAAAGACACCAATTCCATTTAGTTATTTCCACAAGAACATTCAACATGGCATTTATTCACAAGGAACTTGTCTTCTCATTTGCACAAAACCATTACATCATCATCAAAATAATTATTTATCTCCCTAATCTACTCAAAACCATGGGAAATACACCCATAATTAAATATGTATAAATTGTTCCCCAATTCACCCAAAATTGTGGGAATACCATCACATTATTCTTTTGGTAGCACCCCATGGCCGCCCTTGAACAATGTACTTGAGTGCACATAAACCTAGCATTGTCAGTTTTGTCATTCACCTCACCCCATCAATATTGTGCCTATAATAAAAACCTTCATACATAGTTTGTTTCCCTTTGTCACAAACTATGTCAACATTTGAAGAATGGTGATGTCAATCACTCATCCATTTTACATTGATCAAGGGAATTCATGAGCCTCATGTTTATCAACCAGTATTGTGTCAAGGTTTTCAGTGTCCCTATTGGATACAAAATTATAATGCTTCTTGAGATAAGGACCTTGTCCTATCAATTTATCCAACACTCATCAACATCATATCACTCCATTCTGAGAGTTATAGTAATTACCGTTGTACCTTGGGGTCCCTTCTCATCAATATAAGGGATTGCCTCAAACTATGTAGAGAGAGTCATTAATGATCCCTAACTTAGTGGTATTCCTTATGCTTGACACCATCAAGTCTATTGCATAAGGGGGAGTAGTACATTTTGATGGTAGCATTGTTCACATTTATGATCCATGGCAGCATCACATTTAGTATAGTGAAGTTCTACATCCAATAACTTCACTATTATTCAGGGCCCCCACCCTAATGGGATGTTCATGACCATCAGTAGTTTCACTTATTCCACACTATAAACATTATTTTTAGGATCCGTATACTCATACAAGGATTGAACCCTCCATCATACTTGTAGCAGTAGTATCAAGATTCAACACTTTTGTCTCCTCTTATTGTAATATATTTTGACATATTTTCACGAACATGAATATTCATGTATCCTTTGTATAAAACACCAGTCATTCTTTATAGCTTCAATGGGCATCACCAACAATCTTCCACATAGGGATGTATTTTTACCCATAAGCTCTTAATAACTTATTAGAACATGAAGAGAAAGAAACGATGATGCATTTTTTCCCCACAATATCTTCTAACTTATTACATCAAGGGGCATATATTAACGCTTGAATTATACACACATATGACATTTTGGATAATCTTGCAGAAAGTTTCATAAAAATACAACACACGTCTTACCAAATACGTCCTCATTAGATCCATAAGGGAAATTGATCCCTACAATGGCAAGGTAGGTTAGTATAGAAAATCACATAATTAATTGCATTCAACCCCATGCTACTAGCGTGACTATTTGTTCAACAACCCACACATACTACAACGATTTTTCCTTTGAAAACCTCAAAGATATAAAAACAATAGGACCACTTATTTCTACAACACATTCAAATATGATAACAGCTCCCTTGCATCCAAAATTTGAACTCAACTTCTCACATGCTTCAGAGCATTCAATCCCCAGGCTTCATGTTAGTTGTGGAGCCTGATCTTCCTTATTCAAATATGTTATTGTTTAGTTGTGTTTGTACCCCAAGTTTTACTGTACACGCATCCAATCAAGAGGGTGCGGGGGGACATCATCCCCCCGTGGGGGTCCGATGTTGTGTCCGTTCCTTAATGAACACCAAAAGTGTTGACCTTACCAAACACCCAGGGGATCAAAAGTGACATTAATGAATGTACCTAAGGAATTTTGTTAAATTATTACTTAGGAGGTTTATACTAAGTTAGTTTCCAATTATGAATTACTTCTATGGAATTATTAATTAATATGTAAATAATATATGTGGAAATTAGTTGACATGTCAAGGAGGTTGCTTGGGGCAAGTCAACTTGCCTAAGATGTCAAGTATAAACTGGGAAAGAAAGTGGTTAGGAAAAGATGGAAACTAACTAAAACCAAAGAAAATTTTGATGTGTTTGTAACTTTGGAATGTATTCACTTGTATATTTTATGTATTGTACCCCGATGTTTATTCCGGGAAGTATTCGTAATGTAATTGGGTCGTGTCATACCCCGATGTTCCTATCGGGAGAATCAATAATGTAAACAAGTCATGTAAAGTCATATAGGGTAATGCTCCTTATTGTTCAAGGGTTAAAGTCCCCACAGTTTTGGGGCACTAGGGTTATTAGACTCTCCTAGAGAAGTCGACCCTAGGTGAGTTAATGTAAGTCGGGTCATTAGTACCCCAGTTGTGGTTACTCGAGCCTACATAACTGAGTTAGGATTACTCGAGCCTACATAACAGAGTCAAATATTAAGTGAACGAAAGAATATAAATAGAGAGTGGAACTCTCTATTTATCACACACACACACACTCATTGGGGCGCATGAGTGAGAGAGGAGAAGCTCTCTCAAGTGAGAGAGAGAGAACAGCTATGGAGATCATATTTTCTGTCTTTGGGTTTTTACTGCTACCATTGGTGCTCATTATATCTCTGAGGAATTTGCGGGGTTTTCTCCTTTATGGTTTCCCCAAGGAAAATTCTTTGTGTCTCTTGTCTCTTGTGTTTATTGTTATGCATGTTATTCTCTCAGATAAGATCCTAAGATCATATTGCTTAAATGATAAAAATCTAACATGGTATCAGAGCTAACCTGAGAAGAAGACACTGTGCATCTATAGAAGCTAGGGCTTCTTACTTTTTGGGTCTCTCTCCAGAATCCATCAGCAAAAGAACGCTAGGCTAACTCTCCATTGAAGGGTGCCTCTTTCTGTCGAAGCGGAATTTGAATTCGGGCATTTTCAGTTTTTGCTGCAGGAAATTCGGGATTCTTACATAAGAGGAATTTTTGAGTGAGCCCAACATAGGATTACCCTCCTCATAAAAATATAATTTTAGAGACCTAGGTCGAGATTTTTGGTTGGATGAAACTCCGGGAAAGTCAAACCTTAGTTTGACCCCAAGCCTGAAAAACCCTAAAATACTAAAACTGATTGTTTTGGTAGCTTCGCTATATCTTGAGATTGAAGAAGGATCAAGTGCCAAAACTTTCACAGGTAAAATATGAATTCCTGATGTAGACGTTTCCCAAGTTTAAGCCTCATATTCACTATATTATAGTAGATATGATTCCTCCAAGTTAGGCTTCCAACCTCTCCTAGGATTCCTCCCCAAACAGGACACCTGGGGAGAATTGCTATATCTCGGGCTACGAAGGTCCAAATGAAATTTACCAAGATGTTCCAAAAAGGGCATGAAATTTAATTTTTGTGGTAAAATTTTCAAACCTCGAAGATGAAAGAGTGACACGTGGCAGTCCGTACAACTTCACTATGTTGAATAGTCCTGAAATAGGTCACCTTGGGAAAATGCTCGTAAGGACCAATTGGTGAAACAAATTCTGATGAAACCTATGGTTTTGGAAAGAGGATGGATGATGTTACCTTAGTACTAAATTTTAGACATAGAGGAGTAGTAATTTCGATGATACCGTAGAAACAGTATCAGGCATTTTTGCAAAAGAAATTGGAAAACTAGGGCTTCCTGTTCCAGGAGCTTCCCTCCACTGTTTTCAGAAAAGGAGTACATTGGAAAGCTCGTCTTGAAGAGGTATATATTTCTATCCAATCATATATAAAAGATTCCAAGTTTTTAAAATTAAGGTTTCTCTGACAAACCCTAGATCAACCAGCTTCGGAACCAGGATGAACACCTCAAATCGGTAAGATCTAATCTTTTTCTATTTACAGTCAAAGTTCTCATTTCAAGATGACTAATCACACCAGCTTGATGACAAGCTTGGTGAGGCTGACAACTTCCAAGCATGGAGTATAGGATCTCACTATTTCTTGAAAGAAATGAATTGGACACCCATATAAGTAGAGAGGTTCCAGTTCCAGAGGGAGATGAGGCTAAAATCCTTACACAAGAAGAAATTGGTCAAGGCCAAGAAGATCATTGTTGATTCAATCACAGATCACCTTATACCACAAGTGTATTCCCTAAAGACACCGAAATATATTTTTGATTCCTTGATCAAGCTATTTGGAGGAAAGAACATAAATTGGAAGATGACTTTGAGAAAATAGTTGAAGAATGTGAAGATCCAGAATGCAAATACCATACAGTCGTAATTTACAAGGGTCTCTCAAATCAAAGAACAACTTGAAGCGGTAGAAGAAGAAGTGGAGAATGCAGAAGTTATGATAATGGCCTCCTAGGATCATGGGATTCATTCATTCGAGGAATGTACACCAGAAGGAAGTGATTACCTTCAGCAGACTTTGGGAAGAGTGAACAGAAGAAGAAGCTCGACTCATAATAAGAGAAGAGAAGATGGGAGCAACTGAAGATCTAGCTCTCGTGATTCAAAGAAGATCCCTCAAGCGATGAGGAATATGAAGAACTCAATTTTTGAAGAACCTCTTATCCATATTAAGCATTTGGATAAGAAATTATGTTGTTATGCATGAAGAAGATGATGAAGTTGAAAGGAGTCTACCCACGAAACAAATAAAGATAAGTCTTCAATTGTCATTCCATGATATTGTTTTGTTATGTAGTTGATGTATTATGCATGATAGAATGTTTGCATTAATGACAATATACTACTAATATGCATGTAATGGGTAAGTAGTCCATGGTGGTGCTATACAACTCTCCATTGCTACTTATCTAGAATGAAACCTCTTTGCTGACATATTGGATTTGTACACAATCTCAATGTTGTCCTAGTAGACATGGAAGGCATATAGAAAGTTTCCGAGAGATATGGATGAATGTTGTATTGGGTAAAATAGTTGCATGATTATATCTTGATGCAAAATAATTTTTCATTATGAATATACCCTATGAAATGTTTCTAACCATACAACTAATGCATTTGACTTGTAGGAAAAATCATGTAAAATCGCCTACAAGCAAAGAAGGACGAGACTTGTTCCGAAGAACAAGCAATGATAGTTCAAGAAATAATCCAAGAATAATATGATGAATGCAGCGATATCATTGATGCAGAACCTTCCAGCTATGAAGAATTAGCCAAGAAATAAGGAGAGTAACAGTTCAAGAAGAGTGATGTCTAGTATTGAGACCTGAAGGGAAGTTCGTAGTTCCATCATGCAATATATGGAAACATCATGGGATACAAGGCAATATTCGTAACATGCGGATTCTCACGAAAAGAAGGCATAGACTACGAAGAGACATTTGCAGCCATTGGAAGTTAAGACACATGACAGGAAGACTCATGTGTGCAAATAAAAAAAGGCCTTGTACGAGCTTAGAAGGCACCCATGGGACAACACATACATGAGGAGCTTGAAGATCACCTAGAGTGATGAAGATATCAACCTTTGCTACAAGGTTGAAGATGAAAAAATATAGAGGATGACAGGCTCATAGATGGGTGTGAGAAGAACATTTTCAAGATAGAGGATCTTGATATCCAGTGACCCTAGATGGATACATAGAATATTAGTAGCAGAGGAAGCTACTTGTATCTCTAGTAGAGAATATTTTAGTGCATAGAGTACAAAAGACAGAGGGAGTATGATGCTTTGCTTCAGAGGTAGTGACTGCAGAAGATCCTGAGGTTCGACATAGTACAACAGGATGGATAGATTACCGATGACTCCAGGATTTACTGAGAGTAAAGCGGATTCCAACCTTTTCTTCAAGGTTGAAGGTGGAATACCGGTGATGCTGTTGTTATATTTTGATGACTTGTTCTTGACAAAAAAGAGGAACTCATTGAAGTTGCAAGAAGGAGACTTGCTGTCGAGTTCAAGATGAAGGACTTGGATATGATGCACTACTTTCTAAGCATGGAGGTGTGGCAGAATGTGGATGGAATCTCCATGGGACAAGGGAAGTATGCAGTAGAGATCCTGAAGAGGTTCAGGATGATAGACTGCAAGGCCATGACCACACCTATGGCATCAAACCTGAAGCTATTGATTGTTGCTTCATTAGAGATAGTTGATGCCATGATGTATCGTCAGATGATTGGGTCCTTGATGTACCCGACGAATACGAGACCAGATATTTGTTTTATTGTGAACACATTAAGACATGTTCAGTTGATGGTTGCAAAGCATGCAGTGAGGTACCTAAAGGGTACAGTTAAGTATGGGTCCAAGTATAATACAAATCAGAATATTAACCTGGAGGGTTATGTTGATTCAGATTGGGTAGGAAGTGCCATTGATAGAAAGAGCACTTCTTGGTGTAGCAGGAAGCAGTCCTACGTGGCACTGACTACAGCCGAGGAAAAATATGTTGCCACTTGCTATTTGGGAGGTAGTATGTTTCTTTTGAAAACTACTATTTGATATGGTTGGTCTGACTTGCATTTTTTTATGATGCAGAGAGGAGTAGTGAAGCTCCAGTATGTGATCCAGATAGAGATCTCTCGAAAGAGGGATTTCTAGCATAGCAGGTGAGATAGGTTGTCTGAGCATAAAATCCTGGAGAAGCTCGTAGGCAGCTCAGACGTAAATGGTCCTGTAGGTTGTCCTTGGATGTAATAGGTCTTGGTGAAGCTCGCAGGTTATCCTTGGATGTAATCAGCCTTGATGTGATTCTATGCTAGAAATGGCCAGAGTGAAGTTTGAGTACTTCAGGGAGAAGCTTGGTGTTCTCTAGATCGAGGTTCCTTCCAAGAGGAAGTGATGAGTCTGTGAGCTCTTCTGACATGGTGATAGGATTGGTTCCTTCCATGGTCAGATATAAGCCAGAGCCAGTCTGATATGACTATGGGATTAACTCCCACATGGTCAGAAACAAGTGCAGATCCATTCTGATATGACTATGGGATTGGCTCCCACATGATCAGATGTAAGTGCAGAGCCATTCTAATATGACTATGGGATTTGTTCCCACATGATCAGATGTAAGTGCAGAGCCATTCTAATATGACTGTGGGATTGGCTCCCACATGATCAGATATAAGTGCATATCCTTTCCCCGGATGATAGATGGTGTGTCCTATCATGCCGATGGATGTAAGTGCAGAGCCTTTCTCTGGATGGTAGATGGTGTGTCCTACCATGCCGATAGATATAAGTGTTGAGCCCTTCCTTGGATAGTAGATGGTGTGTCCTACTATGCCAGAGGATGTAAGTGTTGAGCCATTCTAACTGGGTCAGATATAAGTGTTGTGCCTTTCTCTGGATAGTAGATGGTGTGTCCTTCTATGCCAGTAGATGTAAGTGTTGTGCCTTTATTTGGATAGTAGATGGTGTGTCCTACTATCCTAGTAGATGTAAATGTTGAGCCTTTCCTTAGATGATAGATGGTGTGTCCTATCATGCCAGTGGATGTGAGTGCTAGGCCTTTCTGACATGGTGGTGGATGTGTTCCTCCCATGGTCAGATGTGAGTGCTAGGAGTGCCTTTCTGACATGGTTGTTGGATGTGTTTCTCCCATTGTCAAATGTAAGTGTTGGGTGAGCCATTCTGACCAAGGGTCAGATATAAGCGCTGAAGAAGACCTACATGGAGGCTATGCCTACAACTAGCATGAAAAAGGGTTGGCTCTGTAGAACTTCCTATGACGAGAAGAATCGAGAGATAGCACCAGCGATGATGATCCAGTAGTGATGATCCAAATCCAATAATGATCCAGATCCAGTGATGATCCAAATACAGTGATGATCTAGATCCAGTAATGAAGATGACTTGATGATGATCCAGATGATACAGAGAAGAAGACATGTGCTGATAAATTGTGTCAAGAGAATACCTTCCTAGTTAAGAGGGAGTGTTGATGTATTTGTAACTTTGGAATGTATTCACTTGTATATTTTATGTATTGTACACCGATATTTATTCCGGGAAGTATCTGTAATGTAATTGAGTCATGTCGTACCCCAATGTTCCTATTGGGAGAATCAATAATGTAAGCAAGTCATGTAAATTCATAGAGGGTAACCCTCCTTATTGTTCAAGGGTTAAAGTCCCCATAGTTTCGGGGCACTAGGGTTTTTAGACTCTCCTAGAGAAGTTGACCCTAGGTGAGTTAATGTAAGTCGGGTCATTACTACCCTAGTTGTGGTTACTCTATCCTAACATAACTGATTTAGGATTACTTGAGCCTACATAACATATTCAAATATTAATCCTAACGAAAGAATATAAATAGAGAGTGAGACTCTCTATTTATCACACACACACACACACACTCATTGGGGCGCATGAGTGAGAGAGGAGAAGCTCTCTCAAGTGAGAGAGAGAGAACAACTGTGGAGATCATATTTTCTGTCTTTGGGTTTTTACTGCTGCCATTGGTGCTCATTCTATCTCTGAGGAAGTTGCGGGGTTTTCCCCTTTATGGTTTCCTTGAGGAAAATTCGTTGTGTCTCTTGTCTCTTGTGTTTATTGTTGTGCATGTTATTCTCTCAGATAAGATCCTAAGATCATATTGCTTAAATGATAAAAATCTAACAGAAAATCCATCAGTTACAAAATTAGAAAGTGCAGGAAAAGAAATCAGGGTAAACACAGGCAACTTTGGACCAAAGGAGGGTGCACTTTCTATTTTGATGAGTAGTTACAAAAGCATAAAGTGCAGGAAAAGAAATCAAGGTAAAAGCAGGAAACTATGGGCCAAAGGAGGCCACATTTTCTATTTTGATGAAGAGTTAATGACATGAAAACATCATACATGACGCATACCTGCTATTTTCCTCAATGAGGGTGCACCATCGGGTTAGGGTTAGGGTTTAGCAAGTGCCAACTTGCTCAAAAAGTGACGGAGTTGTTCAACAAGTCACCGAAGATCTACTTAAATATAATTCCAACACCATTATTCAGTTTGGTTTGTTATTTTTTCAATGTTATGTTAAAATTATCTTCAATATTGAGTGATGAGACTCAGCTCTCTTAGGTGATGCACCCCATGTCCCATGTTCCTCTCTCCCTCTCTTCTCCTCGTCTTCATTGTAGGTCACATAGAAGCTAAGGAGAAACCAACTAGAGTTTGATTCATGATCTTATAGAAGGTTCCCACCATGAATGACAAAGCATCAGGTGTCTTTATCATATCCATTAGTTTGCAGTAGTTGAGGGTTCGAATATCCAAGTCTTCCTTTGATTTTTGCTTCTAAAATGGACTGCAATGATGCATATTGTTAAAGAGAGGTTTATAGGTTATTAATGAGAGTAATTTCAACATATTTGGCTGTAAAATTATGTTATAATAATTTTTTGTAATTTTCATATCAATATGAGTCTGTATGACTAAGTTTTCTTGCTTTTACCCAACCTAGTCTAGATTTGCACCTAGAATTGACTAGTTTCGCCATAAAATGCATAATTAGACCTCTGGAGCACCAAATATACTCATTCCTATTCTGATGTGTTCTTAAAATTTATATCTAAGCCTTCGATTTCTAAAACTGATAATTTGTATCCCCTTGACTTGTTTGGAAAATACTGAAGACGAAGCTAATGAGATGTCCTAAGAGATAGTTTCACCTTTGCAACCTATAGAAGCACTTTTTCTTGCCTCTGATCTGTATAAAACTGAAAATTTTGATATATAACTTCATAACAGAGTTCTAAAAGTCTCTTAATACTATCTTATCCACTGGTTGATTGAAGGTGATGGTTCATTCCTAGTTTGCATCGGTTGGGACACCCAGAAGCGTGGGAGTATACTTCAGCGGAGATTATTTTGAAACCTAAAAGGACCCAAGATCCAAGTTCATAGGGAAAGAAATATATCTGTCCAAATTTGTCTCTTGGTATCTTCCATTATCCCACTTCCATTCCCATATTTTCCAGTACTACCTATATTTTTCCCTGCATTAAGAAGTGACTAGTTTAATTGTAAAGTTTTAATTTCAAATTTTAATTATATCATAAACAAAGTTAGTATTCTGATCTAATATCATATCATGGATATTACAGTGGTATCATAGAATGGTCCTCCATACATTCTCTTCATATCCATCAATGATTCCAAAATTCAATTCTGATTCTAGAAGGAAGACCTATGAAGCAGAGGAAGTTGGCTCTGTGGAAGGGAGATTCCAAGAGGACATGGAGGAAAAGGATGTGTTCAAAAATTTTGTGAGAAACGTGTTGAAATGGCTACAATATATCTCAACCAATATCATTCATTCTGGTTAAGAGACCAAATATTTCCTATCTAAACAGTTAGATGCCAAATATGGAGAAGGGAGTAGCATTGGTTCCCAGTTGTAAGAGAGGAAGATCTTGGGTGGATATATTTTTCTAAGAAAGGGCCTCATAATAGGCCTCTTGATTTGAAATATGAATTGAAATTCCAGCTATGACCCACCATGCCCAAGTTTGTGGAGTACCCAAAAGAAGGCCATGAAGTGCATACTGAATCAATTGCTTCATGGGAGGAGAAGTATATTGCCTATCAAACCTTGACTGAAGAGTGCAGAAGGGTTTTTCCATTCAGATACTTTTGTGAAACTCAATATAGAGGGAGTCCCATAAAATTTCAAATTGTTAAGAACCCGTGTCAACCCCCCTCTTTATTTTGTCGGTATATTTTGTCGGACGCATATGCTTTGTAAGTCGTCCCATTAGTATGATGTATTATCCCACATTCATGGAGAGTAAGTAATAGTTGTTAAGTCATCTAGTTAATAGGTTACATTATCCCACATTCATGTGGAGTAATAGTTGTTTAGATTAGAATTAGTATATAAGTATGTGTTGAGGCTAATGAGAGCATCGAAGAGTTATTTTGTATTGAGCTTGCTCAAAGGAGGTTGCCCCCTCGAAGTGGCCCACGATCAATAAAATATCTTTTGTGCTCCAATATTTATGCTATATCGTGCATTTTGCTTGTTCATTGCTGGAGGTTCTCCACATCTGGTATCAAAGCACATTTTTGGACCCATTGGGTGGAATTTCGGGGAAAAAAAAACTATGCCATGCTTCCTGGCGTTGTGAGCCTTACAGTTGTTCTTCTTCTTGCAGCAATATTATTCATCCGGATCAGGGATTAAACCCTATCTGCTTAGTTGTGGGAAGTATTTGGGCATAGCCCTAAAACTCATTGTGAGGAGTACCACAGGAACCCCGAAGTAGCTAGCCATTGAGAGGACCTTCCAAGCGAAAAGGGCAACGACCCCCACCAGATTGACTAGATTCCCACTCATGAGGAAAACCAAAGATCTGTCATTTTTGTCCAAGCGGTTAGCAGTTTTACCTGTGCCGTGAAGTGAGGGCTACTGCCCTAATACTCAAGCTTTGGTGGCCAAGTGACTACCTTTGAACCAATAGTAAGATGAATATACCTAGGGTCCATCTCTATTTACAGTTGATAACGTGCAGAATTTCAGAATTGTCACAGATCATTTACTCCATTTCCTATTGATAAAACGCAGCTTCTAGCACCGCCACAGAATAGTTCTTTAGCAAAAAAAAGTATAAATTTCTGTTTTTCAGCCATATCTTCCTTGATTTAGCTCCGTTTTCCTTGAAATTTCACTGTCACCCTCGTAATACCATTATGCATATTCCTTCATTGAGGCCCTTATCCCCAATTTCACTTCCTCAAGGCCGAAATTCCACATTTGTCAATTTTTAGAATTTGTCATAAGTTCTTTGATTCTCACCCAATCACCTTCAAATTTTTCCACAGTGTTCATTTTCCATTTCTGCTTCATTGTCCCTCTTTGACAAATTTTCCAATTCCTTCATCTCACCTCTGAAATTCACATTTTCTGCTTCTTGTCCCTAAAAAAGTGTCCAAAACCCCATAAAACCTCAATTACCCCCCCCCCCAAATTTTTCCCAAATCAAAAATCTAATTTTCTAAAACCCTCTCCATTTTTGTTTTTCTACCCATTATCTGACAAAAAAAAAAACAAACTGCTTATGGTTGTCACCTTTGTCGGAGCAAATAAACAAATGGAAGAAGAACTTGCCGCCATCAAGTCCAAACTTGACGATCTAGATCAAAAATTTCTCGGCCTCCATCTTCAACATTCACCCATGAACAACTGTCACCAGCCTGAGTCTTCTGCAGACACTGGGTTCTCATCGTTTAACAACTTCCGTGGGCCAAAGATGGATTTTCCTCACTTCAATGGTGATGATCTGACTAGATGGATTTATAGGGCAGAACAATATTTCAATCTACATAACACTTTTGATGTCAATATTACATCCTTTCATTTGGAACATGAAGCACTTCAATGATTCCGTTGGTACATCAAGGCTGATACCGAGCCAAATTGGACAGATTTTTCCCAACTCCTCTTGCAGCAATTTGGTCCTAGTGCTTTTGATGACTTTACAGGAGCACTCACCAAACTTTGCCAAACTGGCACTGTGCGAGAGTATTAGACAGAATTTGAGAAACTCGCCAATCACACTGAGGGATTGCTTGATGCATTCTACCTTAGTTGTTTTATCAGTGGTCTAAAGGATGCAATATGCTCTGAGGTTAAAATGTTCTGCCCCAACACAATGATGGAATCCCTCGAGTTGACTAAGCTAGTAGAGGACAAGATCTGGGCTCAACAATGCTCCAAATCCTCTCTTGTTCCATTCAGACCTATGGTTCCTCAAAGAACCCAAAATCCGCCAACTCCAAGAACCACTCCTATCAAGCATTTGTCTGAGGCAGAGATGTAGGAACGTCAAGAAAAAGGGATTTGTTATAATTGTGATGAGAACTTCACCCGGGGACATAGATGTGTTGAGCAAAAGCTCTATCTCTTGGATGTGGATTCTCCACCCGCACCTGAAATTTTTTGTGATGCTCAGGATCCCACAGATGATGATGGTGACATTCAACAACTTCCTGCTCCAGATGACAAACCAAAGATATATCTCCATGCCTTAGCCGGAGTCACCACCCCACAAACCATGCGAGTCAGAGGGTTCTTCAAAAAACTCCCTCTTATAATACTCATTGATTCTGGTAGCACTCACAACTTCATTGACCCGAGGATCACCAAACAGGATGATTGTTTCATCCATCCTTGCTCCAGGTTTGAAGTCATGATTGCCAATGGGGGCACCTTACCTTGCAAATGGAAGTGTCGTAATGTGCGCATATCTATGGGGAATTATAACTTGTGCTCTGACATGTTTGCCTTGCCCTTAGGTGGATATGATGTGGTTTTTGGTGCTCAATGGTTACGCACACTTGGACCCATTTTATGGGATTTTACTAAACTTTGGATGCAGTTTTCAACCAATGGTACCAAACACACATTGCGGGGCTTACAACTAGGGTCTCTTAGCCTCATCAGTTTTCATCGCATGGAAAAGCTTCTTAAGAAAATTTCACATGGTGTCATCGCTCAGCTCCATTTCATTCAGATGCAACCTTCAGCAGTCTCAACTACTCCATTGGATCTCCAACAAATTTTGGATCGATATGCATGTGTGTTTGCTGAGCCAATGGGATTGCCACCTTCCTGACTCGAGGACCATCGTATTCCGCTCCTTCCTCGAAGTGTCCCTCCCAACATCAGGCCCAATCGCTACCCATTTCACCACAAGACAGAAATTGAGATGCTTGTTCGCGACTTACTCAAGCAAGGTGTTATTCGCCCTAGCACTAGTTCCTTCTCCTCACCGGTCCTTCTAGTTCGTAAAAAAGATGGGTCATTGTGCCTTTGTATCTACTTTCGAGCACTTAATCACATCACAATCAAGGATAAGTTTCCAATTCCTGTTGTTGATGAGCTCCATGGTGCTCATTTTTTCTCCAAGTTGGACCTTCATTCTGGGTATCACTAAATTCGGGTCCATGCGGATGATATCCCTAAAACAACTTTCCACACACATGATGGCCATTATGAATTTTTTTTCATGCCATTTGGCCTCACAAATGCCCCTTACACGTTCCAGGCATTGATGAATAAAATATTTTGGTCCTACTTGCGAAACTTCATTCTAGTCTTCTTTGATGATATCATCATCTATAGTAAAACCTGGGGTGAGAATCTCCAACATCTGGATCTTGTACTGCAACTTTTCTGTGATCATCATCTCTGTGCCAAACAATCTAAATGTGTTTTTGGGCAGAAGGAAGTAGAGTATCTCAGGCATATTGTTTCAGCACAAGGGGTTCGTGTCGATCCTGCCAAAATCGATGCCATGAAAAATTGGCCACCTCCTCAGACCTTGAAGAGCCTTTGTGGGTTTTTGGGACTTACTAGCTACTACCACAAGTTTGTCAAGGATTATGGAAATATTGCAGCTCCATTAACAGCTCTACTGAGAAAGGATTCTTTTGCATGGACACCTGCTGCTGAGTGTGCATTTGAGAAACTGAAACAAGCTATGTGTACCACACATGTTCTAGATATGCCTGATTTTTCCAAGCCCTTCACTATTGAGAGTGATGCTTGCAACAATGGACTTGGTGTTGTCCTCCTCCAAGATGAACATCCCATTGCATTCACCAGCAAATCCCTGTCTAGTAATAATTTAGCCGCCTCTACATATGAGAAGGAAACGATGGCTATTTTGCATGCCATACAGAAGTGGCGTCCATACCTCTTAGGGAATCTTTTCTGCATCAAGATTGATCACCAGAGTCTGAAATATTTCCTGTAACAACGAGTCTCATCCCTAACACAACAAAAATGGGTTAGCAAACTCATGGGTTATGACTACGAGATCACTTCAAGAATGGTAAGGACAATCTTGTGGCGAATGCTCTTTCCCGCACATTTGATGACCATGCTTCTCTTTTAGCTATTTCTATGCCTATTCAAAATTGGTTACAATCTGTTTAGCAAGGCTATGTCAATGACTCTTCCTTATCTCAAATCATCCAACAATTGGCCAGTAATCCTTCTCTTGTACCGCATTACTCTTGGGATGGTTCTTCTCTGAGATACAATGGTCACTTGGTGCTTCCCCAGAGCACAGATCTTCACCAGGCTGTCTTCTATGAACTCCATGCTTCTCCAGCGGTAGGGAACTCTGGGTTCCTCAAAAAGTATGAGAGGGAATGACGTAACTTCTTATGGAAGGGAATGAAACAGGAAATTCAACAGATGGTTGCTGAATGTGATACCTGCCAGTGCCACAAGGGTGAAACTATGCTCCTCCCCAGCTTGCTCGAACCCTTCCCCATCCCTACAAGGATTTGGACAAATATTTCGATGGATTTCATCGATGGGATCCCTAAATCTAGAGGGAAGATAGTAATCTTGGTTGCGGTTGATCGAATCTCCAAATATAGTCATTTTTATGCTCTCATCCATCCATATACTGCTTCCTCAGTCGCACAAACTTTCATCAACCAGATATTTCGTCTTCATGGCATCCCTTCTTCCATTGTCTCAGACCGTAATGCAACTTTCACAAGTCATTTTTGGACCAAACTCTTTCACCTCACTGGAACCAAACTGAAAATGAGTTCAAGACATCAGCCACAAACAAATGGTCAAACTGAATTCACCAACAAATGCTTGGAAACTTATCTTCGTTGCTTCACCTCTTAACAACAACATCAATGGGCAAAGTGGCTCCCTCTTGCTGAACGGTGGTACAATACTTCCTACCATACTGCATCTAAAATGACTCCATATGAAGTTGTTTATGGGAAGCCACCCCCAATTCTCCTTCCATACACCCCCCATAGTTCACCAATTCAGGCAGTTGACATGGTTTTGCGCAACCGTGATCAGATTCTTCACATTCTGCAAGAGAATCTTCACATGGCAAGAAATCACATGAATCAACAAGCCGATCAACACCATTTTGAGCGCACCATTCAAGTCGGTGATATGGTTTTTCTTCATTTGTAGCCTTACAAGCAATCCTCCTTAAAAATCAAAGGGCTTCAGAAGCTGGCTCCAAAGTTCTATGGGCCATATAAAGTTCTTCAGAAGATTGGGTTTGTTGCTTATAAATTGGAACTTCCTCCTTCTTCTCGCATTCACCCAGTCTTTCATGTCTCTTGTCTCAAGAAAGTGATTGGCACCAACATCATAGCACAAGTTGTTTTACCAAAGCTGGAAATGGAAGGTTCCATCATTTTGGAACCAAAGGCCATCCTCAATAAGCACACTCGTCAGCTTCACTCTCGGGCCATCACAGAGGTCTTAATTCAGTGGAACAGCATGCAACTAGAGGATGCTACATGGGAACCGCTCCTTCAGATTCAGCAGTAGTTTCCACATCTAAAGCTTTGAGGACAAAGATTTTTCGAAGAGGGAGGGGATGTTAAGAACCCGTGTCAATCCCCCTCTTTATTTTGTCGGTATATTTCATCAGACACATATGCTTTGTAACTCATCCCATTAGTATGATGTATTATCCCACATTCATGGGGAGTAAGTAATAGTTGTTAAGTCGTCTAGTTAATAGGTTGCATTATCCCACATTCATGGGGAGTAAGTAATAGTTGTTAAGTCGTCTAGTTAATAGGTTGCATTATCCCACATTCATGTGGAGTAATAGTTGTTTAGATTAGACATAGTATATAAGTATGTGTTGAGGCTAATGAAAGCATTGAAGAGTTATTTTGTATTGAGCTTGCTCAAAGGAGGTTGCCCCCTCGTAGTGGCCCACGATCAATAAAATCTCTTTTGTGCTCCAATATTTTTGTTATATCGTGCATTTTGATTGTTCATTGCAGGAGGTTCTCCACACAAACGTTTCCATATGGGAATTTTGAGCCGAGGAATTCCATTGGAAAAAACACCCTACCTTACTTTGATGGAACTTCCAAGTGCATCATGAGCTCTTGGATTAAGAAATTGGACACCTACTTCCAACTGAATCCTATGGTTGAGAGGGTTGCCATCAAGATGGAAGCCCCGCATCTTGACGGGGAGGCTTATTACTAGTGGTTTCATGGAATGAATACTTTGGGACATGATAAAGTGGTTACTTATGAAGAATTCACCCGGATATTAGCAGAAAGGTTTGACTACATATATCCTGATATCTCTTTCTGTGAATTGGCACATGTCAAACAAGTAGGAAACCTAAGTACTACAAATCTAAATTCAAAAGAGTGGTAGTGATGGTCACTAATATATCTGAGGCTAAGTTGATCCTTTTGTTTACAGAAGTATTAGCATAACCTTTGAAATGGTTGGTGAAAGCTTACCGACCCACAACTCTGCAAGAAGCAGTGAGCAAAACTAGAGATATGCAAGATGAAATTTTGAGGACCAAGTATCCTCCCAGGCCCTCCATGCCCCCTAAATTTCAGAATAAAAGACCTCATGTGAGTAACTTTCCTTCCCCTGTAAAGAATTATTATTCCTACAAACATCGAGATGAACTAAGGAGGAAGAACCTTGGTTTCCGGACCATAAGTGTGCCAAGGGGAAGGCTCACTCACTATATTGGAGGTTTTTCTGAAAGTGATGCTGAAGAAGAAGAGGGAGAGCCACCAAAATATACATAGGTAGCATATGAAAGAGAATATGGATAGCCTCCTCCTAAGGTGAACAAAATTGTTGTCTTGTCTGGGGTGCCCCGATTCCACACTCTCTGATACAAAGGAAGGGTGCAAGGGAAAGCAACCAATATTCTGGTGGATGGAAGGGCCACACATAATTTCATAGATGCATCCATGGTAGAAATGAGGAATATACCCACTAAAAAATTTGGAGGATTCACAGTCATCATACCGAGTAACCATTCTATGGATTGCTCTAGGAGGATTCCCAAGTTGCAAGTAACTATCGGAAATTACACGGTGACTAATTGTGTTTACGTGGTAGATGTGGCTGATACTAATGTGGTATTGCGATTGCAATGGTTGTAGTCTGTTGGGAATCATACCATAGACTATCAAGATCCTGAAATGAGATTTAAATCTTCCGATGGAAAAGAGGTAGTATTAAGGGCGGTCAACAATACTTACCCAAAGCAAGTAGTGTCTATGCATAGTATGAGATCTATCCTAAGACATGGTGACATTGAATGGGCTATTGAATTCCGGATTACCAATGAGGGAACTTCAATCAATGTTTCCTATCATCCCAAAGACATAAAAAAGTTGTTTCATAAGCATAAGGTGTTTTTTGAATACCTTCCACATGGAAGGACACTAGACCGTGGCATCCAACACAGAATTGAGCTAGAAGTTGGCATAATTCCTATAAAAATTCACCCATATAAGCATCCAAATAAATTAAAGGATGAAATTGAGAACACCATCAAAGAACTCCTTGAATTGGGTCTCATTAGACCAAGTTCCATCCACTTTGCTTCTTTGGTGGTTTTGGTGAAGAAGAAGGACGGGACACTCATAATGTGCATAGAATACCAGGCCTTGAACCAAAAAACCATAAAGATATGGTACCCAGTCCCCTAGATTGATGAGCCGATGGATTGGTTGCATGGAGAAAAATTATTCTCCAAAATAGATCTCCGATCGGGATACCACCAAATTTGAAAGAGGGGGGGTGACATATAGAAGAAAACCTTTAGTTGTCATTTTAGTCACTTTTATTTTTTGGTCATGCCATTTAGCTTGACTAATGCTCTGACAACCTTCCAATATTGCATGAACAAGGTGTTTAGTGAGAAGCTCTATAAGTATGTCCTTGATATTTTTATGATATTTTGATTTAAAGTAGGACATGGGATGAGAACCTACTCCATTTATATGTAATGCTAACTATACTTGTAGATCAATCCTTTTATGCTAAGTTGTGCAAGTGTGAGTTTAGCATGACCAACCTGCTCTATCTCGTCCATGTGATCTGTCAAGGAGTCAAGGTACACCAAAAGAAAATCAAGGCCATCTTGGGCTGGTCAAGCCCAAGGAACCTAACTTTTCCTATTTTCTTTTTCCCTTGATTCTAAGGATTCAGAGAATTAGCCACATTAAACTACTCAAATTTTTAATTTTATTGTGTGGGAGAATGTTTTACTAGATTAACGATTACTTGAGGCATGGGAAGGACCAGGTGGACCAGGAAATGGGAAGTATGGATTGTAGGTGGGTGTGGGGAGGTATGGGTTAGGGGATCCATATGATGTGGATGGAGGAGCTAGTGAGGCCACTTGATGTGGTGGTACCATTGGCACATGCCTAGCATTAGGGTAGGTAGTATTATATGGTCCATAAGACAACTGTCCAAATGGAAGAGTTGATGCAGTTGTGGAGGATACTGACATAGGAGGTGTTGACGAGTACTATTGTGCCATGTTAAGTGGCATAAAAGACAACGTTTGGGGGGGATTTCCTTGATGAGATATATTCCATATAGGATCGCCAGTTGATTGTGATGTACTTGATCAGGGGTTTGGGTTCAGAGAACAATGTTGAGGAGCATCTAAGAGGATGGTATATAAATGCCTAGACTATGCATAGATCAAATTGAAATGTTGGGACTAAAGGATGTATTCTTCTTTCGTTTTGGGCAAAGCGGTTGCCACATATTTTTCAATCAATGGATAGATTGATTTAAGGAACCAATCCAACAATAATTGTGGTTGGATTTCTATTTTACATATAGTCCTACATCTACACCATCCGTGGATAGGATCTACGATGTGAGTTGAAGTGATTTGTCTAAATTATGTAAGAATTTCAACTCCTAAATCGTCATGTATGGGCACGGGGACTTCACTTAGTGAACCTCTGACATAACACGTGCGATCGTGGCATATTAAAGAATACCCTTAATTTTGAGAAATATTGACCCAAACTCCTTTTGTTGAAACCCCCTCCCAATACTTAAAACCTCCTCCCCACCCCTTTTTATACCTCAATCCTTATAAACCACCCTACCCACCCCCACCTTAAACCCCTCATCCCCCAATACCTACAATATATTGGTTCGATTTTTTATAATTTTAAAACCCACAATATGAACTAACATGATAGGATATTGGTCAACAAGTATGGGTAACTGAAAGCATGTGAGGAAAATAGCGTAAATTGAATCAAAGGTGGAATAATTCACATATTGGTAAATTAGTGTACCACTTGGCCACTTCTCCCATAAGTGTTCTTTGAAAAAATCAAAGACGAATGGTGTCTTCAATGATGTTGTTTGATGAGTACCAAAGGTGAAATGACATAACATGGTTGGTTGGGTCATCTCCCTATTTCCCTTAAAATTTTGGAATATTTGTGAGGATATTGGGGGGAATTTCTGGCCAAGTTGCATCATGAAGGATTGGATCATTGATCAACTTGGCCAACTAAGATATATTTAGGTGTTACATGATTGGAAGGTTTGAGCTTGATGTCATCATTGTGTTGTGTGTGTTTCCCCCTCTTGGAGGTGAGGGTGGTGAGAATAGTGATTTATTTTCTCCTTGAGGTGAAGAGGAAGGGGGGGTCCTTTCTTTGGAATAAGGAGATGATGGTGGGGCACTCCCTCTAAGAAGTTGAGATGGATGATTACATATTCCATGAGGTGGAGAGGTAGGGGGAGTTGTATGTCCTTCAAGAGGTGGAGAAATAGGAGAGTTAATTAGGGTGTCTCCTCTCCAATCTGACCTTAAAAATGCTACCTAGAAATTCCCCCATCTATATTATCAACCCAGTGAACCACAAGGGATGAGGGGAGAGTGAGAACACCTCTTTAGAGAGGAGAAATTTCTTGCAATTTGAGATATTTACTTAAATTTATTTGATATGCAAAGGTGATGGTTTATTTGATCAAGTGAGAGGGATGGTAAAGGAATATAAATACAACTAAATAGATGCAAAAATATGTCAACCATAACATATGCAATATGGTGCAAAGTGAGTGATATGTGCTAATCCTTTATGCAAATGGTTACAAAGTTGGTTCTTTTAATTACATTTTAGGTGATATTGTAAATAAAAATAAAGCAAATGTAAAGTCCGTAAAATACGTAACATCCTTCCACTCAAATATTAACTAGTCCTTTCAATAGATCTCTTGTCAGTGGTGATGAAATCCCCCTAAGATGGATAGTGAAGGTATGATAGATTTAGTTATCAAGTAATGATGTTGGGGCTATGTTCTGAAAGGGATGAAAACATTTCCAACACCTAATAATATTTGACTCAGGAACAATTGCATCCCACAATTTCACCTTGGTGATATTCTAGGTTATTGACACTAATATACCTGTGCCCAGTGTGGATAAGCGGTTCAACCTCGAATGGAAAAGTGTTGTCTTCACAAAAATAAATTTGGTTCTTTGCGGCAAAAAGAAACAATTAGACCTTGGCTTTTACATTCTTGGGGACTGTGATTTCTTATATGGGTGTATTTTGACACTTGTTGATAGTAGGATTTAAAAGTACCCTAAAATCCATAACCATTATGTTTAAAAAATGTAGAATAATGGTGGGAATTATTTGGATGCCTAGCCGAATCAATCCTAAACTAAATAGAATGTTGTTTTATGACCTCATGTGAAGGATTTCAATTAGTTTATAATTACAAATGCGAGTTTATTTTAACGTTGTCCAAATTTAATTAAGGAGTGCAAGAGAGTTATTTCAAACTTCCAAATCATTTTCATCCATCCATATCACTAAGAGTGCAATATGGATAGCATACTATATCTGAAACAGTCTTTAGGTCTCTTGGTGTGTGCTTAAATGGAAATCAAGCATGTGTTTTAAAAGAAAAATACAAATGAAATTTGCAACTATGTAAAGATCATAATGAAGTAAAGACATGTGAACATTGATGGCTCTTTGCTCCACTTAATTAAACTCTAAGTACAAAATTATTGGTTGCAAATAACAACTACTAGAATGCTCAAAATGAAATAAGTGTGCAAAGGGAGGTATTTCAAACTGCTTACCCTTTTTTGATTTGCCAATATCACAAAGAATGCAAGGATAAGAGCATACTTGGGGAAAGAGGAGTCTTTAGGTCCCTTGCTTGTGTGAGAGAGTGAGATACACTATCTTGCCTAAAATAAAAGAAATAAGCAAGAAGAAACAAGTTATACAATTAGAGTTAGTCAACTCAAAGTTCCTAGACTAATAGTTTCTTTGAAATGGCAAGCATAATTGTTCAACTTCTAGTGAATACTAAGAGGTTAGTTGAAAACCTTAACGCCATTAAGCCTAAACAGAATTCAAGAAATTAATTATTTACTTCCCATCTTGAGATAAGTTATCTAATTACTAGAGAAAATGAAACTGCAATTAAGTTGTTAATTTTCTCATCCATTAAGAAGTCGTTGAAACTGCAAGTGATGATGGAAAAAATAGGGAAAAAAATTCAAAAAATGGAAATATTGCATGGGTAATGGACCCACATATGTGATAGTAGTGCAGGAGCAGTGTTACAAAGGTCACACGGATTTACTATGTGATTATAGAGAGGTAATAATGTGTGAATACCATGACCGTCAAAGAGATATTTGCAATGTGTTGCATGCATCAGATAGATAGGTAGGCGAATATTAAATATGAAACATAAAATTAACATTGAGATGTGTAAATTTTGGCGAATGTTACGATAAAAAACATATTTTATGTAAATATGGGGGATATTAGACACTAAAAATGACCAAATAACGAATTTATTTTTTGAAAAAAAACTAAAAATAGCCAATTGGTGAAATTTCACCCCTAAAAATTACCCTGTCAAGAATAGTGGGATTTGGCATTGTTCCACACCTTGGCTTTAGCCCTTCTGAAATTGGCTCTAAGATCCCATATTTATTTTCATGCCTAGTCCATAACTATACCATAAAAATTTCTCCCAGATAGGGCTCACACGAAGTATTTGGACACTAATATTTAAAAGTCACTATTTCAAATTTTTTGTTAAATTGGAGCGAGGTGGACTTGGACCCCTCACTAAAACTCCCATGTCCTTCATAATGGCATCTGAACTCTGCAGGTCTCATCAAATTATGAGATAAACTTCTCCTATTATGGATAAAACAATTTTTGGGCTCCAAACATTTCCTTTTTATCCTTTCTAATAAAGAGATGTGAACATTGATGGCTCTTTGCTCCACTTAATTAAACTCTAAGAACAAAATGATTGGTTGCAAATAACAACAATTAGAATGCTCAAAATGAAATAAGTGTGCAAAGGGAGGTATTTCAAACTACTTACCCTTTTTTGATTTGCCAATATCACAAAGAATGCAAGGAAAAGAGAATACTTGGGGAAAGAGGAGTCTTTAGGTCCCTTGCTTGTGTGAGAGAGTGAGATACACTATCTTGCCTAAAATAAAAGAAATAAGCAAGAAGAAACAAGTTATACAATTAGAGTTAGTCAACTCAAAGTTCCTAGACTAATAGTTTCTTTGAAATGGCAAGCATAATTGTTTAACTTCTAGTGAGTACTAAGAGGTTAGTTGAAAACCTTAACACCATTAAGCCTAAACAGAATTCAAGAAATTAATTATTTACATCCCATCTTGAGCTAAGTTATCTAATTACTAGACAAAATGAAACTGTAATTAAGTTGTTAATTTTCTCATTCATTAAGAAGTCATTGAAACTGCAAGTGATGATGGGAAAAATAGGGAAAAAAATTCAAAAAATGGAAGTATTGCATGGGTAATGGACCCACATATGTGCTAGTAGTGCAGGAGCAGTGTTACAAAGGTCACACAGATTTACTATGTGATTATAGAGAGGTAATAATGTGTGAATACCATGACCGTCAAAGAGATATTTGCAGTGTGTTGCATGCATCAGACAATGAGAACTATGCTACTGATAAAAATATGAAGATGGGTTGAGAGATTATGAATTATGACTATTGAGATGTTGGAATACAAGCTCCTATACCTACACAACACCCAAAATAATTTATCTAGCAAAATAAAACCAATCTATAATGTAATGAACAAAAATAACAATGGAGTCACCCTAAATATTGTTGAGGAGAAAATAGCGACAATGGTGAGAAATCCTTGAGGTTGTAGCTAGGAATCAATATTGTGAATTGTGAGTTAAAATCCAAATGGAAAATCAAACTCTAAACAGGAAATAAAACAAAAACTAACATGAAATATAAGGGATAAGTGCTAATCAAAACAAAAGAACAAGAGTATGCCAAACGAAATGCTGAGTTTCCAATACTCTAGAATGGTGCCACCTAGGAGGTGAGGGATTCAAAAGAAATCCAACAGTCCTCTTAGGGAGGTATTTTTTATACACACAATTGCAAGATAACTAACATAGAAAAATGGAGAACCACTTTCTTCGTAGAGGAATAAAGCAAATGAGATTTTGCATGCCAACTTGAAGTAAGAAACAAATTAAAAAATGAGCTCTTAATGAAATTGTTGTAGAATAACTTTCCTCTGATTTTGTCTTATGGAATGCATGCCCATGGATTAATTTTATAGGCAAAATGGAGGATAAGAAACATCTAGATCAAAATGTGAACACCCTTTCTCTTGAACAAGTTCTTCAAGTATATGAATGGGGCTATTGAATGCTCCCAAGCATGTGAGAAGTCTAGTTTGAATTTTAGATCCAATGGACTTGTTATGAGATTTGAATGTAGAAAAATAAATAATCGTTCCTATCCTTTTGGAAGTCACAAATTTTTTGAATGAAAATCCGTGTGGATGGCTAACAAAAAGTCACACTAGTAGCGCAGGGTTCGGTGCAAATTTCTTGTAATAACTACCTTTGTCATTCCAGGGCTCAATTTATCTTGAGTATTTGATGAGGATGTATTCAGTAATATTCATGTTGTATGTTGATGATTCCTTTCTGCAAGATTATTTGGAATGTCGCATGTGTGCGAAATTCAAGTGTTAAAAAGGATAATCAAACTCGATTTTGTCCTTGTAGGACTAAGGTAATACACAAAGAAAGCACTAAATTTTGAGTTTATATTCCTTGATATACTTGGCATACCTTAGAAACTCCAAGAATTTATTAGCATATTATTTCATGGTCATTTTCCCCAATCTAATTTCATGGAAATCTTTGATTGTGTCATCATAGTACCTGTCAGAGATGTACTTTTCTTGAAGTACTTATTGAATTGCTTCCACACAATTCTCCTTTCATTGATCTTCTTTACTTTCCTAAGGTGATCCTACCATATAGATGTTCTTTCATTTAGATTGAATATGGAAACCCTTGCTTTCTTATTCCCAGAGTAGTCTTGGACTTGTAAATACTTTCTCATCCCAAGAAGCCAATCCTTAGCTCCCTAACTTGATTTGGTTTATGAGGTTTGGCATTCCAAAATTATCCATGGATGTTTTCCCTAATAGGCCTCTTCCTCTTATTTATATGATATTAATGGATTGAAGCTTCAATCGAGTATTTAGAGTCATATGAATCACTAGAATATATTTATGGAGTATATTTCCTATCTCTCAAAACTCTTTGTGAGCTATGGGACCTCTTGTGAGATTGCCTCCTTGAGCCACTCCCACTCCTTTCCTCAATTCATGAGTGCTAAATAGGATTAATCTTCCTATGAATATATATTAAAATTTAAATCATGGTTGCATTTAGATGGTTCTTTTCTTCCTAAATTCTAATAAGTCTCCCATTATCTGCTCTATAACTTTGAAAATCCACTCTTCGGATTCTCATGGTTTGTGCAATGTTCGGGGGAGTTACTTGATTCCTTTATTCATTGGATTATGTCTCTACATTCTCAACCTGAATATTTTCTCCCATGACATATGTTTTAGTTACAAAAGGATCTTGCGCATCATTTATGATAATGGTCTTCTCGGCCCAACCAAGACCAAGGATTTCCAATTATATTAAACTTGAACGCTTACCCTTAACTATCCCTCATGTGATATTGAATCTGCAGAAATGTTCATATAGGCATGTCTATTAGCTTCATCACAATATTAAAAGTTCAAAAATTTAAATTTCAAGCATTATGGAATTTATCCCTACCAATATTTTCTTTTGTCAAATCAAGGTTACAGGTGCTTATTTGTTCAAATCTTAGAAATATCTAAATTTATCATTTAGAATATGATTATGTGCCCGTTTTTCGCTATGGATAATATTTCTAATGTATATCTTCATGCTTCATTATAATATCGGATATGAAAGTTGCAACCTCGCAAAACTGCTGACTTTTCCCAATTATGCACTTTTTCTATATCTGCAATTAGCTTCAGAGATCAACTTCAACCACTTGTAGAAGAAAATATAGCAAGAAGTAGAACAAATTTTATCTAGAGCACTACTAATAAATATAACAAGGGTCACTCAAAAACTTTCCTCATACATAATAATAAAATCATTCCACATTCAAATATAAAGAGAATACTTATCTTTAAACAAAGAGGATCCAACCAACTAGTTCTGTAAGAGCAATTTTCCTCCCAATTGTAGGCACTTTGTATAGCATATCATATTTTTGTTGAGAGGCCACTGCCAAGATAGGGTATGAGGCCACTAGGGAAAAGGTAACTCCTACATGATGCTCTCTATTAACCCACAACCCATTCTGTTGTTTATGCTTGACCAAATTCTTATTCAGTGGTCTATAGGAATCTCTCTTAGCTATCACATATTTGGCTCCAACAATACTTTCCCCACACAACATCTTTTTAGTCTCATACATCCCCTTCACCAATACATAATTCTCTTCAGTGATCCATCTTTCCAGTTTCTTCTATTATGCATAGAAGGAGTCTATCTTGATATATGTTGTTGGAGAACCACATCCAACCTTAGAGTCATGGATTCTTCAACATGTAAATGTAACAGATATTAATGGGTAAATATCCCTAACTTACCCAATGTTTATCGAATGTGAAATACTACCCCTAAATGTATATGTTTATCAAGACATTAAAAACTAAGCCATATGGGAAGAAAGGGGTATTGAAACTATGCAAACAAAGTTCTCATCCCATTTTTTTATTCTTCTCATAAATATATTTCCAATAGTCCAAAGATATCCTCAATTAGATTCTATATGAAGAATATATACCCCAACAAGTTTAACTATTCTTTTGCCACTAGAGTACCAAGTGAATGCCATGTTAAGTATCATTGTCATAGATATTGAGTGAGTCGCTTGATGACTTTCAAGAAGATAATAAAGGATGTAAAACCCTAACCATGATCAAGAGTTAGGGCATGTGAAATCATACCCATAACTCTATATGTTTATCAAGACATTAAAAACTAATCCATGTGAGAATAAGGGGGTTCCATTCCTATTGTATTGATTTGTTGCTTGATAGCTAAGAAGAACAAAGCAGTGAGATATCACAGTAAAATAGAGCAAGATGATGACCTTGTTTCATTCAATAATATTCCATAATGCCAATTGCACTCCATAGTGAGTAAATATCTCATTTTATCTCACGTTCTAATCTAATGAGATAAGTGTTTCAAGGCTCAATCCTTATTTTCTAGTTGACTTTTCCACATCAAGTTTCCTAGGGTGCATCTTGTGTTCAATGTGTTGATTGTGTAATATTTTTTTCTATTGCATTTTTCTCTTACTTGTTTCAAATAGTTTTCATATCAAACAATATGTGCTTATAATATTACACATTGATAATAATTAAATATTACGTGATAGAATATAATCTCATTGATTTTGCAATAGCATTGTGAGATATGATGTGTTGAATTGTTCAACAAACTATCCACATCAATTTACATATCATATAGTATGAAAACAATTTTCTTTGGGGTTCCTATGGAATATTGTGGTATCTACCAGTTCCCAAAGAAAGAAGTCTCAAACCCTATCCATGGACAATGAGTACAATAGCATTCAAAAGGATGACTCATAGGAGAGATTTTTAAGACTGGAAGCATGATTCATCAACATTGAATTCACATCTAGATAACAAGTTTAGACCTTTTGGGGACCCCGATAACTATATCTATAAACCTATAGATAAATAATAGCCACTGAAAGATCCAGATAAAGAGACCCCAAGTTCAAATATCACATATTCCCAACCTCTATTCAAAGTGAAATAATAAGTAGAGATCATGCCCTACCAAGGTGAGATTGTTGATGTGAAGTTGAATCAATGGTTGTGTGTGACATTAGACATCTACTTTATTGCACATAGCATAAGAGAATAAAATAAGATATCATATTCCCAAACGAAGCTAGAAAATCATGCCTAAAATTGTTAGTAAGGATATACTAGTAAAGTTAGACTATAAGGTAATCCATCACTAACCAAGTAATAGGTGTTTAAAACTCTCACCAAGTGATATTTTACCCTATTGTTCATGAAGGGAACAAGTGTTTTTTTCGGTACTACTATTAGCATAAACAAGAGCATATTTTGTAAGAGTACACTACCAAGTCAAAAAAACAAGTCATTCCACATGGAGTTTCTCCCAGGAACTCAGATGTATCACTTAAGAAATTTTTGTGGTCTACATAATCACTTAAGAATTTTTTGTGGTCTACATAATCACTTAAGAAGGAAATTGATTATTTTTAAACCTAATACAATTGATGAAGCATTTGTGCAAGAATATATATATAATTATTTTACAAGAGGAAAGGACAACCAAGTGGTTCCAAGCAATAAAATTAACATGGAAGTTCCAAGGAGGGAAAGAAGAATGTCACCATTAAAAACTTATGCAAGGATACAAACAACCATGTATGATCCAAAGACTAAGACACGTAAATGCCTTCTTCCTTAAGAGGCAAGAGTGGTTTGTAATACCTATTGGTTTCTGTAATACAAAAACAACATTTGTGAAGTTGATGGATAATGTAGTTTCATCCCTTTCTAGATTTGTTTTAGATAAACTATTTGGATGATATAAATATTTAGTCTCTAATCGGAAAGAGAATATCTCACATTTTATGCAGGGGTTAGAGACCCTGGGAAAGCAACACCTATTGGAAAACCTTGAGAAGTTATTGAGAAATGCAAGTTGTCCAATAACTTAGTGTACTTAGGGTATGTGATTGGTGTAATTGAACCCAAGATTGACCCTATGAAGAGGGTATCCAACATAAAATAGCCAAATCCTATGACTATCACTTAAGTTATGATATTTGTGGTGGAATAATAATACCTTAGGAAATTCATAACAATATTTTTAACTGTAGTTGCAACACTCTAGACAATGCTATAACAACCAACAATAGGAGTTTCTAGTGGAGAAGGAATCAATACAAGGATTTTGAAGATCTAGAATGAACTATTAGTCAAGCACCAATTCTCACATTTCCCAAGTCGCAAAATCTCTTCAAGGTGAAGACAAATGCAAGTGGGTATGATATGGGAGAGGTATTTATGAAAATAAGTAATCTAGTTTGTTACCATTGTGATCAGAGTATTCATAAACTACCCCACACATGAAAATAAGTGCTACGCTCTGTTTCAAGATGTCAAGAAATGGAAGCATTATTTGATGGTAAAGAGGAGACCATCTTCCACATTAATCATCAACCTCTATAATATTTTCAATCCCAATGCAACATTCAATGAGAATGACGCTACAAATGGATGGGATTTTTTAGCAATAATGTCTCATCTTTGTTATATTTTTGGGTTACTATGAAAGTATTTACACCATGTTTGGGGGTGCTTCATGAGATTGGGGGTTACTATGAAAGTATTTACACTAGGAATGAACAATTACTCAAGGATCCAAAATTCTAAGTATGGGTTTATGGTATGTTCAGTTGTGTGGTGATTTTCAATATTTCTTGTTTGTTAAGAACTCATTGGCTATGTTCATACATGGCAACTCTTAGTTGGTATACCTGTTGTAGCTTTTGGGATTTTTTGTTTAATTAATTATGGTTACGATTCAGTAACATGTGTTGAGTTCTCTATCAAGATTTTAGTTTAGGAGTGTCATGTATGAGAACAACTTGGCACTTCAAGTTTTGTTTGTTCAAAGTTCATAGAGTTTCAAGTTTTGTTTGTTCAAAGTTAGTAGAGTTCTTTCATGTTTAACTTTTCCCTTTTCTTTATTGGAAACAAATAGAAGGATTTCATTGTTTGCTTGTTGATATTTCAGCATTTATTTTGGAATTGAATAGAAGGATTTAAAGATTTCTTTGATGAAATTTACTAAACTAAGATTTATTAAGATGATTGTTACTCAATAGGGTTTTTCTATCCTGTGGATATTCAAGTTTACCAATGTACTGACGTTTCGACCATCCAACCAACCTGACCTTGTATTCGGTTTATTCAAATTGGTATGCCTATTGTCTATGCAATTCTCTTTTCTTTGATTTCTCTATTTTTGTTTTTCCTTTTTATCTTTTCCTACATTATAAGATAGTTGCAATGTCTAATCTGGTTATGGTGTATTATTCTATTGATATGTTGATCTACATGAATTTTTTTTCTTTATAAATCATTGAAAATATGAGTATCTACATTCTCATTTATATGTTTTGTTTAGTTGGTGAGATGGATCATGCCTTCTTTTGGAATGAAAGTTCATCCTCCACTGTAGTAGGGTATGATAGTAGTGCATGCCTATATTATCCACATGATCCAGACTAAACCTTTAATATGTGCCACCCAAGAAGTCGATAGGAGGAAAACAAAGTCAACTGAATGAGTCAGTATCTGTTATGGAAGAAGCTAACTATGTTATATTGAATAATGAAATTATGTGTGTGTGTATGTGTAATGAACAATTGCAATAATATGGACAATGATAATCACATAGAATTGTGAGACATGAATTGATAACATAGAAACCCTAAGGGTGAAAACTCCAGTTGGATTGAACAAATTTCGTAGGTGTTTAGTCTCTTAAGTCTGAAAGCAAATGATGTAGTGATTCAAAATACTCATCTACATGTATGGAGGTAGAATGTAGGAATCATAAGGAACTGATTTAACCTTCTCTTTTAGGAATTTGTCTTAGTGTAGTCAAGAGAGAAGAACCAAAAATAACTTTCTTTTTTAAGTTTACAAGTATTTATGCAATGTGAGGGACGTTTGGGTGACTAGCCACCACATTTTAGTTACAAAGATATAATTACAACAGATTGAAGAGACTATTCATGTTCTTCCCATTTGTCAGCTAGAAGAGGATGAAAAGAAATTGTTTCCACATTGATGTCGTCTTAGGTTCCTTCTAACTTATCAAAATGACGTCTAACATGTTCTAGAATCATAAAGTGTGGTCGAGCATGTATGATGAATGAATCATGAAATATTGCGGAGTCCAACTGATTCGATGGATTGATTGATCTGTAGGGTCGACTAAGCTGAGAGATTTGGCTAAGGAGTTAATTGGGACTAGGCACTAGTCAATTAAGTCAGTCAAGTCTTGGGATGGATCAGACTCCCCCCCTTAAATGACAATGGTCTCCATTTATTTCTCACATACTATGAGGAAACTTGTGCTCCAATTCAATGAGAGGATACCACTTTCCTTGATCTAGGAGTTGTCCTAATTTGTCCAACATAAACACGAGATTTGTTTGCGTTCTTGTATGGTGTGATTTCTATCAATTAATGGTGTCAACAACAAGGGTATATTGAACATATGGATGTATATCTTTGGATCTGTCAGTTGTGATTGGATATGTTCTAATAGTGGTGGAAAATATGGTCGAAGCAAGTTCGCATTGAATACTAGATGCAAACCCAGGTATCGTAGAATGTTGAGCTTAAAATAATATTCCCAATTTTCTTGAGAATGGTGTAAGGACCATATCATATAGGTTTCATATTCCTGTGTGGGCCACTAAATCTTTCTTTCTTGAGATGCAACAAGAATTGATCCCCAATTTCGAATGAATGAGGAATATGATCCTTATTGTGTTGGGCCTTCACTTTTTCACTAGCTCATTGCAACATCTCCCATGCTTGTTTCTAAATCTCATAATTCCTATCTTTGAACTTGAGTGCTTTATCAACTTCTAGTTTTTCATGGTATATGCCAATCAAATTAGTCAGTCAACTGGCTAAGTCGATAGTCATTGAGGTTGAAATCCATAACAAACTTCAAATGGAAGCTTTCCTGTTGAATCGTGTTGTGCTCGATTATAGCTATTTTGGATGTACAGGAGAATTTTGTGTCATGTTTTTTGGTGCTTCTGGTTTTACATGTAAAGAAACTATAAACCATGAAATTCACAACATCTATATATCCATCAGTCTAGGGATGAAACGTGGTCGACATAAATAGTTGTGTCTTGAGCTACTACCATAGTGTCTTCCAAAATGTGTTAACAAATCTAGAATATACGTCAAATATTAATATAGTTAGTAAGCCATAATGTTTCCAAACATGCTTGAAGAAGATTTGATTAGACTGTTGTGTTATGAAAGTATTCTTGCAAGGAATGAAGATAGCCATTTTAGAGAATCTACCAACCACTACCAGGATTGCATCATGCTAGCTTTTGGTGATAAGATATATAGTCAAGTAGTCCAAGGAAATGAATTCCCATGGTTGACTTGGAATGGGAAAGGGAATTTATAAACCCCATCGTCAGTTCAATGGCTTGGAAATGGCACAAACCATGCATGACTTGATGTACTTTTCAACATCCATCTTAAGTGAATACAAGTAGAAATACTTCTGGAGTACGATGAGAGTCTTTTCCACTACAAAATAACTTGTTTTTTTGATGTAGTGTGCATCCAAATTGAGCTTATGTCCATGCTCACCTAAAATCACACAAAGTTTCCTTATCTTGTAAATAAAGTTGCCATTCACATGATAATCTATAGAAGTCGACTGATCTATTTGGATTTGTCAATACATTGAAGAGAAATTTAGTATATTCTTCATATAGTCAAGGCCAAGTAATAGTGTCATATTCATGCATACTTAACACTGTAAGAAGTGAAATGACTAGTGGTTGTCTATGGCAATCAACTGCTTCATTTTCTTTTAATTTGTCATGCTTAGTTACCAAGATAAACTATTGTCAGTAACTAATCCACTTGAGTTGTCTCGTCCTCTGCAACTTAGAATGTGATGGAGTGAACTATAGAGGATTTATGGTTGATATGGAAGATAGATTCTTTGCCTAGAATATAGTGTCTCCATTGCTTAAGAATGTATACAATGGCATATAGTTCCTTTCCGTAATTCGTACTTACAAACACTATCATTGAAAGTTTCTGAGTGGAACAATAGATTACATGCTTGTCATCACAACACCCAGAGCATAGTCAGATGCATTATATTGATTTCAAATTTTCGATGCAAATCAAGTAGCATGAACATTGGAGTTATGAAAAGCATGTTCTTGATTTTTTCAAAAGCTTGTTGTTGTGAAGTGGTCCATTTGAAAACTGTTATCCCACCTATCTTGGTCAACTGATTCAATGGATGAGATATGTGGTTGAATCCAAACACATATCTATGATAGAAATTTGCTAAAAAAAGGAAACTCCTTCGTTCATAAGTGTTTCTTGGAGTGTTCCATTCCTTAATGACTTGTATTTTTTCTAGGTTGACTCAAATGCCTATTGAGTAAATCACATAGCCCAAGTATTTGATACTCTTCATTACAAAAGAGATCTTCTCCAAGGTCAAACAAAGTTTATGCTATTTGAGAACATTAAGAACTTGTTGAAGTTGCTGCAAATATTCATCACATGATCCGCTGAAAATCAAGACGTCATCTAAACAATTACACGTTTTCTTGAAAAAGGTATAAGAACATCATCTATATATCCCATAAAATTTGCAGGTGTGTTAGTTAAAACAAAATGCATGACTAACCATTCAAATAAACCTTCCCTAGTTTTAAAACCAATTTTTGATACATATGAGGACTCCATAGGGATGTGATGATATCCTAACTTTAGATCGAGTTTGGTAAATAATTTAGCATGTTTCAAATAATCAGATAAATCATCTATTTTAGGAAGAGGATATCTATTATTTATTGAAAACTTATTGATATCCCTATAGTCGATTCTCATGTGCCATGTCCCATTTTTCTTAAGGACTAGAATGGCTGGACTTCAACAAGGAGAGGAGCTAGGTCGAATATGCCATTTACCAATTAAATATTGAATTTGTTTATGGATTTCTTAATTTTCTAAAACAAACCTTATATAAGAACATGCATTGGTTAATGAAGAACCATGAACAAAATCAATGGAGTGTTTTACCTAGCAGTGTAGTGGTTGTCCAGTTGGATCTTTAAACACATCCTTGTATTCTTCCAATACTCTATCGACTCTTTTTTCGCTAACAAGAGTCATGGTTGGTGGAGAGTTGATCGGTTGCAATAACGTTTTCAGTAGTGTTGAGTTTTGATCATCAACACCATGAAATTATACACATGGTTGATTAGATTTTTTATTTTTTTCGTTGAAAACATTCCAACTTTCAGCATTGGTCGACATTCTGGAATCCCTAGTACCATCGATTCTGGATTTTGACAATTACTTTCTATGGTTTGGACTAATACTTTCCATGTTTGTCCCATAAGTAAAGTTTCCTAAATAGTATGTTAGCTATTGAAAATAGTGTTATGTCGCATAGCACCTCATCCTGAAAAAGGCTTGATGAAGTATGAAATCTTACACTAGCAAGTGATCCTGAGTTCTTTTCCATCCTTCATCTAACCTATGTTGTAAGGTTGTGGATGTCGAGTAGTAACACGACCTAATTTATTCACAATGTATTCAAAGACAAATTTCTTTTAACTACCATTGTCCATAATTATATGCAATGAGCTATTCTAAACCCATATCTATGTATGGAATATTTGTTCTCTTTCCTCTTCATCAACGATAGTTTAGTTCACTAGGGTTTTTGAAGTCGACACCAATAAATTCAAGGAGTCTTGGTTGGATTTCACGATAGCTCTGTTGCATGAGTCGAAGGTATACATTTGTGCCAAGAATTTATTTTGATATTTTTGCATTAAAATGCATCATGCCAAGTTGAACTGTGGTAATCACACCATTTTTGCGCAAGAGGTTGTTAATATTTTTATCCTCGTCTTTCTTGAGAGGTTTCTTACCTTGATCCTAATTTTGGGAAATAGTTTGTGAAGACCATTTTGACCTGTCAAAGTCAGTCGTAAAATGAGATCTTTTGTCGAAAGGTTGACCAATTGGTTTGGTTAGAAAGCATACTTTATCCTTTAATTTCATAAATTCAATCTTGATGGTGTTATAGGATGTGTTTATGAGAGCGCCAATAGTGATAAATTCTATCTCTTGTTGGATATAAAGATCTAAACTACTGATATAATTCAAAACAATTAATTATTTTCCTCCCTAACACCAAGTCAATCCATTATTCAGTGGAATTCATCAGTATAACTCTATAGAGTTTAATTATTCCATTGTCTCAACTATTACCACTTCTTATATTGTTGTTTTATGTACCTACGTGGATAAAATTCCTTCTTGACATGTTCAACAAATTTTTCCCATGTATCGATGGAGTTACTGTCTACTTGCGATTTAGTTGAAAGGTTTTCCCACAAATGATATTGTACAGAAGTTGACATCTTTAAATATCCTAGGGTGACTTTCTCAGCCTCATAAAGTTGATTCGTAGAGAAATAGGACTCTAATTGGTGTATCCAACTGTCTCCATATTGTTCATCAATATTCCCTTCCAAATTTGGTATGTCCAATTTCATTTGTACCTTGAAAGAGATAACCTTGTCAAAGTCAATTCTCATTGGGTTTCTAATCAAAGTCATGAAAATTGAACTGGTGATTCAAGCAAGAATCTTATTAAAATGCTCATATATTTCAATCCGTTGTCAAGTGAGTGCTTGTCCTATTAGTTGTTCAATTTCACTATGAGAAATGGTATCCTCTATTTCACCTTCCATCTTCAGTTTCGTATTGCGAGCAGATAAATACTCAGAAGTTGAAGGTAAATACAAGTTGAATAACTAAGTCTTAGAGCACTTATGAATAGGCATAGGTTAGCTTAACTATGCAAGTAGTGTTTAAGCAAGGCTAAAACAAACTAGATTGCTCTGATTTCAATGATCTGTGTGATCCAGGAGGATATTGGTGGCCACCCACCTATTACTCTTGGAGCCCCACCATTGTTTCTTTCAGTTTTCCAGTTTCCTTAATTATAGCACAATTTACTATTTTTGGCAGTTTTTGGGTCCTAAACTTCCGGAGCCGTTTTGAGGCCCTAAACGACGTTGTTTTGGCATCGAATGGTTGGAAAAATATGAGTCCATTTCAAACTTGTTATTTGTTGTTTATGGATGTAGTCCTTAAATAGATATTTCTAACGATGTATCATGCGCATCAAACGGAGGCAGTATGCTAAAGTTACGACCCCGGGAAATTGATGTACCAAGTTACCCAACAGGGCCCACATTAAGGCGTTTCACCTCCTAGGGTTAGGTTTTTGGATGTGTAGGGTTTCCATTATTTCTCAATAATATATAGGCGTTCGAGCCTCATTGTAACACAGAGTTCAGAGGCATGTAGCTGCCGCATCTCTTCTCAGAGATAAGCTACCAGCACTCTAGCTAGTTTATTTCCTTTCTGCATGTAAACAAGTTTCAGTTATTGATTAATGAAATGAAGTGTTATTTCCGCTGCATATTTGTTTCTATGGTTATTTGTGTATTCTATTGCGTTCCTGCATAAATCTGGATTAGTGGTATTAGAGCAATCTGCTCTTTCTCGATCCTTCGTTACATGGCCCCAACGAGGGTGGGGTATAAAGAGTTAGGGCTCGATCTGGTTGAACCTTTGCAAGATCAGCCTTGCAAATACCGACAGCCACCCATGGGGGACAAAAATAAAGACAAGGGCGTAGAAGATCCTATCAAAATGTTGCTCGAGGAGGCCCTTGAAAAACAAAGGAACGTGATGATGGATAACTTTGCCTAGATCCTTCAACGACTTCCCACTGGTGGCGCATCTGCATCTAGCAGCCACTCTGGAGGTGCAACCCCTTTTAAGGTACAAGTAAACTTCGAAATTCCCATATTTGATGATAGAATAGATGCAAACACCATAGATAAATGGTTGAATCTATTAGAAGGATATTTATCGGTTCATGACTTTTCTGACCGGGAAAAGATTATTTTTTCTCTACTCAAAGCCGCCCCCCATGTCAAGGACTAGTGGCAAACCTACTGTGAGAGAAAGGATGAGGAGGAACCCTCTCTGTTCTCAGCTATACCCACTTGGAATTCCTTCCGAGATGCCATAAAGGGACAATATTATCTGGTGGGGAGCTATGAGGACAAGTACATCCAATGGACTACGCTGCGGTAGCAAAGAGATCAAGATGTGCATGAGCTGACGAATCTGTTCCATACCCTGCGCACCAAGTTGGGTATCAAAGATTCAGAGAAACATTTGGTGCTGAAGTACCGCAGTTATCTACACAGATACATTTAGGAGAAAATGGATTTCCTTGACATCTCCTCGCTTGGTACGGCATATTGGCATGCTACCAAAATTGAGCAAAAATTCAAACCGAAAAAGTGAGACTTTGGATCGGCGAATCAGAAGCAAGGGAAAGGTGCCCCCAAACCACAGAACCAAGGACACAACCAAGGCATGGCAACTCAAGAAAACTTCCCAAAGCCGTAAGCAAAGAGCAACACTGCAAAGCCGAAGAAGGAAGCGGGAAAGTGGTGCGAGTACCATAAGAGCCCCACTCACAACACAAGTGAGTGTTGGGATAAGCAGTCACTGGTGGCTGAGATAAAGGCTTCTGAATTAGATGCATACTCTGACACTAAATCTGAACCCGAGAAGGGGAATGACAGAGGGAACAAGATTATCGATGCAGATCCCAATGCCAGCGTTGCCACCACGAAGATCCAAAAGGAAGAACCAAAAGATTCAGAGGAGGAGGATCGTCTTTTCCACTCCCATATGTGGGTAAAGGGTTCCCCGCTACAGTTCATCATCGACAGTGGGAGCCAAAAGAACCTGATTTCAGCAGATGTCGTGAAGCGGTTAGGTTTACCAACCACAGCACACCTACAGCCATACACCATCAGGTGGCTTCACCAAGGACGATATCTTCGCGTCAGCCAGCAGTACCACCTTCCCTACAGCATCAAGCCCTTCACATATGAGGTAATATTTGATATTGCTCCTCTTGATGTTTGTGATGTATTATTAGGTCAACCATACTTATGGAAGCGACATGTTGTGTATGAGTCCCGGCCTCGCGCTGTTATTATTACATTGGGAAATAATTTATACAGGATACCAGAGGTACCACCCCCTACCACTACCTCTTTGGTTACTGCAAAACAATGCAGTAAACTCATTTCCAAAACCGGGAAGTTTGTTTTCTTGATGATATGCCCTTAGGGAAAGAAGAAGATCATGGCCACAACCTCCAGACAGGGCCCCTCCACATTACAACAACAAATGGATAAGGTCATGGAGGATTACCGGGACATATTCACCTCACCCACTGAGGTGCCTCTCCACTGTCAGGTCAAGCACCCCATCGATCTGACCCCAGGTGCGCCGCTTCCCAATGGACCGATCTATCGCCGCTCTATTCTAGAGAATGATGAAATCAAGAGGCAAATTCAGGAGTTGTTGCAGAAGGGTCACATCCGGCCAAGTTCATCACCCTGTGGGAGCCTAATCGTGTTGGTATAGAAAAAGGATGGGACTTGGAGACTCTATATTGACTATCAGGCACTGAACAAGATCACTGTCTGGAATAGGTACCTGATCCCATGGATTGATGACCTCCTGGACCAGCTTAAAGGGGAAAAATATTTTAGCAAGATCGACTTAAAGTCTGGGTATCATCAGGTACCGATCGAGCTGACTAATGTGTGGAAGACTACCTTCAAAGCCAAGGAGGGCCTTTTTGAATGGTTGGTCATGCCTTTCAAGATGACAAATGCTCCTGCAACCTTCATGAGACTGATGGATGACATCTTGCAGCCATTCACCAACTCATTTGTAGTAGTGTACTTGGATGACATCTTGGTCTTCAGCCAAACTTGGGAAGAGAACCTCCACCACATCCGACAGGTCCTCCAAACATTGTGGCAGCACAAGTTGTGTGCCAATTTGGACAAGTGCACTTTTGGCATGACCCAGGTTCAGTATCTAGGATAAATTATTGATGACTGTGGGGTACTATGTGGATCCAACCAAGATCCAATTCATTTGAGATTGGCCAACCCCAACTACTCTAACAGAGCTTTGCAGCTTTTTGGGCCTTGCTAATTTCTACCGCAGGTTCGTGTTGGGATTCTCTCATATCACTTGGCCCTTGAGTCAAGTCACCAAGGGAGGAGCGAAAGAAAAATTATTTTGGTCAAAAACTCAACAGAAGGCGTTTGCAGAATTGAAACATCACCTCTATTGTGCCCCAGTGCTCACATTACCAGACTTGCAACAACCATTTGAGATCGAGACAGATTCCTCTGACTATGCTATTGGGGCAGCCCTTACTCAACAAGGGCATTCAGTGGCATATCACAGTGAGACACTGTCAGACACAGTCCATAAATATACCACTTATGACAAAGAGATGTATTCCAATGTACAGGATTGCTGACAATGGAAGCATTACATTTTGGGGAAGGAAATGATCATCCACACAAACCACCGACCCTTGCATTTCATGCAGACACAAGGGAATTTACAAAACGATCGCCATCAGAAGTGGTCCACATATCTACAACAGTTTAATTTGAACATCAAGTACAATAAGGGAAGCACCAATAATGTTGCATATTTCCTCAGCCGACCACCAATCGTGGTGATAACGACTGTGCTCAACTCTTGTGGGCACTAGACTTCTGATTGGTTGCTTCTCTACAAGAGCGATCCAGAATTCAGCCACACATACAAGACACTCTTGGAGGGAAACCAAGTTCCAAAATTTCACCTCCAGGATGTACTACTATGTCACAAGGGACACCGTTGTGTTCCTTCAAGCGAGTGTGCCAAGATGATTTGGGAAGCGCACTACAATCGGGTCGCTATGCATTTTGGGGTCGAGAAAATAGTGGCAGTACTACAGAAGTATTTCTATTGGTCGAACCTTCGACAGGACGTCGAGAAGTACATCCGATCCCATACTGCCTACACCATTGCAAAACCATCCATCAAGAAGCAAGGCCTCTATACTCCGTTGCCTACCCCTAGTCGACCTTGGGAATCCATCTCCATGGATTACATATCAGGTCTTCCTTCTACTAAGCACGGCAACAACTATGTGTTTGCGTTCATTGACAGATTCTCAAAGATGGCCATAATGGCGGCCTGCAAGAAGAATATCATAGCAGAAGCCACTGTTAAACTCTTCTTTGAACAAGTGTGGGTACACTTTGATATCCCACAGTCTATAATCTTAGACCGGGACAACAAGTTCCTTAGTACATTCTGGTCTAGTCTATGGTCAATGCTAGACACCAAGCTCACAAAGTTCACAGCTTTCCATCCCCAGACTGATGGCCAAACAGAGGTCGTCAACAGGATGATCGTACACATTTTGCGCATGTACAACTCAAAGCATCCACACACATGGGATGAGAGGCTCCCCTATGTACAACAAAGCTATAACTGGGCCCTCCACGGCTCAACCAACCACAGTCCCTTTCAGGTGGGCTTGGGATTCCAGCCACTATGTCCCATTGACGTAGCCATGCCATTTGCAGCTACTCAGGCTGATTCAGCTCATATCTAGTCTGAAGTTTCCAAAGCAAACAGCTTCATTGAGCACATTCAACACATTCGCCAACAGGTTCATGACATATTGGATAGATCCAATGCTAAGTACAAGCAGCGACATGATCAGCATCGGGTGCAACACAACTTCCAGGTGGGCGACAAAGTGTGGCTACATTTACAGAAGGAGCGCCTCGCTGGACCCTACTGCAAGCTTCGCCCGCTCTGATATGGGACATACACCATCACCAAGGCTGTCGAGGACAATGCCTTCAGGCTCAGTATTCCACCATTCCTTGGTCTGTACCTAATTTTCAATATGGACACCTTCGGCCCTACTTTCTACCTCTACTGGACACATCAGACGTGGCAGAACAACTCACACCAACAGAGTTAAACCCCAACTGCATGTAACAAGCCACAGCTGATCGGATTATGGACACATAGATCAAGAACACCCGCCAGTAGAAGATCCAGCTATATCGAGTTGTCAAAGCAGTCCAACTCCTTCACCAGGGAAAGTGGCTCACCAAGGACCAAGTTCAACAAAAGTTTCCTCATCTCATGGAGAAACTCAATGCAATGGGGACCATCGCTTCCTAAGGCGGGATGAATGATCCAGGAGGATATTGGTGGCCACCCACCTATTCCTCTTGGACCCCCACCACTATTTCTTTTAGTTTGCCAGTTTCCTTAATTGTAGCACAATTTACTATTTTTATCAGTTTTCGGGTCCTAAACTTCCGGAGCCGTTTTGAGGCCCTAAACGACATTTTTTTGGCATCGAATGGTCAAGCAAATATGAGTCCATTCTAGAATCCATATTTGCTATTTATGGATGTATTCCTTAAACAGATCTTTCTAACGATGTATCATGCGCGTCAAACGGAGGTAGTATGCTAAAGTTACGACCCTGAGAAATAGATGTACCAAGTTACCCAACGGGGCCCACATTAAGGTGTTTCACCTCCTAGGGTTAGGTTTTTGGATGTGTAGGGTTTCCATTGTTTCTCAATAATATATAGGCGTTCGAGCCTCATTGTAACACAGAGTTCAGAGGCATGTAGCCGCCACATCTCTTCTCAGAGATAAGCTACCAGCACTTTAGCTAGTTTATTTCCATTCTATATGTAAACAAGTTTCAGTTATTGATTAATGAAATGAAGTGTTATTTTCGATGCATGTTTGTTTCTATGGTTATTTGTGTATTCTATTGCGTTCCTGCATAAATACGGATCACTGTGTCACCCAGGAAGTCAATAGGAGGACAATAAATTTGACTAAATGAGAGTATTTGTTATGGTGGAAGCTAACTGTGTTAGACTAAACAATGAAACCACACACACACACATACAACCAAATAATAAACAATTTCAAGAATATGCACAATGCCATTCATAGAGAAATGTGAGACATGAATTGATAATGAACAAACCACAAGGGTGAAAACTCTAGCTATATCGAGCATTTATCATAGATGGTTAGTCTCTTAAGTTTTTGAGAAAAATATGTATTAAGTCGAAAGACTCGTTTACATGTATGGAGGTTGAATTTAGGAACTGTAAGGAACCAATCAAGACTTTTCTTTTAGGAAATCGTCTTAGTGTAGTCAAGAGTGAAGAACAAAAAATCCCTTTCATTTTCAAGCTTACAAGTATTTATAAAAAATGAGGGATGCTTAGGTAATCTCTCGGTGCGTTTCAGTGACAAATAAATAGTCACAACAGATTTAAGAGACCATTCATCTTCTACCAATTTCTTAGCTAGAAGAAGATAAAGAGACATCGTTTCCATGTTGATGGTGTCTTAGGTGCATTTTAACTAATCAAAATGTTGTTGACATGTGAAGGAATCATCAAGTGTCATTGGGAATGTATGATGGAGGAATATCACAAAAGATTATGTAAGTCGATTGAATCAATGGATCGACTTATTTGCAGGGTTGACTAATTCAAGAGATCCGACCAAGGAGTTGATTGGGGCTAGGCACTAGTCGATTCTTGGGAACGATCAACCATCAAAATATTTAGTTGCAAATCAGTAACGAACTTTTCCTACAAGAACCTTACTTGTAAATTTGTGACTTGGGTGGAGTTGAATTAATAGTGGAACATAGGGTTTATGTCAATGCTTTTTATATATCTATGTTACCAGTGATGGGAAGTAATTATATATGTAGACATAGGAAATAGGTAGGGGTACTTCCTACTAGAGTCTAGATCTAGCTACCATGTAAAGGGTATTTATGCTCAGTGAAGATAGGCACCCCCTTATAGATGCATAGGATTTTAAGAGATAATTTATGAGTGAACAAATAAAATCTTTTGGAAATTCTATTATGAGGTGATCCATATTTTGAAATTTATAGGTTTTAAGATCTAGGTTGTTTTAAAAGACCAAAATCCCTCAAAATTTTATGGACGAAGTTCACTTAATCCCACAGGAGTCATCATTCCATGCAAAATTTCTTCAAACTTGGGATGGAATTTTAACCCACCCCACGAAAAAAAGGTAATTTGTCTACAGATTAAGTTACTCCATGAGTTTATAGGGTCTTTACTATTTTAATCTTTGGCATGTGAATTAGATCCGTGTAAGTGAGTTTGTATAAGATTAATGTTGTCTAGACTCTGTGGGAACTACACCTACAAAGTTGGAGGAAACTATCTTAATTTGGAATTTTTTGAAAACTCGGAGAAGGATTCTGAAAAATCCACAGTTTTCTTCCAGAAGACAATGTGGTTACGGATGAATGATTGTGTCTTTCACATGGCCATTGTTTGTGGAGAAGGCTTTGGAGGAACTATATATCTCACGAGCCCAAAATAAAATGATCCTGATTCTAGCATATTTAATGTCATAATTGATTAATGCAATACTTAGTGTGAGAAACTGGGGTAGAGTCGGGATCAAACACGCACAGTAATTCAAATCTAGCAACATCTAAACCTACAACAACATCAGCTCCAGCACTAGTTAAAGGCAACACAATGCATCCAGGATTCGATTTTTATTTTAATAGATTGTTTCCTATATTATTAGCAAGCATTGGAGGAATGACTCAAGTACATCTTACTTGCTTTTATTAGCATATTACTTGCTCATTCATAGATGGAGAAATAACTATCTCAGACCAAGTAAGTATATTGTCCGAGAAGCTAGTCCAAAATGACATGTTACATTATCTCTTGATACAACTTGTTAAAATGAATGCATATGTGAGAACGGAAGATTCTTAGACATAATGAAAGAATCCAAATCGATACTTGTTTGTCTATTTTTTATTAGTTATCTCTCTTGAGATAAATGCAATAACATCATTTTTTATTAGTTCTCTATTTTTGAATAATAATTTTTATTTTTTTTCCAAAATAATAATATTAAGTATTTAACTTTTAAAATTTTACTATATGCATGTTACAATGTAAAAAAATATCTCGAAATTTTTTAATATAATTTAGAATATTTTTTATTTAAAAAAAATACTAAATTTGAGCACGTGAAAGTAAATTTTAAACTATATTCTACAAGTCCTTATGTATTAATTATTGATATTGTGATAATTGCTAAAAATTTTATTAGTAAATTGTTTTTCAAAAAAATCTTATTTAAAACATAAGAACTTACACTTATTCAAATTCAACTATATATACATTATTGATAAAAATAACCTATTTAAATATCTTTTTTTATCAACTAATATATATGGGTAGAGTTTAATAATTATTGCTTTGTTATTTGATATTAATATTATTTGTTATGAGTATTATCTTTTTATAAAAATAACTTTATTTAATTATTTATTATTAGATATAAAAAATTTATTTTTGTTATTCGATATTAATATTATTTATTATAGATATTATCATTTTATAAAAATAACTTTATTTAATTATTATTATTAGATATAAAAAATTTATTAAAATAAATATTATAAAAATAATATAAAAAAACATTTGATTATTTTGTATTAATATCTTTATCAAATATCTATTTAAAAGATTAAATTTAACAGTATTATGATTTTCTTTAAATTCTATTTTTATTTTATTAAATTTAACAACATATTAAGATTAAATTTAACAATATTATGATTTTCTTTAAATTCTATTTTTATTTTATTAAATTTAACAACATATTAGGTTTTTTATTTTGTTCAAGAATTTGTATTGAGTTCCACTCTTTTGAGCTTATTCAAGATTTTTTTTTAATCACATTTTTTCTTTAATAGCTAAATAATTGAAGGTTCTACATGCTAGAGTGGCTTGTAAAGTTTTTTATTTTTATTTTTTATGTTGTCATGGATTTGCATGCAATCAAAGTTAATTTTGCTTTCCAAAAATATATGTGTGAGAGTCATAATTGAAATATTTTGTAGTTTTTTTCTATTTAATATATATATATATATATATATATATATATATATTATTCATTAAAAAGAAAATGGTGGCATTCAATATATTTCCAATTCTTAAATTTTACATATAATGTCATTTCCTCATAAAAGGTGTCCTTTAGAGAGTTGGAATTTGATAATCAAGATACTTGATATTGTTTGTTATTGAGCATTCCCATTACTTATGATAGGGCATTCTAACTCTCAAGAACTATAATGCAATGTAATTGTTTGTCTTTTTATTATTGAGCATTCTCATTGTTTGAACCCATTATTTTATTTTATTTTTTAAAGCAGAGAAAATTGTATTGAGTTAAAAAATGGTTTTGCACAACCATACATACAAAATTGAAACCAAGGTTTTAGACTATCCTAAAGGAGGAATAAAACTATGATACCTAAGCATTTAACAGAGTTTTTAGAAGTCCTGGAATGCTTTCTAGAATTTTTTTAAGGGTAGATTCTTACAAACTATTTGTTTAACAAAATGCAAAAATACATCTAAATAAAAACATAGTTAGTGCTACTACTTTTCCTTGCCTTCGAGTCTGTGAGCAAGATGTACAACTGAAGTTTCCTACATTGGATGGTCGACATGGTCCGGGGTTTCCTGGAAGTGGCTACAATGATTCATGTAGGCCATTTTAAGAACCTAATCTTTGATAAAATCCACAATTCCCATCAGCTCTAGAAGTTCACGGTCGTTGTCGTCAATCCTAGACTCATGGAAGCCCATTTGGTTTGCTAAGAATCGAACATCGGATGCAGCCACCATGTTCTCCTTGACGCCAACACCCACCATTTCATAAACCCTGCGTAGATGGATTTGATATCTTCCAGATTGGATTTGATTTCACTGATGTCCAGATTTCCTAGATTGTTCGCCATTGGAAGCAGAAAGCAACTGCTTGGAGCTCGAAGAAGAACAGAGGAGGAATAATGGGACTGCTGAGTTCCAAAATGTAGCGAGCTAGCATGGATTTTCTTCACGTCACTATTTAAACCTTCGAATAGATGTTGGCGTTGTCATTCATCCCACAAAGATGGATGCTTGTCAACGGAGGTTGAGTATTCATTAAGGGGGAATGGCATGAAGGAAAGCCATGAAGAACTCCCCAACCTTATAATTAAATATCTTTCCAATTATGGAACATGTTTTTGGAAATGGATTGACCCTTGAGTGTAACCATTCCAATTTTATTCTTAACCCCCTTATTTGCAAGCTTGTCAGCGAGTTTATTATTGCCTTTGAGAATATGAAAATAGGTGAACGATGGGACTGGGTTTAGACGACGAATTCAAGCATATATTTTCCTTCGGTTGAAAGAGCCTTGAATGTAATCCAATCTCATTTTCTGGATAACCTGCCTTGAGTCTCCAAAGATGATGAGTTTTGAGATATTAGACTGCCCTACCAATTCCAAGCCAAGAAGAAGAGAAATCCATTCAACTTCATTGTTATATCTATGTTTGAGTCCCCAAGCGTAAAAGTTCACTATGTTTCCACTGGCATCAAAGATAACCCCTTCCCCTCTCATCGCACCTGCCTCCCCAGTTTGTTTAAGCCATTCTAACTCTCAAATACAATAGTTATTTCTCATTCATCACAAGTTATTTGATAAAAACTTATTTTAAAATATCATAGTTATACTTAATTAGTTTATAATGTTATCTTTAGCCAACATTTAATTTCAAATTATAAAATTTAGCAACATTGCATGCTTTATTGAATGACCCAAGTGACTATGAAGATATATTTTCATGTTATTAAAATGAACAACATTTTAAGCTTTTCTCTAGAAGTTATAGTGATCTGCACCCTTTTGAGGTTGTTCCAATTGTTTTGATACTTCTATTATAGATTGAAGGTTCTATGTACTCTATTAGATTCTGCAACATTTTCTTGACGTGTATGGATTCCAAAGTAGTATTTTCCATGAGATCTCATTCATCACATATTTATGGGCATAAATGGTTAATGCAAGATGGCCAACACTTACACGCAATAAATTTTCCACAACTAGATCAACACCCAGTCTTATTTTGAGTCCATTACCCACTTTCCATCCAAGTTTCCTACTGATCCAAGTTTCCTACTGATCCAAGTGAGGGAACGCACAAATCCATTCCAGAAGTAGGAGGTGCAATGAACAGAGAAGTTGTGTTTACATAGCCAATCCTCGACAATAATTTTTTTGAGATAGTTGGCTTTGATAATCTAGTTCCAGATGCCCTTGTTGTTTAATACCATCCAGAAACTCTTCAGTCTGAGTGAGGTGCCAAACCCATCCATATTATTAATATCCCAACCCCCATATTCTATAGGTCTAGATAAGACATGACAGTTGACCAAATGCATCCTATAGCAACCCTCCTTACTGCCCCAGAGAAAGGTAAACATACAATGTCTCAAACGTTGTAAGATATATTTTGGAACCCTGGCAAGGGAAAGCCAATAAACATGTATGCCAATAAGTACAACACGAATAAGAGTGAATCTATCCCCTAGGGTGAGCAGTCTGTATGACCAGTGGCTGATTTTATTTTCAAAGCCCTTAACAAGCCATCTCTAGTCCTTTGTTCCATAACTAGTGGGTCTTAAACGATAACCCAAATATTTGAAGCAGACTGTTTATCTAATTCTTCTTATCTACTCTCTGAGGACCTCTGTGAATACATTGAGGATTACGGCTTACTCAAGCTCAGCAATGCAAGTCTTAGTGATGTTGTCACTCAAAGGCACTCTTACTGGATTTCTTCAGAAGACTTGAATCTGGGTGGCAGATGGAAGATAGAATAGGATGAATACATCATAGGCTTGACACATGGTGGGATCAGTCTCAAGGATTCTCACGACACCTTACTATGGATGCATAACAAAATAAATGGGAAGGTCACGGCTTCATTATCTTATGACTTAATAGTATCTTCCCATGTACCAACCTCGAACAATAGAATTATGATACAGATATGGAATTTCAATATTCCTCTAAAACTCAAATGTTTTATATGGCTTGTTATGGGAAATCACATCAATACATGGGATAATCTAATGAGAAAAGGGTGGTGCGGTCCTATCCGTTGTTGTCTCTGCCTGTCTACAGAGGAATCTATCGGCCATATATTTTTATCCTGCTCTTTTACAAGAAAATTGCTTGGCAGCTAAAACATTCACACAATTTGGATATATTCTTGTCAATTACGTCGATTCTATGGAACATTGAGGTGTGGTATAGGAATACTACATCAATCTCGCATGTGCCTCCATTTCTATTATGGAATATATGGATAACTCATAATATCACACTTTTTGAAGGTAAGAATAATGGGACAGAGCATACCTGCGTCAGGATACTGGACTAGTTGATCTCATTCCCTCTTATCAGAAATATAAAAAGATCAAGGTTGATTGGCCCTCCACCTACTGTCCTTTATCCTCATGGTTACTTCGATGGAGCATCTAAGAACAACTTGGGCGGTGCTAGCATCATGCTCGAAATCAGCAATATACACTCTTTCAGTTTGAAACTGGGTTGCGCAAACTCTAGAGTTGAGTTACTTGCCTTATGGAACTTACTTTTCTTTGATGCTAAAATGCGTATCTCCCCTATATATTTCTGGTGACTCCTTTGTTATTATCAACTGGGCAAATGGAAAGGCAACCCTCTCTGTTCTTGATTTGGACGGTTGGCGTGAAGAAAAAATACATCCCTAAAATCCTCCTTTCTCTCTTTAGAGCTACAACATGTCTACCATGAACATAATCAGAAAGCAGATTGCTTATCTAAGGAAGTGCTCAATTTGGCTACTGGCCTCTTGTCCTTCACAGAGTTCTATGAAGGACGCATTATTGGGGGAGGTGAGACTCAGATCTTCTAAAGTCTCACATGAGTTTTTTTCTCAATGATGGTATTGTTATCACGAATCTTGTAGATGCCCTGTGAGATGATCCTAATCAAGACAGCAGAGGAAAGGAAACTAAAGTCGTAACCTACAATATCCAGGACTTTCGAATGAACTCGAATGTCACACCAGTCAAGGATACCGCCACTTTGGACCCGATGAAACACTAAACCCAGGGGCGTCCCTATGACCAAGAAACCCTAAAATTAAGGATATTGAATAGATGGACAAGGGAAACTTGGTTGAATCTCTTAGTTAGATGGTTAATTAGATTTTAAAATGAAAACCGAGAGATTCGGAGCATCCAGGTGAAAATCCCTAATTTTTCCCTAGGGTTTATGCAGGAAAATTGGGATCTAGGGGAAAATGGTGAAATTAAGTAAAATAGGACACTCAAATTGGTTGTTGGGTGCAAGATTGGGTGAATGGAAATGAAACCAACAATACCTAGTTTACGGTTTGTGAAAAAGACCACTTTCCCTAAAGGGGGCATTTTCCCCTAGTAGCCGACCAGTTATTTGAATGGGAAAATGGAGTCTGATTAAGCCAAAAATTTAGATTCTAGGGGTTTTATGTTAAATTTAAAGTGGGTTTTTAATTTTACAGCTCGCCGCAAGCTAGAACTTATGGACCTATGAAATAAGGGTTTTGATATTATAGAATGATTCGCAATGCATGTACATAAAATAAAAGAAAAGAAACTTACCTGCGATATGTACCTGAAAATTGAATATGGAATGAGAAATGATGAAGAATGCTAATCTCCTGTCAAAATGAACCTTCTTGAGTAAGATCTTGTTGTTGTTGTGTCATAGTCAGTCACCCTTGCGCCCCCATCAACCTGCCAAATCAGATAAAATCAATCGATCAGACAAACGAACGAGATCTGCAAAATACGAAAATGAAAAGGGAATAAAAAATCATTAAGAAGAAGATACTCCCTTAACCAAACACCCCAAAGCCAAGACAAAGGTGAGTTGCTCCACAAAAATTCCCTCTCTCTCCTAGCGCACCTCCTTTTCCTGTAGATGAGATGGGTAAATAAAAATGCAAGATCTGTCCCGAATGAAGCTCAATATGGAAGAATAGCAATGCCAGTCATCAGATCAGAACATCCACAAAGTACACATAAAAGTAAATACAAGACAAAAATCTCGTTATTAACATTTTGGTGCCAAAGCTCATGAATTACAATGGGGGGTCACCTCTCATAAATAGTTTGAGAGACATATAAACCCTAACTCAGTTTATCATCCAACGGTTGATATTATAATATCATCAACAGTGGAGATCAAAATATATCAATCAATACATGGATCAAGTGACTAAGTCAAAGAGGGGGTACACTTTTCTCAAGGATGCCCCTCTAAAGTGAAATGTCACAACATAACATAAGATATGACATGATACATCATAGGAGGTGGTCACTAGGGGCTTAATTCACTCTAGGCCCCTTTACAACTTCATAATATAAGATATAACAATGAAATACATCAATAGCCAAGTAGAGGGGGATCCCCTTGGGGGGATTTCCTAATTAGCTGAGCCATAAATAAATAATCTAGATATCTGATGACTGAAAACTATTGGAGGACTGTCCGGGATGCCGAGAAACATCATCTGTCAAAGTTCCAAGCCATTTCCTTGACCCAGGAGTCCAAATCGATTTTCTCAGTGAATTTCTAGTTCATTTTTTGTTGGTACAATCTATGGAAACTAATAAATTCATCATAACTCACTCCAGGATACAAAATGGGGAAAATTGACTACTATGGATTATCTAGAGACATAGAAGAATGGTATAAGTGACTACTCATACCCCCTGGAACACTGTTATGCTCTAGGACAACCAAACATACTGCCATCTGGAATAAAAACAGATCATTTGGCCAATAATTAAGTGATAATAATCACTTTTCTGGAGAACCAGGGCCAAACTCTCAAAACTGAAACTGCAGTATTGGTCCTGGGCATGTTTCAAACAAATATATTGGACCATGTTGTATTTTTTAGCCACTACCTTAGGAACCGTGATTGACTTTGTCAACTAAGTTAACCAGGTCAAAGTACCCAAAATCAAAGTGAGATGATGTACTAGTATGATCCTGCCACATTCCAATGTAAGACATGCTCCAATGATGTATATCAAAACCTAACTTGAGTCAATTATTCATAATCATGGTGACCAAAAATAATAATAATAAAATATACCGTTGCTTCTAAAAAATCTTAGAGTCTTCTGGAAATCTTCTTGCTCATGCCATACTTGAAAAGTGTAATCAATGTGCTCTAGATGGGTGATGATGGAAGAACCAGGCTAAGGAAAAGGGGAAATGACTTTGACTAACTTTGACTCACTGATTTATCCGACTGATAACCAATATACTCTACCAAGGTGACATATGCATGACAAATACTAATAAGGGATGGATGTGCCTCACAAATGGGTGAAGTACTTGGGTATGCTTCCCTCATACTCTAGAAAGTTTTCCTTCACAACTTTATTGCAAATATAGGTCAAACTTCAAAGGCAAGTGCGCTGCAAACCTTCTGGGCTCCAGTTATGACAAAGACCCAGTCTTTCTAGACTAGTCTCACCCTATGGCCCTATGGGGACCATTAATCCGAACACTATACAAAGAGTGAGTGCTCATCCTTTGACCATTGACCTCTTCAATATTTTTTCACAATTCATAATATGGTAGCCAACCTACAAGAGGAGGTGCCCTAGAAATCCTTCTAGGATTCCAGTAAATGACTAAGGCCTAGACCCGCTGCTAGTGAGAATTCCATAGCTCCGACAGGTTTTCCTCTCCATGGAGCCCCTATGGAGGGCAATCTGAACCTTACACTATGCAAGGAATGAGTGCTCAACCTCTTGGCCACTGGGTACCTTTTTTCAATATTTTATACTTTTGCATCCTTTCAATATAGCTTTTATGCTTTCCGATGCTTTAGTGTTTAGCAACACTGTTATGGTGGATCACTTGTTTTGAGGACATAAGGATAACAACCTTGTGAACCCAACCACACTGGCCAAGACACATAGCAACATGGAGTCTATCATACATAGTGGTCAAAATGGGGAAAAGGTCTTCAATCTCACCAGTCTCTATTAGTCTTAGTCATGGGGTAGAAACAAAAGTGGATGAACTGGATGGATGGGTACAAAATGTTATGGAACCAACCTAGCACAAAGGGTCACATTTTGTTTTGGCATGGCATGGGAAATCGTATTCACATTGGATTCCTTGATCAATCATAACACATGTTAGAGAAATATAAAACATATAACCACATGTCACCATAATCATCCTAAAATGACAAGCATAGGTGTCTCAGATACATCACAGAGAAAAACCAAACCAAGGAAATATACCTAATCTCACCATGTATACTTGTCTCCAAATGATAAGCCCCTCTGTGATTCTGTGTACCAGCTCTTTATGTGCTACTCTACTCTAATGAACTAGATCATCACCAAAATCATCTTAATGGACTCCCGAATCTCTGTCCTGCAAAGGAAAATACCAAGAACAAGGCTCTGAAGTGGAATGAAGCTGTAGAGATACATGCTAATACCCCATGTAAAAGTAGCCAAGAATAAAAAAAGAGACAAGTCCGCATCTTGCATCATGGAATCCTGACTGAAAATGTATATGTGATAACATCTGGCTCCAGCTGGGACAAGTGCTCTAATGAAGAGAGTGCTTGAGAAACTCAGAGATATCTGGTCCGCAGCACCATCAGCAATAAGCAATCCAGCACATCCTAGCACATCCAATGTTCTGCTTCCTCTCCAAATTTTTACCTATGACCTACACACATGGAAGCAAGAAAAACCAGAGCATCGTGTATGGGAAAAATATATGCATAAAACAAAATGACAGGAAATAAATGCTGAAAGTAAAAGTGTTGAAAAGTAAATTCCAATCTACTCAATTCAAATGCAGAACCAGACAAATACTGACACTACTCAGAAATTAGAAGACTCATGCATCAATCAGACAAAAGACAACCTCAAACTATTGCTCAGAGAGCTTATTCAATCCTACCTACCCTACTCTAACCAGTTTAAACAAGTGTTAAGTAAAATCATAAATCCAATGCAACCACTTGCTAAACGAATCTATTGATCTTTCTTTACAGTTAATGACCCAACAAGCTAGAGATGGTTTAAAAATAATGTAAATGAAAATTGAAACCATTTTAACTTGTTGTTTGAAATTCAAAGAAATATTTGTACAATATGGAATGAAATCATGCCAATGTTGAAATTGAATTTCCAAAAACTTATCGATCAAGATACCGATAGGATCTAAAAAGTATGTGAGTTCATTCTTGATGGAAGAAGACAATATGACTCATGATTCAAGCACTCTAAACAGTTCTTTGTTTTCTCCTCTACCCTACTAGGACATTCAATTCTATTCATTCTAGAAGAAATGGGAGAATCAATTGGGGACAAGTTATAATGTAATGAAAATGTGAATGAGATCAAGCCCATTTGTTGCTTAAAAATGGAGAAAAGATGAAATTGATCTTTATACACCTTCTGCAACCACCCATAAGAAAGATTTATAAATTGAAAAATATTATTCATGACAGATGACCGAGAAGGGAAATGAAGCACATTTTCTTTAATTATGTGACCATGCTCAAACTCCTGACTAAATATTTCAAAAGTAACAGGTTGATTAGAACACAAACCCATATGAGAAGAGTCTAAAAGTTGGGATGGGAGGGTGGATTGAAAATTTTCTCCCAGATGACTTGGAATAATTGATCTTGGAATTTTATGAGAGAAAAAGGTTTTCAATTGAGTTCCAGGAATGATTGCAAGATTTGAAGCAAGGTCAGTATCCACACATCGAACCGACACATCCTTATTAAAGATTGGATAAGGAATTTTAGAACAAGGATGTTTTTTATCAAGTCCACTTACAATCATATCATAATTATTATGTGATTGGTATTCTTCCGAGATATGCTCAAAATTTGAATCAAGATAAATCGTCAACAAAGCAATGAGGATCTTCGATGGATTCACATATGAGAGATTCAGCTATGGACGATTCTTGATAGGGATCATTTTGTTCTCCCTCTTTATTTGTGCCTTCTTGAGCTAATGATGACAATATTTTAATAAGTTCTCCTTCTATATCAATATCAAGGTCATAATCTTGAAGGGTTGAGATTTGATCATCATCACTCTCTTGCATCGAAGAGTAATTCAAAGGCATGTCCATTGTTGGATTGGGAGAGGAGGAATCAATTTGATAAGGAAAGTCATCACTTATCTCATTGTGGTTATCCTAATCATCTTCATCAGATTGATCCTCAACAACACAATCATTATTTGGATGTATGGATTTATCAATGATTTTACCCCATTCTTTTCTTAATAAATCAGTGAACATGTTGTATCCGATGATGGATCCTGGTGCTAACATGTATAACAAAAAATCGGTGTTACCTCCTAAGGATTCACAAATGGCTCCCATATAGACATCTTCATGTTCTTCTCCCAAGGATTCCATATAACACCAACAAGCATCCAAGTGGATTTCAATTGATTCGATTGAATTTGCAAAGAAACGGGGCAACCCTTCACTGTATCTTTTTGGCATTGGATGAGGCGCCTCATAGATTTTAGAGAAGTCTAGACGAGATACAAGCTTCCTTTTAAGCTTGGTTGGATTTTCCTTGATTTCATTGAAAAATTGGAAGAGTAAATTCGAGTTCATTGTGATTTATGGGATGGGTTCACTTCTCAGTAGAGTCACATTGTGGAGTCACCAGGTGAATGAATTGTCGTGTTCACCAAGAGATAATGTCGTAGGAGAGGTGAGTGGAACACGTGTAGTGATTATAAAAATTAAGCAATTAAAATGAAATCACTGAAATTAAACCGGGTGTGATATGAATGAGTATAAGTAGTAAAACCATTCACAGACACTGGAGGTATGTATAATGAACCAAGGTAAGCCTCTACCTCCCCAGCAACGGGGCCAAAAATGTTATCACAAATCTTGTAGATGCCCCATGAGATGATCCTATTCAAGACCTCAGAGGAAAGGAAACTAAAGTCATAACCTGTGATATCTAGGACTTCCGAAAGAACTCAGATGTCACACCAGTCAAGGATACGAGTACTTTGGACCCAATGAAACACTAAGCCCAGGGGGCATCCCTATGACCAAGAAACCCTAAAATTAAGGATACTAAATAGATGGGCGAGGGAAACTTGGTTGAATCTCTTAGTTATATGGTCAATTAGAGTTTAAAATGAAAACCGATAGATTCGGAGCATCCATGTGAAGAGCCCAAATTTTGCCCCAGGGTTTATGCAGGAAAATTGGGATCTAGGGAAAAATGGTGAAATTAAGCAAAATTGGACACTCATATTGGTTTTTGGGTGCAATATTAGGTGAATGGAAATGAAGCCAACAATACCCAGTTTGCAGTTTGTGAAAAAGACCACTTTCCCCAAAGGGGGCGTTTTTCCCTAGTAGTCTGCCAGTGCTTTAAATGGGAAAATGGAGTCCGATTAAGCCAAAAATTTAAATCTAGGGGTTTTATGATAAATTGAAAGTGGGTTTTTAATTTTATAGATCACCGCAAGCTAGAACTTATGGATCTACGAAATGAGGGTTTTGATATTATAAAATGATGAGCAATGCGTGTACAGAAAATAAAAGAAGAGAAAATGATATGCGCAACATACTTGGAACTTGTAGATGGATTGAGAAATGATGAATAATTCCAATCACCCATCAAAATGAACCTTCCCAAATAATATCTTGTTGTTGTTATGCCATGGTCAGTCACTCTTGCACCCCCTTCAACCTGCCAGATCAGAGAAAATCAATCGATCAGACAAATGAACGATATCTGCAAAATACGGAAATGAAAAGGGAATAAAAATCATTAAGAATAAGATACTCCTAGAACCAAAAACCTCGGAGCCGAGACAAAGGTGAGTTGCCCCACAAAAATTCCTTCTCTCTCCTAGCGCGCCTCCTTTTCTTGTAGATGAGATAGGTAAAGAAAAATGCAAGATCTATCCTGAATGAAGCTCATTATGGAAGAATAGCAATGTCAGTCATCAGATCAGAACATGTACAAGATACACATAAAATTAATCCCAAACAAAAATCTCTTTATTAATATTTCGGTGCCAAAGCTCATGAATTATAATGGGGGTGTCACCTCTCTTAAATAGTTTGAGAGACATAAACCTTAACTCAGTTTTATCATCCAACGGTTGAGATTATAACATCATAAACAATGGATATCAAAATATATTAATCAATACATGGATCAAGTGACTAAATCAAAGAGGGGGCACACTTTGGTCAAGGACTCCCCTCTGAAGTGAAATGTCACAACATACCATAAGGTATGACATGATACATCATAGGAGGGGGTCACTAGGGGCTTAATTCACCCTAGGCCCCTTTACAACTTCATAATATAATATATAACAATGAAATACATCAATAGCCAATTAGAGGGGGCGCCCCTTGGGGGGGCTTTCCTCACTAGCTGAGCCATAAGTAAATAATCCAGATGTCTACTGACTGAAAACTGCTGGAGGAGTATCCAGGATGCTAATAAACATCATCTTTCAAAGTTCCAATCCATTTCCTTGACCCATGAGGCCAAATCGATTTTCTCAGTGAATTTTTTGTTCATTTTTTGTTGGTACAATCTCTGGAAACTGATAAATCCATCATAACTCACTCCAAGATGAAAACTGGGGAAAAATGACTACTTTGGATGATCTGGAGACAGAGAAGAATGGTATAAGTGATTACTCATACCCCCTGGAACACTACTCTGCTCTAGGAGAACCAAATATACTGCCATCTGGAATAAAAACAGATCATTTGGCCAATAATTAAGTGATAATAATCACTTTTATAAAGAACCGGGTCCAAACTCTCAAAACTGAAACTGCAGTATTGGCCCTGGGAATGTTTCGAACAAATATGGACCATGTTGAATTTTTGAGTCACTGCCTTGGGAACCTTGATTGACTTGGTCAACTAAGTTGACGAGGTCAAAGTACCCAAAATCAAAGTGAGATACTGTACTAGTATGACCCTGCCACATTCCAAGGTAAGACATGCTCCAATTATGTGTATCAAAACCCAACTTGAGTCAGTTATTCATAATCATGGTGACCAACAACAATAATAATAAAATACCTTTGTTTTTTGAAAAATCCTGAAGTCTTTTGGAAATCTACTTGCCCATGCCATACTTACAAAGTGTAATCAATGTGCTCTAGATGGGTGATGATGGAAGAACCAGGCTAAGGCAAAGGGGAAATGAATTTGACTGACTTTGACTCAATGATCTATCTGACTGGCAACAATTATACTCTACCAAGGTGACATATGCATGACAGATAACAATAGGGGATTGAGGTGCTGCACATATGGGTGAAGTACTTGGGTATGCTTCCCTCATACTCTAGCAAGTTTTCCTTTGCAACTTTATTGCAAATCCAGGTCAACCTTCAAAGGTAGGTGCCCTGGAAGCCTTCTAGGACCCAGTACTGATAAAGACCCAATCCTTCTAGACTAGTCTCACCTTATGGCCCTATGAGGACCATTAAGCTGAACACTATACAAAGAGTGATGCTCATCCTTTGACCATCGACCTCTTCAATATTTTTTCACAATTCATAAGATGGTAACCAACCTACAAGAGCAGGTGACCTAGAAATCCTTTTGGGATTCCAGTGAATGACTAAGGCCTAGACCCGCTGCCAGCAAGTAGTCCATAGCTCCGATGGGTTTGCCTCTCCCGGGAACCCTTGTGGAGGGAAAATTGAGCCTTACACTATACAAGGAATGAGTGCTCAACCTCTTGGCCATTGGCTACCTTTTCTCAATATTTTCTACTTTTGCATCCTTTCGATATAGCTTTTATGAATTCCGATGCTTTAGTGTTTAGCAACACTGTTATGGTGGATCACTTGTTTTGAGGACTTAAGGAGAACAACCCCATGAACCCAGCCACACTGGTCAATACACATACTTCGTAGCCCGAGACACATAGCAACATGGAGTCTATCATACATAGTGGTTAGAATGGGGAAAAGGTATTCAATCTCACCAGTCTGTATCAGTCCTAATCATGGGGTAGAAACAAAAGTGAATGAACTGGATGGACGGGCGCAAAATATTATGGAACCAACCTAGCACTAAGGGTCACATTTTGTTTGAGCATGGCATGGGCAACAGTCTTCACATTGGATTCCTTGATCATTCATAACACAGGTTAGAGACATATAAAACATATAAGCATAGGTCACCATAATCATCCTAACATGACAAGCATAGGTGTCCGAGATACATCACAGAGCAAAACTAAACCAAGGAAATATACCCGATCTCACCATGTATACCTGTCTCCAAATGATAAGCCCCTCTGTGACTGTGTGTACCAACTCCTGATCTTTTCCTCTACTCTAATGAACTAGATCATCACCAAAATCATCTCAATGGACTCCTAAATCTAAGTCCTGGCAAGGAAAATGTCAAGAACAAGGCTCTGAAGTGGAATGAAGCTGTAGAGATCCATGATGATACCCCATGTAAAAGTAGCCCGGAATAAAAAAAGAGACAAGTCTGTATGCTGCATCATGGAAGCCTGGCTGAAAATGTATATGTGATAACAGGTATCTCTTTTCTTCATTTCTTTGCCATTGATACTTATGTCTTCAGTCTCCATGGATGAAGAGCAACATATTATGTTTAGTCAACACCCTGAGCGCTTTGTATAATAAGTATGGTTGATGTTTTGTGCCCACGGTATACTTTCTGTATCTCTTTATTGAGCAATGGTTTTTTTTATAGCAATCTCTTTATTATCTGCAGCTTGTTCCTATTTTTTGTCAAACTATCTTTCATAGATTTCTGAGTGCACTTGTTGACCCTCTCTGTTGATGTAACCATTATCCTTTGATTCATATGAATATCAAAGGCTAAGTATTTTTTCTTCTGAAAAAAAAATTGGATATACAACCAACCACCCATCCTTTCCCCACACATATATAACATTGCTTGTATCTAGTGGATACATTTAGCTAATGCTGAAATTTGTCAATCAAAATAATAATTAGTGTTGCTATTGGCACTTTCATTACTTGTTTGATGGCATTCTCACTCTCACATATGATTAAAAAAATTAACTATCCTTCTTTAGCAAAAAAGAACTTAATCCAACAAATTTCAAAACATCATGATAAGTTTAACATTAACATAGATACACTTGATTGTTTTGTATTATAGCTTTCATTAAACATCTACTTTCAAAAAAATATTTCATATTGTTAAATCAAGTCTTTATCTATAAGTTATTGTTAAATCAAGTCTTTTATCTATAAGTTATAGTGATCAATCTGAGTCTCTTGAGATTGTGGATATTTTGATTACACATTTTGATTTTTGAATAAAATAGTTTTAGGTACTTTATAACCTCCATACTATTATTGTATTCGTCAAAGAACTATTTTCAAATTCTTAAATAAAAATTATTAAATATTTTGAGCTTGCATGACATTGAATGATAATTTAATTTAATCAGACATTTTGCATTTGTAATGAATAGATATGTTTTCATAAAGATCTCATTATTTATATAATTATGAGATGATATACACAATAACAAAAAAAACATAGATTTCATTTATTATACAATGATGAACTTTTATATAAAATAGATTGTTTATTTTAAATTTGTATTTATAAATAATTTTAGTGAGTTATTATTTTCTCCTTATATAAATGCCTCTTTGTTTATTTTTCATATATATATATATATATATATATATATATATATATATATTATTTTTTACAAAATGTTTTTTAATTAATATTATATTTATTATTCTAAAAAATAATATTAAATTATAATTTTTAAAATCTTTTTAAAAAATCAACTTTAATTTTAATTTTCAAAATCTTCCAAAAAAATAAATAAATAAATTTTAATGATTAAAGATTTAAAAGTAATTTATTATTTAAAAAATATTTTTTTATCAATTAATTTTATAAAAATGATTAGACATTAATTTTCCAATTTCTATTCCGAACGTGTTTTTTTTTTAAATATATAAATCTCCACTTCCTACAATGCCATGCATTGCATTTGGTAGTGTATTCATGCCCATGGAAAAGAATACAAATACAATATTTTGAGATCCAGCTTTCAATTAACAGCAGCAGTCGACATTGTATTGAAGTGCATGGAAAAAAAATACATTGTTTTGAGATTTAGTTTTCAATCAACTGCCATTCATTTTCTTCTTAAGCAGAAACTGTAAAAAAAATGTATTAAAAAGCTGATACTATAGCATTAGCACATTAGGCATTGAATTTATGTGTAAAAAAAATACAATACTTTAATATTCAACTTTTAATCAATTGCGATTCATTTTTTTTATACAAAAATTGAAAAATATTGTATTAAAAAGCTGATACTGGCAGGTTATTGACCAATATATTATAAGTTGACCAATGGGATTTTTAATTTTGTTTAAATAAGCTCAATATATTGTAAGTATTAGGGGGAGTAAGGAGTAGGGTATCAAGGGTTTATAGGTAACCAGGTATAAAATGTGGCATCAGGTAAAAATCTTGAATATCTAGTAAAAATAGGTTTTTTTTTTTAATAAATTGAAACAATTTTGGTAGACGAACTCTAGCAAGTACCAGAACTCTATCCTTTCAGCAAGCATTTTAACTAAGGCAAGCACTTGAACCTTACCAAGAACCGTAAGTTAATAGAAATCTGGTGGCCAATGTGAGAGGGAGAGGCTATTTGTATTGGGAGGATGATCAACAAAATAATTTTGGTAGGTATTTATAAATATCTAATAAAATTAAAGGTATTCTTTAATATTCGGTTATGAAATAATTTCACTAAAAGAAAACACATATTGTGAAGTGATTTTTTTTTTGTATCTGGAGTAATCGGTCGTTTTGTACTCATGTGACACAGGGTCGATTCCAACTGCTACCACTATAACCTCCAGGAGAATACGCTGACCCCCACAACTCATCTCAGGCTGCAATGAGGTTTGAACCCTTGACTTTCTTAACAGCCCGTACACCTTAACAAGTGCACAGTTATCAATTGATCTACACCTCAGGGGGATATTGTGAAGTGATTATGTTATAAAGGTAATTTGCAATTACTTTTGCTAAAACACTAACAACACAAAATTCTAAAATTACAAGATGATTTCAATCATTATACTACAAAACACTTAAATGATGCAGCCAAAAGGCTTTCAAAATGTGCGTTGGCGTCTAGAAAAAGATAGCTTTATATGGAAGAATTCCAAGAACATCAAACATCCTTTAAAAAAAAATTAGGGTTATTATTTTGTCCAAAGTAGTTGGTAGTTTTCTTTTTTTAGTTTACATGTAAATTTTGGCCCTGGCATATGGGCTGGTGGTGGAGGAGTCGAAAGATTAAAGGATATGTAATCTTGTGGATATTTTGCAAGTTGTTTTTTATTCAAATGTATTTAATAATAAGTATTTTTTTTTCTTTCAAAATTTTAACACATGTTTATATTATAAAGCTTATTCAATCTATTGAGTAATTGTTTTTTTTATAATTATGTATTTTTAAAAATTTTAACAATTGTTTGTTCATTTATAACTATTATATTTGTATTATAAAGCTTTATAAATATTTTATAACAAAAATGAGTATTGATATATTGATGAAAGAATGAACTAAATTCAACAAAATGATACCAAAAAGATCCATCATTTTAAAGAGAGAATCAAAGTTTGAGAATATCATTATATACATAATTACAATCATCCTGACATCAAAGATTCTTCGAAAAAAGACATAAAGACCCAAACTACTATATATTTGAACAAATTCACCAACAACTAGAAGGCAAAAAAACTGCATAAAAGTAAAAGACTACACACTGAAGTAATTTTCTTAATTTGTCTCCTCAATAGAGGCTTTTCCATTTCATAGTCTTTGTCAGAGGTATTGCCAAAACTTCCAGAGGAAGTGTCACCAAAATCTTCTTCATTTTCTATTGAATCTTCCTCAAGGCTTTCAAAAGATTCAACACTTTATTCACTGCTACAAAATTGAGAATTAGAGACCCTCAAAAATTTCTTCATTGTTAACAATAGAAAGATTAACATCCAAATCTTTATCATCGCAACTGTTGGCCCTAGGGAAATGTGTAAAGTTTGGTTCATAAGTTTTGAGAAGTTTGGTCGCGGTGTGAATAGGGCTGTGATGGAGCAAAGATGGAGAAATATGGTTGCGGTGTGAAAAGCGATGCGACATAGCAAAGATGGAATGGGGCAGATATGAAATTTTGGGCAATTTTGGGGGAAACATTAATATATTAAGTGAATTAGTTAGAAAAGTAAAAGTGTTGAGCTTTAAGACTTAGTTAGTAGTTGGTTCGAGAGGAAAAGTATAGGAGAGACAGTCGAGAGTAAAATCTGAAGAAGCTTGTTGTAAGTTGTAGTGCAAAGTGAATAAGAGTCGTGAAGGGCTTGTAATGTCGATCCACAAGTTGTGTGTGTGGATCTAATGTAAAGGTGATTTGGGAAGATGTCTGTAAGCTATGTGCAAAGACTAAAGCGTTCAAACATGACTTATGCCAAATGATGAGCGCTTTTGTGGTTTTCTCCCATATGGGTTTCCATGTTAATTTCTCTGTGTCAAATGGTGTATGTTTGTTTTGTGTCTTAAGTTTTTTTATTTGATGCGAATGATAATAGTTACGTTGAAATGAAATAATAGTGTTGAAAATGTTGCTAGATGTGATTTATATCTGGTATGTTTTCATATGTCGATGATCGTCCACCTATCTTCATTGTGGGCTAGTCTGTCGAGTTCTTCCATGGAGAGATCCCCTTTTGTCACTACGGAACCATGGTTCATGCAGTCCCTATAGGTATCTCGGGTGAGACTTCACTTATGTCACAGGTGTTGCTGACGGAGTTATGCTCTGTCGGTTCAATGCCTTGGGTTTTGTTGGTGGGATGGAAGGTTGAACCTGGGTTAGTCGAAGCAAATCCAACAAATGGTTTCATTGTCAGGACCGCGATCATCGTGAGAGGGACATGTTTTGGAAACTGATGAAGCATGAGATTCAGGATTGGGTGGACCAAAAAGTTAGAGGATTTTCACAAGAAGAAAGGAAGGGATCACGACCGGCTCCGACAAAATGGTTGGAAAGGTATGTTTATTCAGGTATTCATGAAATTTTCTTTAGTGAATTTCCTGTTGTATTGTATGAATGGTTGCCGAGGCAAGCAACTCAGAAGACAAATTGTCAAGGTGGAGAACCCAAGGAGTGGACTCCTCAACTGATCCGACGGCTGGAGAGTGTTAGTAATTATATTTCTAAGGATGTCGACTTCTGAGTCGATAAAATTTTGGGAGGATACATTACTGAGATTGTTGTAAACACTATTAATTCATATAGTGAAGCTGAGAGAGAATTATTCCAAGTTCATAGAGGCAGGTATTTGAATTCCATGAAGCTGTGGATTAAAATGTTGGCATGTAAAAATGGAATCCTAAGGATGGAATCTAACGAGTAAATCGTTGTGCGCAGAGGACATGGATTATGACGAAAGGAAAGCTTGAAAAAGATGGATAGAGTAACTTGGGATGTTCTCAGTTGGTAGTGAGATTGATGAAGAGGTTGGTCGCCTAAGGAGTGGAAGAATATTTCGGTTGGGTAAAAGGAGAATAAATGTGACACGGAGAGTTGAAGTGTGACCAGAAGAGGGGAATACAAGTTGATGCCACAACTCGACAAAGAGTCTTACGACAAAGAGAAGGAATTTCATCCTATTTCTGAAGACAAAGAAGAGGAGACAGATCTATACCAGGACCAAGACTACGACATACCCACAACTCTGTGTACATCTCCAACATGAAAGGTAAGACCTAAAAGCGTTTTGAAGTGATTTTTTTCAAATCAAAGTAATAATGATAGCCAAGATAGTGGTCATAAATGTTTTACGAGTGGAACATCTAATTTGAGTTCATCGGTACCCCAAGTACATAGGATGTCTGGGGGCGACATAAAATTACCTATATTCAATGGGAATGGGTTGGAATACCCTGAGCAACATTGGTTTTTTTGTGAAGTTGTTCAGACCATGCGACAGGTCTAGGATGAGGCCATAAAAAGGGCTCAGATGATCACAACCTTTAGGGGCTGTGCTCTTTATTGGTACATGAAGTTTTCGGTGGTCCCTACGAAAAACCCTCATAATTCATTAGATCATATTCATTTTGGGCTAGTAAATGAATTCAAGAAGCCCAAGTCTAAGTCGAAGTGCATCACATAGCTGAAGGAGATCAAGAAAATGTTGGGTGAGTCTCTCTAGAATTTTGACCAAAGATTCAAGACCTTGATGGCTAAGGTTAGTTTCCAAATGTCTGATGTCCAACACAAAGAATGGTTCATTGTTGTATTGTTACCACATATTTGTGTCCCCTTGATGGAGCAAAAGATAGTGTCCTCGATAGAAGGCTGAAGCTCTCAATATTTCCATGAAGTTAGAAGCTTCTCTAGTTGGAGAAACTGGTGTGGGGATGATGCAAGTTCAGTCATAGTTAGCTAATCTAACATTGCAAATACAAGATATCAAGAAAGGAAAAAATCCATGAATAATTCTAGTGTACGAGATGGAAAATTGAAGGCCACATAAGGATTCATATCCATCCTTCCAGGTTTACCTTGCGTCAGGAGTGTCGAATCCATTAAGTTCACAAGGGATGCCATGGTGTGGAGTTTTCCAAACAAGAGGTCATTGGTCATAGGAATGTATGTATTTACAGAAGATAGTAAGTACACATACTAGTATTTATTGTAAATTATGTAGATCTGTGAGACATGATGAAAAGGACTACAGAGCATACCATTTTTTGCAGGAAAAGGCAATTAGCACCTATTTAATGAAGAATTATAAGCATATGCAAGTTGAACGAGATCATGCACAATTCTCTCAGCCAAGGGGGGCAGTACTTTTAGAGGCTGAGGACAAGGACAAGGATTTGGTCAAGGGAAATGACAAATTATTTGCTACAAATGTGGATGACCAGGACATTATGCTAGAGAATGCACTAATCCTACGCTGACATGCTCATATTGTAAAGTGTTGGATCATACCATTGAGGAGTGCGCACAACTTATTGCTAAGTGGCAGGCCAGAATCACAAGGAACCAGAACCAACCTCCAAATCTTAATCAAAATGTTTAGAAGATTTTTGTTGAGCCCTACGAACCAACTATTATTTTTTTAAGAAGGGGCGGTGCTGTAATTGGGGATGATCGAGGAGCACCATGGATAAATTCAAGGGTTTAACTTGTAGTGCAAAAGAAAGTACCATTCGACATCCAAAAGGAAAAGGGTGTCTTCTTCGATGCACATAATGCGTTTATGGACAGAAACCATGCTTCAACATCTACTTATTTTTTGGTGTTTGACAATAGACCAGTCCTTGATATGCCATCAAGTTTTGACTAGTCACTCCAAAGGAAGTTGACGGAAAAGGAAAGCAACTTGAAAATTTTCTTCAAAATTTGTTTAGCCCTGGTGAAAGATAAAGATGTTATGTTAGATCTCTCAACTCTAATAGAATAACCATAGGCAAGTATATGACCATAGAAGAATGTTAATCATGTTCATAGAATATTGAAGTCTAGTCGAGAGCTACGTATGAATTCCCGGATAGGTGACTACGATATGGACTTTATTATTCTTGACTTGGGATCAGATGTTAACATCCCAACAAGGAAAACATGGGAAAGAATGGGGAATCCTAAGTTGGTATGGTCTCCTGTTCATATAAAGTTATCTAATTACTTGAAGGTTTTGCTTATTGGTCGACTACCATGGGTTCTGGTCGAGGTGGAAGTTCTCTAGACCTATGGGGATTTTGAGGTAATATAGATTGTCGATGATATGAACCCTTATCCATCACTTTTAGGGATCGACTGGAATATTGAGAATTATGCCATCATAAAATTTAAGAAGAGAATATTGTCGTTTGATCAAAATTGTGGGTAGTTACTCCAATCGATACTTTGGAGGGCCAGGGCTATGTCGAGCCAGTGAAGGGTGAAGGTTAAGAGTACCTAGATAACATATACAATATCTCATTTGCAATGGATGACTACATCAATCCTACAGCCAATGGAAATTTGAGTTGGTGAAGTGTTATTTCGTGTTCGTTAGATTCAGGTGAAGCTTTGGAGAATTGGCATAACTGGTTGCATGACTTATCGATGTAGAAATGTGCAAGGATCACAAAATTTCTGCGATGGGTAGGTACTGAGGTATGTGCATTACCTACTTATGAATGATTACCTAATCTAGATACATTTCTCACTGAATTTGAAGATAAGGTACTGGAACCTTAGTCCCTGTTAGCTTTGGATGTCACCTTGAAAGCTACACCAACAAGATGGTGGGCTATTCTCAAACAATCTATTTCATAATGGTACCAGTGTCGATGGCTATTAGAAAATAGATTTGGAGAAAATATTTCTTATGCTGGTCAGAAATATACGGGTTTGACGAATCCTGTGATCCACATTGAAAATGTTGTTCGACATGGAGGACGTTGCCTCGATAGGAATGGGTTCATATGTTTATACATACTTTGTACATGATACTAAGAAATTGGTATACGTTGGTCGAGCTACAACAAGGAAACATAAAATGGGATGATTTAGCTACTAGATTCATGCATACTTTTAGCTTTGTTGACGACAGTCCGACGGTTGATGTTGCTCGGCATGTTATTAAAAACAATATTTTTTAGGAGATGGTTGTTTCGATGTTAAGTATTCCTCAAAGAAATGTGATGGTTCATAGTTGGATGGAGTGTTACAACATAACCGATGAAATTGAAGATAATGATCCATGTGATATTCATATTCCTGGATCTAAGGGTAGTCGAGCATTGGAGGCATTGGGCTTATCAAATGACAAGTTTTTGAAGCCCCTAAAAATAAAGAAGGTGAATATTGGCTCCCCTGAGAACCCAAAATTTTCCAATATTTGGGATTATTGGGATGATGAGACGGTGGGGAAAATTACAGATTTGTTGCATGAGTTCCATTATTTATTCCCAACAAATTTCTCGAAAATGTAGGGGATCATTGATGATCTTGGTGAAATGAAGATCCCTCCAAAACAATATGCAATGCCTATCAAGAAACATCCATACAGATTAAATATTAGATACAAAGAGAAGGTCAAGAGTTAGATCAAATGTTTGACATGAGAATTATTGAACATATCGAAGAATCAAAGTGGATTATCCCAATTGTTGTACAAGAAAAGAAAACCAGCAAAGTCTATATCTATGTTGACTTGAGAACACTGAATGATGCTTTCCTGCATGATCTGTTTCCTACACCTTTCACAGATCAAGTATTGGAGAGCATAGGGGGGAAAGAGGTGTACTCTTTTACTGATGGATTCTCTAGATACCATCAAATCAGGATTGCAAATGAAGATCAACACAAGACAACCTTTGCGACATAGTGGGGTTGCTTCCAATACACAGTAATGCCATTCGGACTTAAGAATGCGACTTCTATTTTCTTTATAATAGTGATAGTTTCTTTTAAATATTTTATCCATAAATTTATTGAAGTCTATTTTGATGATTGGATGGTCTATGGGCTAGTTAAATATCATATTAAAAGTCTTAGGATGATGTTGGAATGGTGTAGATAGTTTCAAATTTCTTTAAATGTGAAGAAATGTATTTTATATGCTCCTTTTGGCATTTTGTTGGGGCATGTTGTTTGTCTAGAGGAAATATTGATGGACCCTACAAAGATTGCAATGATTGTCAACCTACCCCCACCCTCATCGGTTAAATAGTTAAGTACCACGCTAGGACATACTGGTTATTACATAAAATTTATTAGGGGATATGCAAAGATCACTACTCCAATGGAGAATATGTTTAATAATGATGATAAATATCAGTGGGACGAACAATGTCAAAAGAGCTTAGATGTTCATAAACAGAACATGGTTTCAACCCTTATCTTGGTCTTCCTTGATTAGCGAAAATAATTTCATGTGCATGTCGATGCATCATCTCTCGCACTAGGAGTAGTTCTTACACAACAAGGTAAGGGATCTATTGATCACCCTATTGCATTTTCTAGTAGGATTTTGTCGGCTATAGAAACAAATTATACCACTAGAGAATGGGAAGGACTTGCTAGGGTATATGCACTCCAGAAATTTTGACACTACTTATTGGGTGGTCACTTCAAGATGCTTACGGATCATTCTACTTTGAAATACTTGGTCAATAATCCAGTGTTGGGGGGTGGGGGGTGGTGAGATTTGTCGATGGCTTCTTCTCTTCCAAGAATTTGATTTTGAAATTATTGTAAATCTAGGAAGACTAAATGCAGGCCCTGACCATCTTTCAAGGTTAGAGAATGGAGAAGAGCCTATTCTAGATGATACTCTTCCCGACGCACAGTTATTTCCAATAAAAGTGGTTGATGACCATTTTGAATACATTGCGAATTTATTGACTATGGGGTGTGCACCATAAGGAGGTATTAGGATTTGAACAAACATCATTAAATAATACACGAGAGAACACACATCCACGTAACAACACATTTAATATAGACACAACATATTTACACCGAAAAAATCAAAACCATGAAAAACCACCATAGTAGATCTATTATCTCCCTTGACCTAAACTAGCCAAGTCAGGCCAAGTGATCTAGACACCACTCACCTCCATGCCACTTTACAATGGATTCTCCTCAAGCCTTATAAAGGCTTCCTTATATGTAATACCATGGGACTATACTATGGGACAATAAATACCTTTGGCCACCAATACCATGGAAAAATATCATGGGCTATAATAAACGTGAATAAACCTTGTTCCCAAACCATGTGCTAGACCTAAACCACCTTTTACCCATTCTTGAGTCAAGGTTAACCCTAACAATCCCCCTTTAAACATGACTTGGAGTAAACACCAACCCCTCTCAAAGTTTTACCAAGGAATCTCACATACACACCCCTATCACCTAGGCCTATCTCCCGACTTTAACGGTGAGTTACTAGGGGTATGCATGCCTTACCAGGTATTACATCCATATGCCCTTTTACATGCAAACTATTCCATTAATATTTTTTAATGTGTCTTCATGGTGACTACACTATCACCATCCATTGCTTCATCCTCTCATTTTTCCATGCTCGTCTACTTGCTTATTTTTTGTCATGCTCTTTATGTACCTTCATCCAACCCTTTCATTCACGTCCATATAGAGAGGAATCCATCTACCAGATTACACGTATCCTCAACTGTGATAACTGTCAGTTCTCTAGGAATTCTCTTCACATACATGGCTCATCAATCTTGGTCCCACAACTAAGATTAAACCATCTCACATTCCTCCTGCAATCGAAGACTCAATCTCTCCAATCTTTATCAAGTTAGGCTACAAGTACACCTTCCACCCTTGTACCTACCTAATGGTTCATTCTACACTCAATGCAACATCCCTTCTCTATGCATAAGACAAATAGCCTAGCTTCTAGCACCCGAGGAAATTGCATTCTAACAAGGAACCCAAAAATATTGTTAGGGTGTCAAAAACCACCGAACATGCACCGCACAATTAATTCAAAAAACAAAAGTACATCACAATGAGCAAAAATATATGCCAACCCATGTCTCTGATACCATCTATTAGGATTTTAAATGAGCATACATAAAATTAATAATGAGAGAACACAAATCCACATAGCAACACATTTAATATAGACTCAACATATTTCCATGGAAAACCCAAAATCGGGGAAACCCACCATAATAGATCTATTATCTCCCTTGACCTAAACCATCCAAGATGGGCCAAGTGAGCTAGCCACCACTCGCCTCCAAACCACTTTACAATGGAGTCTCCTCAAGCCTTATAAAGGATTCCTTACATGTAATACCATGGGACAATACGATGGGCCACTAAATACCATTGGCCACCAATACCATGGAAAAATACCATGGGCTATAATAAACCTTGTTCCTAAACCATGTATTAGACCTCTACCACCTTTGACTCATTTCTAAGTCAAGATTAACCCCAATAGGATTTAGCACAACACAAAAGAAACAACAGGTTGTAAAAGTTGCAGATTTCCAGCTGATAGTTGGACAATTGTATAAGATCGGACCATATGGGATACTTCGTCGTTGTGTCTTGGAACATGAATGATTGATGGTGTTGAATGAAGCTCATGTTGGCGTCATAGGGATCCACTATGCATGAAAAGTGACAATGCACAAGGTTTTACAGGCATGATTATGGTGGCCTACCCTTCATGCCGATGCTATGGAGTATTATCATAGATGTGATATTCGCCAACGTACAAGGATACCGCCATGACGAGATGAAATGTCATTGGTACCACATGTAACTTTGCAAGAATTTGATAAATGGGATGTTGAATTTGTGGGTCCCATTAATCCATTAGGTAAATGAACAGGTACACAGTATATAATGATTGTGACAAATTATTTAACCAGGTGGGTTGAAGCAGCACCACTTAGAGATCGTACTTCCGCGACTGCTACAAGGATTTTGTTCTACCATGTCGTGACTAGGTTTGGGTGTCCAAAACTTCTAATAAGTGGCAAGGGTATGCATTTTGTTAATCAACTAATTGAGAAATTCACTGATGAATTTAAGATCCAACACAGGAATACAATGCCATATCATCCACAAGAAAATGGAGTTATCAAAGCATTTAACAAAATCTTATAAAATGCACTGACCAAGATCTGCAATGTAAATTGTGATGACTGATCACAAAATATCTGCAGTTTTATGGGATTATCACATGACATGTAAGAATCTTACAGGGCACACTCCATTCATATTGGTTTATGGGAAGGAGGTTGTTATGTCAATAGATTACATTGCACCCAACCTCAGAATAGTTGCAATTACTGAGATGACAAATGTCAGTGCAATTGAAGAAATATTATCTCAGTTGTTACAGTTGGAAGAATATTGTTTCATTGCACGCTATCATCAGCGTGTCGAGAAAGAGAGACAAAAGTCTTGGCAAGACCACCGCATTAAGTTCAAGCAATCCCATCCAGGTTATTTTACTCTTCTTTATGACAATAAGTTTTTGAAACATCCTGGTAAGCTCTATACACACTGGTTGGGACCATATGTTGTCATTCATGTTACTAATGGACGTGTTGTTCAATTACAATATTTAGATGGTACACCCTTCGACGGGTTGGTAAACGGGAGTCGACTGAAACCTTACAAGGATAGTCGTACTTCTCTCGACTAAATAGGTATTGAGTGAACTTGTACATGAAAAAAAATGAAGTCTTGTAAATAAGTTTGAAGCCGTCCTTTGAAGAAAGGTTTGTCGCAAGTTAAAGGTATGTCGTAGGCTACACGTCTGTCGCGATTTCAAATTTTGTCACAAGATTAAGTTGTGCTACAGTTAAAGTTGGGTAGCGGGAGATTTTGGTGGTGTACTCTCTGTCAATTCTATTATTAATGGATAATAATTATCTATTTTTATGGTGAAAGAAGTGATGCATTTAATGGCACTTTGTCATAATGACCAAAAATATATCAGCGTGTGAAAGGATTAGCCGCCACTTTTTTCAATTTATTGCAGACCCACGTGATTGGATGACTTGTCGCACGCATAAATCTATTTCACTCTCAGCTGAATCCAATTGCCTCATTGTATCAAACTATGAGTTTTCTTGAAGCAAAATAACTATGTGCAGTTCCTTGAGGTCAAATCTTTCTCTAATGGATATTCTTGTGTCGAGTTCAAGCACCATTTCAGGTTCAGGTGTGGAGGCTCCCTCTTCCATACCCATTATAGAGGAGGCATCGGAGGTTGTCTCGCGACCCATCCCTATAAATCCACCAAGGAAGAAGCAAATGACTGGTCGGTTCATTCTTCCTGAGTAGAGATTAAAAGCAACAAATGATGTTGAAGCTTCAGGATCCAGTTTAACAACAATACTTCCAAGGTATATTCCGTTGTTAAAGGATGATGCTCCCAATGTGGTCATTCCCAAGAATTCCAAGTATCCACTAGTTAAGCCAACCAATCCAAAAGGTGTGCATGTCACAGCAGATATTATGCCGAACTTGAAGAAGCTAACATTCACAGACCATGATTTAAGGAAGTTCCCTAAACTCCAGTTGTCGTGGTATATGAATTCAGTATAATTGGTTGAAGGAAGGCCTCTCTAGTTGGTCCTTATAGTTTGGGATAATGGGTTGTATAAATCAGGCATTCTGTCCTTGATTAACATGCCCCACTTTGGTCACACTACTAAGGTCAATGCATGTGTGAAGCAGTTGTTGATATGTTTTCCTTGGGGGTGTTTGTGGTTGTGTAATTGTAATTCTGTCAGCGTCGACCTGATTTCTTCTATCAATGGGGTGCCTAAATTAGAAGTCGACCCAACACCGTTTTTGTTGGTATGGAGCATGACCTGAGCCTTGCTGCTTGCAAGAAGAATAAGTACAATCTTACACGGGATAAAAGGGAGTTTGCCATCACCTCTATCAGTGATCATGGTGTACGGTTCCTATCCAAAGTACTATCCAAAAATATGTTAAGGAATATGCAACTGAAATAGTGCATTGTTTGCACCATTTTTGCATCTGAGCAATGTGCTATTGGAGTCCAGATGATTTTTTCTACATTTTTGTTGAATGAATTATTGGTGGATGCTATCAATGCATAGGAAAAAGGTACTTCTTTCATTTATTACTGGTTTCTAATTGCGACCTATTTTATCTCTTGGGCCAATCCACCCAACTATCAAGGGATGGAAGTGCATGTCCCATGTCGTGGGGAATGCTACTAGAACTTATGGTATGACGAGAATAACCAAACACAACAGACGGAAAACAATTTTGAATTCTACCTACATAATGATGAGTCGAGGCATCATATTGGAAATTAGTTAAGGATTGTCACATAAATTGTCTAGCGGTACAAAAATGTGATAAATTTTACTGCAGGGGCTTTCCATCTATATCTGCAACCATGACAAGACCCCCAACATCCATGGTTAACCATTGCATTTCAGTTATATGAGGAGGAAATTGATCTGATAGTCCAGGATTGGCCTGAAGAATGGAAGCAGCATGTCACAAATGACCTATTATGTATCGAAACTGACTCTTGACAGGAGGACACATTAGGGACTTAAGTAGGGGACCCCCAGGATGAAGAAAACCCACCCATTTCACCTTGTGACAATAATGAAGAATCAAGTGCAACGCCAACAGACCTAGAACTAGGGGAAAAGAGGAAAATGTTGAAGAGAGAAAAAATAGTCGCAAAAAGCAAAAAGTTGTTAGCGATCCCCCCTACTAGACTTACTGATGAAAATTATATTTTGCTAGCTAGTAGAATGGTGGAGGTTTATGATGAAACACATTAGAATATCAATATTCAACGTGCACATTTGATTGGGAGCATTGCTGACTTACATCAGACTCTCTATGTTGTGGTAAAATAAGTAAGGGTAGTGTTCAGTGAGGGACCATTGTAGTCGCAGTCTTAATAAGTGGTTCCTTTTGAGGATCTCCCACCTGAAGTATAATCAACTCAACAACATTGTAAATTTCAGGAGTTGCCTAAAGCACTTGAATTGGGAAGACTAGAATATAATAGTGTGGTTCAAGACATTGGTTATGTCAGCGTAGATCTCTCTATGTTGCTCATGCATTTACTACATAACATACAATAGGTTGCATTAAATGAGATTAAGTCAATGGAACATATAGTGTATGAACACTTGAAGCAATCTAAGACCGTCATATCTTCACTCCAGAATAAGTTGGAGGAAACAAAGCAGCAGACACAAAGCTGGCAGCATTATATGAAGAGACTTGAGCAAGTTGTCATGTTTACCTGCAATGAAATTTTAGAGGTTGGAGTTACACTCGACATGCTCCCTAAGGCTCGGGTCATTAGGATGGAGGAAGTGGATACCGACTTCCACCAGAGAATTGCAGAACTAGAATCTAATCTCTTCCTAGAACACCCCCCTAAAGTATTGGAAGAGCGAAGGAAGGTAGTTAATGAAGATGCGCAACAAATTAAGGAGGTCGAGGGACTCTATGCTAAGGAATATGCACAGGTTTCCCATGCACGGGAAGCCTTCATGGATGATGTTGAGTCGCGGGACATAACATAGCAACTTCATGCAACAGATTCCAATCAAGTCAGGCTAAGGAACTCGTTGAAAACAATGTCGTCGGTCAAGAAGATGAGTAAGGATACTAAAATCAAATTATTACTGTGGCAAGTCACTAAGCTCCAAACACATCAGCAATGAAGAACGAATCATGTTGCATAGGTTTAATATGAAACATAGCTGGTCACAGGGACCATTCATCTAGTACATGTCCAGGTGCGACAGGCTGTATAAGCGACGAAAGTGGAAAGTTTGGGATATCTAAGTTCTGAACTAATGGAGAAAATTGCTATGGTAAAGGAATATGTTCAATGAATGGTAGAGGATGTAATGAAAATCTTCCAATAGTTTCAAGATAAGATGAACACCACAAATGTTTCTGTTTGAAGTGGCTCGTGACAAACCACATGTGTGTCTTGTTGGCCCTAGGAAAATGTGTAAAGTTTGGTCAATAAGTTTTGAGAAGTCTGGTCGCGAGGTGAACATGGCTGCAATGAAGTGAATATGGAAAAGTTTGGCTGTGATGTGAACAGGGTTGCGATGAATCAAAGACGGAATGGGTCAGATCCATAATTTTGGGCAATTTTTGAGGAAACATTAATGAGTGCAGTGAATTAGTGAGAGAATTTTTCAACTTATGGGTAATGGGAGTGGGATGTAAAATCAACCGTTAGAGCCTATAAAAATGTAAACGGGTTGTTCTCTAAGAGTTAGTTAGTAGTTGATTCCAGAGGAAAAGTATAGGAGAGACAGTTGAGAGTAATATTTGAAGAAGTTTGTTGTAAATTGTAGTGCAAACAATGAATAAGAGTGGTGTAGGGCTTGTAATGTCGATCCACAAGTTGTGTGCATGGATCAAATGTAAATATGATTTGGGAAGATGTCTACCTGTTGTGTGCGTGTACCAAAGCGTTCAAATGTGACTTATGCCAAATGAATATTGCTTTTGTGGTTTTTTCCCGTATGTGTTTCCAAGTTAAATTCTATGTTTCAAATGGTGTATGTTTGTTTTATGTCTGATGCTTTTTTATTTGCTATGAATGATAATAGTTATGATGAAATGGAATAATAACGTTGAAAATGTTGATAGATGTGATTTAGATCTGTTATGTTTTCATATGTTGTTGTTATCTGATGATTATTGTTCACTTATTTGCATCGTGGGGTTGTTTGTCGAGTTCATCCCTGGAGAGATCCTCTTTTGTCATTGCAGAAGCATGGTTCCTGCAGTCCCTATAGGTATCTCGGGTGAGACTTCACTTGCGTCACATGTGTTGTCGATGAAGTTATGTTGTGTTGGGCCGATGCCTTGGGTTTTTTTGGTTGGGATGGAAGGTTGAACCTGGGTTAGTCGAAGCAAAGCCAACATGAACTAAAAAAATTGGAGAGCCTGGACCTGTTGAACCATTTGCATTACAGTATTACCCCTGCCAAGATACTCCTCATATTTCCCCTCCGCTCTAGAATTTCCTCCACTTATAATATTTTCATGGTATATAATCAGAGCATCATACTTATCAACATCCCGCCTTATGTATTGAATCTTCCTATCCCAAGATTTAACAACCCAGTCGAGACAATTGAAATTGGTTTCCAGATCAGATCTAATTTGAGTAGACTTATTCAAAATAGCCAATTGGTCTTGAATTTCCTTCAATTGACTCTAAAATAGGTTCATTCTTGTCTTAACGCTTGCTACTTGGGCATAAAGATCATCAATTTTTTAATAATTTCCATACTAAAAAACCTACATAGAATGACCCCTCCCGAAAACAAAGAACTACAATCAATAGGGATACTACTAAGAGTTCTCAGCGGAGAATTAAGATTGTCCAAACCAATAACAAAGAAACCATAAGACAAATCATATAGAGACACAATGACACAAATGAAACTTAAAAGATATCCATTCTCACCAATCCAGAACAAAGAAACATCAAGAATTCCACAACTCCAACAATAACTAATATTATGCCTCGTATCCCAAAGTTGAAAGTCAGGTGAGAAGCTTAGATTTCTGAGAGAGAATACCTAAAATTTTTGAGAACTATGACGAATAAGGTGTCTACATTCCCACACTATGGAGAAGACATATGAGCTCCAGTCATTTCTCACTACTATTCCAAAAGTAGCTGAAACCCATACTCTAAAGTCGAACCAACTCAAGCAGCTCACAATGAAACCCAAAATGGAATGAAGAACAATATGAAGGGAATCATGTTGAACCATAAATGAGCTAACAACATGGTAATACGATCCATTTGCCAAAACTTCCAACAAAGTCCATCTGTTAACACATAAATCCATCCCAAATAAATGCCACCTACTCTCCCAAAGAACTAAAGATGCAAAATTCATAACTAAGGAATGCTAATAAAACTGAGATTGCCCTCATTATCCTTATAGACTCCTTTAGGGATATGAGAGGCTTGATTAACCAAATCATCAACCTGGTGATTTAGTTCTATGATCACATCATACAATCTAAGAGATTCAAAATGAGAATAAAATTTAAAATCCTCTTGTGGAGACGGCTAGAAATTTGATTCGAGATGTCTTTTCCTTGAATGGCTTATGATATAACAAAAAAAGGGTCCCAGACATTGTTAAAGAACGAACACCAACTTCAAAAGACATCTTCAATCCCAAGAACATGGCCAAACTCTCAACTTGGTTATTTGTTCTAATAACCAATCCGCATGAAAAAGTATTAACAATATTTTCGTCGAGGTAAAAAAGACTCCCCCCAAGCACCTGCCACCCCAAATCCTTGCAAATTGATTAAATAGAAAAACACAAAAAAACATGACATATAACAACAAAAAAGGTCATCTAGCATTCATATCCTTGCCTTTCTCATCCTCCAAAAATTGGATGAATGGCATACAATTCATCCATTGGACTGGCTTCATCCAATGGGGTGAGCCTGACTATGACTAGACTAGTTCATTTTGACTAGCATGTCTAGTTCTTTTATGACTTCCTTTGTTACCACTAAATGTTCTCACATATTTACATGCAAGTCCCCTACTCTTGATTCTGGATAGTAAATCCTGAGATTTTCATTCTTCGTCTCATTCATCATACCTCATATCTTGTCATATACTACCTGTATCATTTTATTAGCAGAGAAATCCATTAACAACATGCTAGAAGTTGATATTTTTGATCGATACCTCTTTCTTGACAACATACATGAAATTTATTGAGTTCAAAAATTGCTTCATTCAAAAATTTCAGTCTCCCTGACATAAAAGAATTACAATGACCATGAATGTGGCAAAACCAAAGGAAGACTAATGTGCTCGATGCCAAATTTAATATTTAAAATTTTGCAGTGCAGCTAGGGCTTGAAATCATATTGAGCACTTCCATAATTAGCTTTACCTACACGTGGCATATTAACATTGATTTATATATATGAGATAAAAACCCTTGTTAAGTTCCACAAAATAGGCTCAGTCATATCAACTAGGTTCCAAAATACATGCTCAGGTGTATTAGCTAAGGCATTGAGTAGATATTTAAGTCTTGTTTGCAGTAAATACCTCGTGTTTAGGGAATTTTCAATTAAAAATGATCTCACTCGCTTGAGCTCTTCTTCCCCAATTGAAGCAAGGGATTTTGCAAGCACTGCTCCCAGTGATGAATCTTTTGTTTGATTTCTCACAACAACATTAATCACCCTTCTTAGCTCAACTTGACCTGTAAATTTATGATCTCCTATTGATAGTGTGTCTAACAATAAGAATTTTGAGAGAGACAAATGTTCTCCATGTGATGAGGCACCACCCCTGGGCGAATTTTATCCTTCCATTAAAATCCTGCTTTTATGATATTTTTTGAAAGTTGGTTGACCTTTTCGAGTTTGAAGCAGTTACAAATTGACTCCGCTGCCAATTTAAATAGCTAGTAAAGTTTGATCCACTGGACTAATAGAAGATGTATCAACCTCAAATTGCCTGCCATTTCTATAAGCTATTTACAAACTAGAAATACTCATTCTAAAATATAAAAATACAGAGATCCAACACTAATTAACTAGTGTAATTTCTAGTATGAGGGAGAATTGTAATCCCATGCTCAACATGAAATTGACACATGACACTTCAATAAAATATTAAGTAAATAAAAAATTTACAACATGGACCATAATCTAAAACTTAAAATTGGAGTTGACAAGTGGAACTTAAAAAAATAATAAAATATCAAGTAAATAAAAAATTTAGAATAACAACCATAACCTAAAACTTAAAAGTAGAGTTGGCACATGACACTTTATTAAAATAATAAAATATAAGGTAAGTAAAAATTTTACAATGTAGACCCTAACTTAAACTTCAAAACAAAAGAGATAGATATTCCAATTAATTAAAACTAAAAAATTTAATGAAACTATTGCTATGCTATAGGAGTTGAGTCATCATTAAACCATGATTTACATACAAGGGATTTGAACACATAACAAAGGTTTACATATTAAACCAATATAGATCCATCTTAACTCTGGATCTACCAAGTGCCCAAATGGATCAAATCCCTTGAAATGCAAACTTAAGTGCAAATTTTGGTGAAAAGTTTGCATCTCAAGAGATTTTATCCCTCTTCGAGATTGGTAGATTTAGATTTAAGATGGATCTATACTAGTTCTATCAAATATCAATCTCCATAAAACAGTTGCTTAAATCTTCTTCACCTTAGCTCAACCAAATTCCATCTATATAAAACAAACATAAAATAAAAATGGTCACGACAAAAGTAACTCCAAAAGACAAAAATCCAAAAAGTTAACAATCAAAATATCTCTTCACAGTGACATCATCAATCACTTAAAAAGAATCATAAGATTAAAACTCAAATATTAAAAAGCATCTCCTTTAGTGAACAAAAAAACAAGATGCATTATATTGACCCATCAACTCTTTATATCGGTACATAAACTCTTTGCGTTTGAGTAACATGTGACATTGTATTGTGATCTCTAAGTTAAATGATGCATATCTCTACCCCCATACAAATATAGGGGTGGATCCATGAATATGGGTGTCTATTTCGTGAGAAATGGAAGGAGGTCACGCATGTCGAGCATTATTCAATCGAATAACATAAATTATTCAGTCGAATAAATTAGTTTATTTGGTGGAATAATGTAATTTATTCGGCTGAATAAATCAACACTTATTCGTCCAAATAACTTCTGACGGTCATCCATTTAAGTTAACAATGACCTCAAAATGCGCGTGAGAGCTTTGTCGACCGTGAAAATTTGACAACAAACCATTTTTGTGGCATAGTTATTCGACTGAATACGTAGAATATAAAACATATCGGAGAAGTCGACGTCATTCATTTTTCGGTCGAACAACAACAATTGCACCCTGCACCCTGTTACCATGTTCATTCCCAAGACCTTGCTTCACCTTGTTTGCTCGTTGTTGGGAGATTGCACTCAAGGAAAAGCCCCTGTATCGGAGGTCATATCAAAGGTTTTTAGTGTTACAAGATTGGAAAAAAAGGTTTAAAAAACTTCTTCTACAACCTTTGCCAATGGTAGCTAATATTTTAACAAAGGTCATAATGAAAAGAAATTATAACTAAAAAAGCTCCGTAGTCAGATGTTTTGGTGGATGTTTTTTTTTTATCGATGTTCAAAATAACCACACCGATTTGTTTCATAACACAATGCACCCGTGTTGTACAGTATAAAGTATCTTTGTCGGTGCATTAAAAAATAATGATCACCAAAAATAACAAAGTTGTTATGTCGTACCAATCTTGCATAGTGATTATACGCACCGGTTATTTCTTACATAATAAACACACCAATGCAATACATCACATTGTACGCACCGTACAAAATTTATTTTTTAGCTTTTCCAGCGCAGTTGATTGATATGAGCACAACGGTGCATATAAAGAAATGATATGCACTGGTGCATATAAACCAATGATATGCATCAATGCATATAAACCAATGATATGCATCAATACATATAAACCAATGATATGCACCGATGTGAAAAACAAATGAAAACACGTTAGTGATGTTGTCTAGCAAGTGAGAACCTTTATTTTAAAACTCAATTGTGCATTTGATTTACATAACCGCACCATTGCATATAAATTATGGAGACGCACCAGTATGACTAATTAGAGTAGACACATCGATGCATCATCGATTACCAAAAGCACCACATATGATTCTTAGAACAATGGTTACTAGCATTGCAGCCAAATATATCAATTTTAATGATTGTATTTGTGAGTTTTATTAGTGTTCGGGGAAACACATTAGAGCGACATTAATTATCAAAAGCACCACATATTATTAATTCAACAACGGATACTAGAATTGTAGTGAAATATGTATATTATATATTTTTTATTACATTATTTATTTGAAATTGAAATGTTTTTTTTATAGTACTATTCATTTTAATCAGGGATGATTTTAAGGAACCATACTTATTTAAAAGTGTATAAATGTTGGCGAATATTACCAATTCTTAAAACGCCAACTATAAAATGATTGCCGATATTTTTCAAAAAATATTTTAATTTCCAAGGATTTTATATCATTTATATAATAATTTGGCGATTCTTAGGGTGAAAAAATTTTACCCCATCAAAATTGGGCGAAACAGGGCTTCAAAAAATGCAAAATGGTGAATCTTTTTTGGGAGAAAAACATGGAAAAATAGCCCACTGGGCTAAAATTTGCCCCTAAAATTATCCCTGATTTCAATTTTAATTATTGGGTTTGTTTGGATTAATTTCTTATATCATAGATGCAAAATTCTATTGTAATATTTAATCATCTATGCATTTAATTACCAATGTATCGTTTCAAGTGTAACATTTGACAATAACATTGAAGAATGCAATTGGATAAAAATAGCTTATTTTATTATACATTAATAACACTCCCTTTGTCATACAAAATATAACAACATAGAGATAACAATAATCAAAATGTTAACATGCATGTAATTGTTACACTTATTGGTAACCCATTTTTTTTCAATTCAGACAGTATGTCCAATACATTATTATACAAAATGTTTGATTTTCACGGACAGATATTTCAAAATATACAACAAGCTACAACAACTTGCTTTAACATCAAAATTAAATATGGATCATCATTCTTTGTTGGAACTGTTATCGGTACTCGAGCCACTTGCATCAATTGGGTTATTTGAACAAATGTGTTGTTCATGGGTTCGGTCGTTTTCCTCTTTTTTAGCTAGCATCTGCAAACATAAAAATAAAGTGCATTGAGTGTATCTACATTGTTGAAAATAATGAAAAATAAAATAGATAGTATACATGAATGTAAATGGAAAAGTGATGTATTTGCATAGGAATAATTGAATCATGAATGATACACATTCTTTCAAATCCATATCTTATGCCTTCCATCAATAATTCGTATGTTGGCTCCACTTTATACTTTGTTTCCTACAAGTTTTATGCCTCATCACAATTAATAATAGATTTAATATAAAAAAAAATTATTATAAAATGATAGAAGTAAAACAATATAGATACTTACAAAATCCACATTTAATTTTTGATGCGTCAACATCACAACCCTTGCTTAACCCAATATCAATCAATTCATCTGATTGTTCCTCTTTGTATGTGAACACCTGTTTGAAGACATCCAAGGATTGGTAGTGAATATATATATAATGTCTCCTCTTGTTGTATGTTTTTGCTATTACAAGTCTGACAAGTCTAATTGACCATTGCTTTAGTAACATCTCTTGTAGTTTACATTTTATCTGATTTTTTGAATCATTTGATTGGATTCTGTGTTGTAAGTGAAAAATACATCAATACGTTCTTTCCACTATATCCCTCATAGTATTATAAAATACTTTGCCCCTTCTTTTAACTTCCAACACCACTCCAGTTGAGCTAAAGACCAATTGATTATCATTTGCATCTTCCATTATTATTTTTTCTTATGCTGACATTAACTTATGTCGTTGTTAGTCCCTGCATAACATCCAACATATGTGAATTAGATTATTTGAAACAGATTAGTGAATAATCATAAGTACACTATTACTCAAATTTGAAGAAATAATTGATATTGACTTCTTTTTTATTCACATGATCCATCCCTCTGCAACCTTTCCATCAACATTTTACACCTTTATGAACTTAGATTGGTAAGAATCTTATCGATCTTCCTCATTTTTTGGCTCTGGATTTCACATATTAACGAATATATATTAGTAAAATTTACAAATAATTCAAATAAATTAATTTAAATTCAGAAATTAATAAGAGCCACTTGCCTGCTTTGTAATTCTAGATGTGATTCCATCAGTTTGACTAAATTTTTTGTTCATTGAACTCATACCATGAATTTTTATCAATAAACAACCTGAAACATTAAATACAAAAGCTATCAATATATTATCCAAATAAATTATAGACCTTCAAAATAGAAAACAAGTTTGAAATCAGTGTATTTTATAAAATAAAATGCATCGGTGCGTATATACACATAGACGCACCAGTGCATTAGACCAAAGAAGACACACTGATGCGTTATACCAACACAAGTGCACCGTGAACGACCTAAAAGTATTTATCCTTTTATGGGAAGAAAGGGAAGTTCCTTCCATTATCAATGTTATTTTTTTATAAACACATTGATAACAGACAACTGAGAAATGAAAAAACGAGAAAACTTTGTGTTGCATACCATTAACGATGCGCCATAACGATACGTGAACTGGCGCATTTTTGGAAAACCAAACACACTGATTTTGACGCATTCATTTTTTTTAGAAAACTAAAAAAACTAAAAATAAATAAACTTTTGAGGGCTGACATGGCTACAAATTTGATCCAAATAATGGCTCTAGCTAGCCCTATGATTTCTATATATATTCACAAGTTCAACAAATCTAAAATCACTAAAAGATGAAATCATAATTTTGTGAAACAATAGAGCGATTTAAACCCTAATGTAAAATTTTGCAACCACAACAAATGAAAAGAAGCACCAAGAAGAGAAGGGTCGCAACATTGAAGGTATGTATGAAGTTTTTTTCTTTCTTTCTAAATCTACTTAATTTCTAAATAAGATAATAAGATCAACAATAATATCTGATGAAATTTTCCCTATGTAGGGTTTTTTTTCATTCACAATACCTGAAATTTTTTTATCTTCATAATAATCTAGATGCTCCAAACACTTTCCGCATAAGTCTTTGTTCCAAAGCTCTCCTATGAAATTTTCAGCAAAAGAATGAATTAATATTTAGGTTTTTTGCTTTTAACACACATTAGAATTACTTTTTCTCGGTAGTTCAGTGTGCTCGTGTCCATGATGCACTGGTGCAGTACTTTATATTTGCATCGATATCTCACAACTTTATAAAATATGATAACTTGGTGCACGCATATTTATGATGCACCCCAGTTCACTTGTCTTTAAGAAATACACCGGAATGAAAATTGTTGTAAAAATTCATGCATAAATATACGCTACTAAATGTAGCGGTTTATTTCTACTTCAAGATATTTTGTGGAGGTTCTTTCATGATGCATTTATCGTTGTTACACATCGACATCCTGCTACTCAAAAAAAATTCTCATTCATCGATGCACGTATACATGTAATGTACTGGTGCGATTGTGTTTATGAAACACACCATATTGAATAATCATTCTATAATGCATGTATGAATATCTACTACTAAATACATAGATTTTCTCCTGATGGAGCTTTTACAAAGTTTCTTTCACAGTGTGTTTACCGTTGTTGAGCACCAGTGCATTTAGTCTATTTGAGCGCGCTAGTGCTTGTATCTTTGAATAGATGCACCGCTAAAAAATTTGAATGATTGGTTTTTGTGGTTCCACTTACTAAATCTATATATTCATCTCAAATTTTCTTTTAGTATTCAACCACACCAATTACAATATTTCATTATATATATATATATATATATGTTGCTTAAACTCACCTTATTGTTACAGAATGGTTTCCAAACTATATTGGAAGTTAGATTGTAATATAATTCTTGAAAAAAAAAGGTTTGCAGAGATGTATATTGATTATTGATTTGGCTCAAATGTAGGGAGAAAAAGTTTTAGTATCAAATGGCCAATTCTTTAGATTCCATCTCATTCCATCATGTTCAAATTTTGACGAGTTCTTCCTTTCCACTCCAATAAGTTCATGTTTGATTTATGTTTTGACTATTTATTTGAATTTATGTTACTCATCCATGTGGATATGAATATCAATTTATTCTTTATCGCAGGATCTTGATTTAGGTTTGAGTTCAAGTGCACCAGACATTCCACTAGTTTCAAAACATCGTAAGCTTTTATTAGGAGCAAGATACAACACACGGTTCATAGATGAAAATGGGAAGCTACTTTACCCTACAAATTGTAACATGTCGTATTTAAGCTGCAACCCTGGTTCATTGACATTAATTCATCGTGTGCTAGAACTCTTTTACAACACCCCAGTAGTTTGTAGTTTCTTAAAATGTCAAGGGTTGAAGGAGAACCGTTGGTGTGTCACACTCACCCTTTACACCAATGATAGATTACCCAATGTTGATAGTCTAATACCCCTTATAACAGTAAAAAACCAATAGGTGATATAGAAAAGACACACAAAACACTTCCCTATGTTCTGTTTTGAAAAAGTTGGAAGCCAAAATAACTATGTCTCATCCTAAATTGACAAACCCCTCTTCTTATGTTTAGTGAACTGAAAGTTCTAGTGATGCAATGTATGATTTGAATGTCACCCAACCCATCTCCACTAGAAGATCCAAAAAATTGCATGAGTTGAGAGAAAAAGGGTCCAAGTACACACCGAAGTTTGTTCAATTGTTGGAGGGTAGTGACGACTTCTCCCTTCTTGTGAATTTGCAAAGCAAATATCAAACTTTTTACCGTCACGCTTTGTATGGCACTTGGACGTCTTCTCTACCTATGCCTGATGTTGGGATTGAATTCTCCTTTTGTGGTAATCGTTTTACGATTGTGAAGTGTAATATTGATGTTGTGAATCTTGGGTTGTTTATCCTTTCACATATACTTGTTTCTCCCAAACAATCAGTAGCACTTATGTCATTTTGCGGTTCTATCTATTGTCTGCCTAATTACTTGAATATTATTAAATACAAGCATATCATTTTTCATGTATAGTATGTGCGTGAATGGTTATGTTTTTAAAAAACTTTAACAAGAACCTGTTATATATAGATGTTCATCCATGCACTCATGGGAATATTGTAGGGTTCATAAATAGTTCTAGGTGCTCTTTGTTTTTTGCATATTCAATTCAATGACAAGAGTTCTTTATGAATAGGAAATCGTGAATATTTTTTGTTGTATATGCAATACATATTTTGTCTCCTGGTGACGAGTTGTTAATAAACTACAACTTTCGTAGACCACCAACTGCTCGTCAGATACGTCTCGCATTGGGATTACCCTTAGACGTTCCCTTGGGGCATAAGACAAAAAAACATTGATAAATTTATTATGTCAACTTACAATGGGAGCCTTTTAATGCATTACTCAATTTGAAATTATCTTTTATAAATTGTTAATTTAATTTACAAATTTATTTTGAAAATGTGTTGCTCAATTTTGAATTTTTATATTTAATATGGAATTGATGTTAATTTATCGCTCAATCTAAACGTTTGCTTTATAAGTTGTTTGCAGCTTATCATTTTGTATTGGAAATTATTCGTGTGCTTCTATAATAATTGTTTTGTATAATAATAGATTAAACCAATTGCATTGTGCTTACTAACATCATTGATGTGTGTTTTGTTATTATGTATTTTAACATTGTAGGCTTTCGATTACCGATGTTGGCAATGTCAGGATCAACGTAGCAATGTCGAAATTGAGATGTTATTGTTGGGATCATAAGGTTTATTACGTTATGTATTCATTGACGTTCTGACTTTTGACTTCGGATGTTAGAAGAGTCGAAGAGGTCTGATAAAGTTAGGAAGACGAAATTAAACCGCCAGAACTTTTATTCATGCTTTTTAATTGACCGTCTGGCTTATTTTAATCTTTAATTGAGATTTGTAAGTTCTAATTAACTATGCTTCTGCAATTTTGAGTCTATGGTTATTCATTATTATTTGTTTAGATAATTTTGATTATTTCCTCTTGTGATTTTAGAGCCTTGGTTAGCACTTTGTGTGTGGTTTTAGCTACGGGTGGTTATCTGTGTAGCTTTGTAGCGCGAGGGCACATTACAGTGTAATGTTAGAGCACGTTAATTGAATGTTCTTCCTTAACATGGAGGGGACATTTTTTTACCTATATGTATGGAAACGTTGGGGTACGTTACATTCATACAACAATTTGATGGTTGTACGAATAGACTTGTAGGGAAAAATTCCAATGGTTGTGTACAATGGATTGCACAATAGATCGTGTATACAAAATACATCAGTATGGTAGATTTTGGAAAATATATGGACTGTATGGATAAATTCACTGGTAGTGTTTGTACAAAAGAGTGGTTGTTGTGCGTAATACTAGTTTTTTGCAGCTTTAGTTTTGTTATGGTCTATAGGTTCGACACCCTACAATTTTGATGAAACCCCTAATCCAAGCATGAAAAAAGGGTATTAAAAACTTCCCATGCATAATAACGGTACATTTTTACTAAGGTCGAGACAAAGAAGTTAAACAATCGACACCACCAATATCTAGGTACATAGTGGTTGATGCACTTGATTGAATTCCAATACCATACCCTCATACATGATAGAGTCTAGTGAAAATGTTGCAATCCTAAAACCCTAAACACTGTTAAATCTGTTGAACTTTGAAAGGGATGTAAAATTCCACTTTCTACATATGAAGTCCAATGAGGTTGGAACCACTCTCAAAGATCCTTAAACAATTGATGGTAATGTTAAAAAAATTTGTATCCTTTTACTTTAAAAATTTAATGCCATTTAATGTTACCGATGATTACTAGACTTTACCTTCATTTATTTTCAAAACTGGCTTGTGTAAATCCGTGTCGTCCTCACTTGTATAAAAGTAATTAGTTTCGTACCAAACTGGTCGGTTTAGGCATTTTAGGTTATGTACAGGACCAGGCATGTCGATTATGTTATTGTCCAATTCCATATGAAACCGAACTCTACTAGTTTGAACCTCAAACCATACAAAAATGGCCCCCAAACCAGTTGAACTGGCCAGTCTTGCTAGTTCTAGTCTAGTTTTGATAACACCGGGTAGGGTTTGGAGAGCTTGACTTGCATCTACTTTGTGATAAAATTATGGTGTGTACTTGTACTTCATCATCATCATCATATATATATATATATATGCATTTACTAGCCATCGAAATTGTGTGTACTTGCAGATTTGATTTTTCACCTTATGCTATCTCCATGATTGAGTAGAGATTTCAGCCTTAGTGTTTCATGTTGATTTGAGACAACATACAATTGAATTAGAGAAGTAATTTAACACATCTAGAAGATGAGAGGGCATATTTACCAATCTTATAAGATATCCCAGAGTTTTGAATGCTTGGAAAGTGTGCCCCAAGGGTTGTAGCTTGTTGGTATTGAAGTGCACTTGTTCATTATTTATTTTCTTTGATTGAATGGTGAATTGGGTGAATATTAGTTGTTGTAATTTAATATTTTAGATTCATCCCTAAGGTTGAAAGTTCAAAAGAAATAGATCTAAAAAAATGTAAAGTAAATAAGGCAAAATTTAAAAATTTGAATTAAAAGCCAATGTTTCCAAAATTTCAACAAGAACAAGGTCAATGACCAATGCAAGACAATAACACATTTAAGGTCGAACATAAAGTCTGGTTACCACTAAACAAAGAAAGATTGTGGGGAACCGAAATTTGGGCCCCTTTCAAAGTGTTAGAGGTGGTAGGAAACAATGCTTACGGGTTGGGTCTACCTCCATACATGCACATTTACACTGGTGAATGTCAAATATCTGAAACATTATGGGTTATCCATGCTTAATGAAGAAACCAAGGGACATATCTCATCTTCCATAAACAGTTCAATGGAAGAAGACCATAACGAGTGAAGGGAGCAAACAAGAACTCCAAGGACATGTGTGGGGCCACAACACCTCCAAGCTTTGACCACCACAACATAGTGTGGGGTCACAACATCTCTTTCTGCCTAGACATGTGGAGCTAAACAAGTATGTTTTTCAAAGAATATTCTAGAGGATCCAAAACCCCAACCCTCACCAAAAGGGTATGCAAAACCCTAACCCTAATAACTAAGCGAGGAAATATAACATAGGTTTTTTGTTACATTTGCATTGGTATTTTGTTTAATTATCAAGTAGCATAAATGAGAGATCTAAGAAAGTAGACCAATGAAGAAGGATACACTGTAGAAATTTATGTTAGGCCATTGTGTCTAATTATTGCATAATGAGTTTGTTTTTCTCTATATTTGCATTGTAATTCTTGAGAATAATATGAACAAGGCACAATCCTTTATTTCTCATTGGAATTTTTCCCCTTTAGAGTTCAAGCATATGTCCATGGTGTTCTATTGTCGTCTTTTACTATTATTATTTGGTTTTATTTCTTAAATTTATTAAAGAATGTTGATGTGTCTTTAATACAACTAAAAACTCAAATATATCAATTAAGTGTAGATGGAGTGGTTGGAAGGAATGTTGTTATTCACCTCACTTAGGTTTAAATCTCACTTTTTAGTACTTCTACTTAAAAACCAACTTTAATTATGTATTTACTTGAATGGATATATTCTATCAATTAGAATATCCAACATATTTACACATAGTCAAAATTAAATGACATACAAATTACAATGTGAGGTTTCCTAGAGGCATGGAGCAACATTGCAAAATGAGATGAAAGATCATTAAATAATAATGATATAGACAAAAACACAAACACAAAGAAAACAACAACCATTAGGAATATAATATCGTATCTATAAACGGTGGCCTTATAAGTCGTGGAAACCCAAACCAGTACGCACAGAGGCGGGTGGGAAAGAGTCGATGAATGAAGTCGACCAAGCCAGCAGTGCTCTTCCGGTGTTGCTCTCCAGCTACGGCGATATCCCGTGCGGCGATATCCCGTATTGAAGTTATCCCCGACGAGAAGGTGATTTGTTTCCGCTTCCTTCCCGGATTTGAATGTATGCACTCAACCAATTCAAGAAATGACTCTTTAGACCCGCCCTTTCAAGCCACGACCGCCCCCAAAATTCCAGTGTCGACCTTTATTTCTTTCAAAGATATATGCTTCAAAAGAAATCTGATTGAAATTGGACTAGTAAACGATGAGAAAGTGTCGAGAAGGGGAGCTCGATCGATCGGAAGATGACCCTACTAAACGATGAGAAAGTTGCCTATGAAATGCCCGAACTCTCTAGATCTCGACCTTTCAAAGGTATATGTTTCAAACGCATACATATACGGTACTGATGTTTAGATTTTAGCTCTCCCCTTTGTTCTGTTATCTTCTTTTATAAACGGAAAGATATATGCAATTATTGGTATGCATGGGTAACTAAAATCACTCCCTTTCCAGGCTTGTTCATTAATTTGCTCCAACTAGTTAATTTAAGTTCAATAAAGGGTTATGAGCGAGGGCATCCCTATTTAAGGATAATCATACATTAACCGATTTTCAAGACCTTATGATCGTTTTGTCAAGGAACCAAATGGGTAGCTCGTTGGAGGAATTGGTTGTTGCCATCACTTCAACGAGGGAAAGAGGTTTAATTTTCCAAATTCCAGTTCCATTATGACTCCAATTCAATTTAAGGCATTTTGTTACAACTCTAGTTTAAATTACTGCTAGTAATCTCTTGTAGTCATTATACTAATTTGGATGTTGTTTGGAATCCAAGGCATTTGAATTCAACAAACCTATGACTTATTATAGCTAGTCACCCTATGCCGGGAAGAAGCAACGGGAAAGAGTTGTATGAGATTCAAAAAGAACCGAGGCACCTAGCTTGTGAGTTGGAAGGTATGCACAGGGAAGTTTAATACTTAAGCATAATGTTGGAGAAACAAATGCTGAAGCAGGAATTATTGGAAGCCAAATTGGAGAACATAAGCAAAAACATGATAACATGGTTAGTAAATTCGAGATGCAATATAATATCATCTGGGATTTGCAGAAGCTCACAAGCCGTAGGGAGACCTCATCATGTTTGTATTGGATCTATAAGGAACATGTTGATTATGTTGACACTGCAGCAGTTTGACGCAATACCAATGGAACAACAAAGGACATCCAGGAAACCTAGTCTTGGAATGGAAGATGCTTCCATGTAATGGAAGATGTCTCCTTGTAGGAACTTGGAAGTCCATAGTGGGCACAGTCATTCTACCAATTTGGATGTTCTTTGTGTTGAAATATTGTAACTTCAAAGAATATTCTATATGTATCTTTTTGTGGTCCCCGATGGTCCTACCGAGAGAACCACTTGTATTACATTGTACCCCAATGCTCCTAATCGGAAGAACTAATAAGAATCATGAGGTAGTCCCCTCTAATTGTAAAGGTGGGTCATCAGCACCCCAGTGTGGTTACTTGAGCCTACATGTCTAACTCGAGCCTACATGAGTTAACTTAAGTCGACATGTCAAATGAGAGTTAACTTAAGTGAACGGATGAATATAAATAGAGGTGTAGTGCTCCTCATTTGTGTCACACACTCTCACTTGTATAGCGCATTAGTGGAGAAGAGAAGTAGCTGGAGAAGGAAGAGGATCAGGCTTTGATCTCCTTGCTGGTTTTATCTTTTACCTTTTTGGGGCATCTATATTGAGGAAGCTTTTGCTGGGTTTTTCCCTTTAGGGTTTTCCCAGGATAAATCTTTGTGTTCCTTTTGTATGGTTGTGCTTATCTATCTCTCAGTGATCCTGTTTATATGCTTTTTGTTATGAAAAATGAAATGAAATACTAATGTCTTAGCTAAGCATATGAAAATTTAACATGGTATCAGAGCTAACTTGCGAAGAAGACATTGTGTAGCTACAGAAGCTAGGGCTTCTTACTTTTTGGGTCTCTCTCCACAATCCATCAGCAAAAGTATGCTAGGATGACTCTCCATTGAAGGGCGCATCTTTCTGTCGAAGCGGGATTCAATTCTGAGCATTTTCAGTTTTCGATGTGGAAATTAGGGCTTTCTACAAAAGAGGAATTTTTGAGTGAGACCAACATATGATTGTTCTTCTCATCAAAACCAAAGTTTAGAGACCTGGATCAAGAAATTTGGTTGGGTGAAACTCTGGGAAAGCAAACCCTAGTTTGACCCCGAGCTAGAAAAACCCTAAATACTAAAACTGCTACGTTTTGGTACATTCGCTATATTCCGAGATTGGTGAAGGACCAGGAGCTAAAAATTACAGGAGCCAACGATAAAATCCTGATGAAGACTGTGTTCAAAATTCATCCTCAGATTCGCTGTATTCCAGGAGATATGTTCTCTCCAAGTTAGGGTTTCAGCCTCTTCCAGAATTCATCCCTAAACAGGACACCTGGGGAGAATTGCAATATCTTGGGCTACAGAGGTCCAAATGGAATTCCTGAAGATGTTCCAGAAAGGGCACGGACTGAAATTTCGGTGGTCCGAATATCAGACTCAAAAGATGAACCAGTGACACGTGGCATGCCGTACAACTTCGCTGTTCTGAACAGTCCTGTAACAGGTCACCTTGGGAAAAAGATCATAAATCCCAAATGATGAAACCAATTCTGATGAAACCTGCGGTGTTGGATCAGGGACATGAGAGGTTACCTCAGTACAAAATTTCAGACACAGAGGAGCAGAAATTTCGGAGATATCACAGAAACAGTAACAGGCATTTCTGCAGAAGAAATTGGAAAATTAGGGCTTCTTGTTCCGGGAGCTTCCATCCACTGTTTTCAGAAATGGAGTACATTGGACAGCTCCATTTCAAGAGATCTATCTGTCTATCCAATCAGATCTGAAATATTCCAAATTTTTAAATTAGGGTTTCTGTGACAAACCCTAGATCAGCCAGCTCCGGAACCAGGACGGACACCTCAAATCGGTAAGATCTAATCCTTTGCTATGTTCATTTGAGGTTCTCATTTCGAAGTGATCTATCACATTAGCTTAATGATAAGCTTGGTGAAGTTGACAACTTCTAAGCCTAGAAGTATATGATCTCTCTAAAGAAAATGGATTGGACACCTACATGAGCATAGAGGTTCCAGTTTCAAAGGGAGATGAGGCTAGAAGCATTTCATAAGAGGAACTTGGTCAAAGCCTAGAAGATCATTGATGATTCAATCATGAATCAACCTGTTCTACAAGTGTCTTCCCTAAAGACATCGATGAGGTTTGATTTTTTGACCAAGCTATTTGAAGGGAATAACATAGATTGAAATATGACCTTAAGAAACCAGCTGAAGAATGTGAAGATCCAGAATGCAGAGACCATGCAGTCATAATGATCTCTCAAATCAAAGAACAACTTCAAGCGGGGAAAGAAGAAGTGAAGAATGCAGAAGTGGTGATGGCCACCTTGAATGGCCTCCCAAGATCATGGAATTCATTCATTCAAGGAATGTGATTACTTTCAGCAGACTTTGGGAAGAAGAAGAAGCTCGTCTCTGAAGATCAAGCTCTCTTCTTCCAAAGAAGATCCCTCAATCAATGAGGAATATGAAGATCTCAACTCTTGAAGAACTTCTTATCCACCTCAGCATTTGGATAAGAAACGATGCTGTCATGAATGAAGAAGACGATGAAGCTGAAGACTCAAGAAGGAGTATACCCATGAAACAAATAAAGATAAGTATTCAATTGTCATTTCATGATATTGTTTTGTTATACATTTGATTATATTCAGTTGATGTGTTATGCATGATAGATTGTTTGCATTAATGACTGTATACTACTAATATGCATGTGATGGGTAAGTAGCTCATGGTGCTCTCCATTGCTACTTATCAAACCTCTTTGCTGACATATTGGATTAGTGCACAATCTCAATAATGTCATGATGGAAGGCATCTAGAAAGTTTAAGTATGGATGAATGTTGTATTGACTAAACAGTTGCATGATGCATAAAAATTTGTCGTTATACATATGTTTTATGAAATAGTTCTAACCATGCAACTGGTGCATTTGAATTGTAGGAAAGGTCATGAACAACCTCCTACAAGAAAAGAAGGATGAGACTTGTTCTGAAGAACAAGTGATGACAATTCAAGATTCACTCCAATAAACATGAATCTGAAGCTCCCAGGGTCAGAGACACCATGACGGAAGAAAGAGCTTCAGAGAATGGTAGATCCACCTTGAAGGATGAAGACCACCATGGGTACAAGAGATAACTCAAGATGAAGAAAAGAATGCTATAAAAGAAGCTATGATCATAGAATAACAGTTGATCATGGGGAATGATGTATACGATATGATGGAACAAGTGTACAATGCAAGGTTCGTGATTCTCCCTAGAAAGAATAGACTATGACATGACATACTCTATTGACCAGTATATATCAAGCATAGAACCACCTATACAGTATGAAGAGGGAAGATGATACTCCACTTCAGGGGGAGTGACTACAGAAAATTATCTCTGAGTTCGACATGGTACAACATGATGGATAGCTTTGTGATGGATCGAGACTTTACCAAGAGTAAAGTGGGTTCCAACCTTCAAAGTTGAATGCAGAAGACTAGGATATGTTGATGACTTGAGAAGACAAACTCATAGAAGATGTTGTAATACTAGAATGATGTTTGGGTTATAGTACTCAAACCAGAAAGCAAGAATGTAGTATCTTCCAATTGGATTTGCAAGATAAGATATGTTGCTGATAGAAGTAAGGTAAGAGTTGTGGCTAGAGGAAAGAGGGAATTAATTCTGAAGAGACACTTACTCCAGGAAGCAAGGTACACTTCCTTCAAAACTATCATGGTAGTTTCTTCCATGATGAAGTAAAGACAAGCCTTCCTTAATGGTATGATTGAGGAAGAGTTTTATGTCGAATAGTCACGAGGATTTGAAGTTGAAGACAGAAGGAATCAAGTATGCAATTGAAGAAGGCCCTCTATGGCCTGAAGCAAGCTCCCAGAGCTTGGTATGGAAGAATAGATAGTTTCTTGATGAGCATGGGCTTTGCCAAGAGCAAAGTCGATCCTAACCTTTCCTACAAGGTTGTAGAAGATGTATCTGTCATTCTATTACTATATGTGGATGACTTATTCTTGACAGGGAATGAGAAACAGATCATGGAAAGCAAGAAGAAACTAGCAGAAGAATTTGAGATGAAAGACCTTGGGTTAATGCATTATTTCCTAGGTCTGGAAGTATGGAAAAGTTCAGAAGGAATCTTTCTCAACCAGGGAAAGTATGTGGTAGAGATATTGAAGAGATTCAATATGTTGGAATGCAAAGTCATGGCCACACCCATGGACTCCAACCTGAAGTTGTTAGCTGATGACTCATCAGAGTTAGTGGATGTGACTCACTACAGACAGATATTTGGGTCATTGATGTACTTAACTAATACCAGACTAGACATTTGTTTTACTGTGAACACCTTAAGTCAATATCTTGTTCAACCAAGACGGGTTCACCTAGTAGTTGCAAAACATGTGATGAGATATCTGAAAGGGACCATAGACTTTGGTCTATACTATGATGGTAGCCATGAGTATAGATTGTATGGCTACACAGATGCAAATTGGGTTAGAAGTATCTCAGACAGGAAAAGCACATCAGGTTTTTTCTTTTTGGTCTGTTATGAGTTTATGGTTTAGCAGGAAACAGTCCAGTGTTTCTCTTAGCACGGTTGAAGTAGAATACATAGCAGATTGCTCTACTAAGTTGTGAATCCATATGGCTTCAGAAGATGATATCAGGTCTCTTTGACCTGAAGATGGACACTACAATGATTCTATATGATAACCATAGTTGTGATGACAAAGGACCCTGTGTTCCGACGTAACGCGTAGAAATCCGGTATTTCTACTTACAAGATAAGATGCAGATGATGATACTGTAGATACAGATGATGGTGATTCAGTATTTCTATACTGAATATATATATAGATGATGATGATTTCAGTATTCCCATACTGAAGATATAGAGGATATTTCAAGTATTTACATACTGTAGATACAGATGATGGTGATTCCGTATTCCCATACTGAAGATATAGATGATGATGCTTTCAGTATTCACATACTGGAGATGCAGATGGTGATAGATCAGTATTCAGATATTGAAGATGTAGATGATGATGGTTTGAATGATGATGTACTGACGAAGCCTCTACCTCGAGTAGAGTTCGAACACTTTCGAGACAAGCTTGGTGTTGTTCAGAAAGACCTTCCTCGAAAGGGGGAGTAGTGATGTTGCAGTGGGATTGTATCATCCCTGGGCATTTGCCCTAAAGTGATCCGGAGACCTCGGTCCTCGAGAATGAAGAGGGATTGTATCATCCTGGGACATCTGTCCATAATAGATCCGGTGACCTCGGTCATCGAGAATGTGATGGGATTGTATCATCCCTGGACACTTGTCCTAAAGTGATCCGGAGACCTCGGTCCTCGAGAATGAAGAGGGATTGTATCATCCCGGGACATCTGTCCATAATAGATCCGGTGACCCAGGTCATTGAGAACGTGATGGGATTGTATCATCCCTGGACACTTGTCCTAAAGTGATCCGAAGACTTTGGTTTTCGAGAATGTGGAAGGATTGCATCATCCTTGGACGTAAGT
>LPNX010935949.1:7976-20912 GCA_001517045.1 Pseudotsuga menziesii | reverse complement strand
TAATTAGAAAATAAAGTGTGTACATTATACAATTAACATGAAACTGTTCAAAGAAAGATGAAAACAAAGTAACACAGACCAAATATCAAAAGAAAGATGAAAACAAAGTAACACAGACCAAATATCAAAAGAAAGATGATGAAAATTCCTAAAGACCAAATACCAAATGTTGATTGTTAACACCTAAACAAATATCACTAGTACATAAAGATTGGCAGTAACCATATGAAATTCAACAAATTGCATGACTTGAAGCATTTTCTCAGATAAGTGTAAATCAGTACTCCATTCCCTAACCTCAAAGCATTTTCTCATATAAGTGTAAATTATTACTCCATTCCTTAACTTCTTATTGATCTGCGTTTACTTGGAAAACACATGTTGAGTTGGAAAACAGAGCTTAAAACACTTCAGATACAGTATAAGGGGAAAACATTAAAGTTTACATGAATAAGTTCAGCACCTTGCACTTGCAGCAAATACGAAAAAGTTGCTCTATACTGGTATAACGTCACTTTGACGTTATTTTCTTTCTTAAAAATTTCATATATGCATACACATGGGCAGGATTTGCCCGTTTGTGATATTTGTAAAAGATTGAACACTGAAGCATTTTGACCAGTTAAAACATGGCAAGAATAGAGATATACAGCCATAGCACATAATGGGGAAGCTGTTTTTCCTCCAGACATCAAAAGAACAGCTTCTCTGCACAGTAATTAAAAAATTATATTGAATTCCTCACTTAGTGGAATAATAAAAATTTTTATATTGAACTCCTCGCTCAGTCGAATATAAACTTAAAGCAGATTTCATATTTACATATCATTAGCTGAGTTGTTCAAGAGAACCACAAATTACAAGCACCTTTGATAAATATCATCATAAGAATGCAACCGATCCCAAAAGAATTGTAGGACCACTAAGCTATCCCATGCTGCAAAATATTTGCAACAGGAGACAACAAATCAAGATAGCTTTCGGTCTACTCCAGAAAGCGGACCATCTTGCAAAGAAGGTACACGCTGTGCTGTTCCTCCATTGCTAACATTGATGAGGAGTTGTGTCAGCCGTCCTCTAGTTGCTGGGTCCTCCTGTATAGAATAAGAACCAGGAACGAAAATAATGAGGTTTTTGCTGGCTAAAACTTCTGTATAGCTGGATGTAACAGACGTCGTTTTCAGCCAAAAAAATTTGCGTAAGGAAGCTCAAAATATATCAAAGACAAACGATCATAGTCATCAAAACATGAAGAGGCTAATCCCTTCAATAACCTCCTTTATAATATAGTTGATTGTTAACTAAGCAGGGAAGGGTTGAAACAAATCATAAATTTATTGCTCTGTTACGTTCCCTATGACTACAAGATGCCATAAGAATACAAGAAATATTACGATGGTTTTGGAAAAAAATCGAGTAATATCAAGTGAATTATATCTCCCAAACTTTTAATTAAATTCCAACTTCCAAGATGTAGCGAAAGATGGATATAAATGGTGTTTGCACATCCGTAATTATCTGACAACTTTAGCGTTTGGGTTCTCATCAGATCAGAAAATACAGTGATATGGTAGCGATAAGGTAGATATAGTGTCCTAGCTTGTTCTAAATAGACCATCAAACGCTGTTCAGGGTTTTGAATTTATATATCTACAAATCTACCTATCAGAAACGTTTTTTTATTAGAATGCTAACAAGAAATGCCAACAGTCTCTGGAACAAATCAAATCTGTCACAACTATAGTCCAATTTACGAATGGAAGTGTCCTTCGAAAAATACATGGTGTTTCAGATTAAAAGCAGAAAATAAACTTGCGCAACATTTATAAATTAGCAGAAGCTTCACAGTAATATTGTTCTCGGCCATCACTCACCTTAAAACAGCCACAGGTTACCAAACACATCAGAAGCAGTTGTTTATATTTTTTTGCAGGTTCAAGCTGTTTCAAACTAAACTGACTGCTCAGCTTCATGCCAAAATAAGATATCGATGAAGTAAACCATTAATCTAGTTTCAATTACTTGTCAAAAATGCTTTTTCCTTCACAGATTTCTCAAGGGCATCACTGATTTTACATTTTGATCAGGATTGCTTAGATGTTCATGGTTGTGCACTATTTTAAATTAGAAATCGACAATGGGTTAAGAGCTTAACGGTTATTCATTGATAATAGCTCAATACCTATCCATTAATTTGAATATAAACAGTGATTTATTGGTCTTCACGAAACCCCAAGAGGATTTCACCAGCATATAGGATTTGGCATGCTGTCATCCAGACAGAGTAGAAGGCAGCTGCGGTCGGGATGGAAAATGAGCCCGAATGCCTCTGGTGCATCGCATGAAGGTGTGCTGTTTTTTTTTAAAATAAAACATTATATTACTTTAAAAGAGCTTCATTACAAATCAGTTATGCTTCTTGTCAGTCAAAATGACACAGCTTCCCAAAATATCTTGGCTCTGTTCTTATTCCCCACTCCCGAGAGTTTAGACAGGTTCCCCATGCCCACATATATAAGCCAACAGCTACTGCACCTAAACCCCCCAAAACCCTGTAAAGTCCAACTGAACATAGAATACCCATATACATAATGACCAAAACATAGCAAGTTCCACTGAACCTAGAATCCACATATACATATCGACCGAAACATTAAAGGACAAGCATATAATCAGGAGAAAACACTGATCTCAAACTGGATCCAGGATAGCATTCCCTATTCTGGGATAGGCATCAGCAGTTGTGACAGTAGTGGTGCCCTGGAGGTCAGCTCTGACTGGAATTCCCGACACTTTTCCGCAAATTGCCTTGCCTCATCAGCTCCCCTTCTCCCTCGGTCTTGCGAACTCCTTTGGCCCCCTTCCCACTAGATAGAAAGGGATGCCCAAATGGGCTGCCATGACATCAATCTTCTGATGCATTAAGTGGCACTCACTATTATGTTCCTTCGAGGTCTTTACTGGCTCTTCGTCTCCTTTGCATTTGGCCTCCCTCGTGACAGAAGAATGGCTAACCAGACTCATATTTACCCAGTAAATCATCAATGTGTGGTCGTAGGCCGAGGCTCTACCTGCCAAGGTGCCTGGGTCAATAACCCAGTCCGCCACTTCCTTGCGAAGGTCCTCTGTAGACATGAGCTTAACCTCCTCCCAAAGATTCCCAACCACCTTTTCCATTTCCAAGCGAATACCCAAAGGCACATGTTCTTTGTAAAACTCCATAGCGTCCTGGGCCTGTAGTTGAACCCTTGTCGCTTGACGTTCCCTCCTCATGGGTCCCTTCCCCTTTCTGTCCAGGGCAACGGAAGTTTCTCCTGGACCCATATCACTTCTCAGAGGACGCTTAGGAGCCATGCGCCTGGGGAGAGCAAGGCTATCCTTACATAGAGCTTGGGGGAGAACCTCAAGCCGAAGGTGGTCAAGCACCTCGAGGTGCACCAGACACAACTCGAAATCAGAAAACAGTAACACAGAGATCTCTCTACGATGATAAATGAGGGGTGGCGTATCCTGTCCAAAATAAAAGGAGGAGGGAGTCATGATGACCCAACCAGCCCAGTACTTCGCTCGCGTCATAACAATCATGTCGACGATGTCCTTAATACCTTCGCCTGCTCCATACATCCTTTATGCAATTAAAACCCAATCTCTTCGCTGATCCTGCCCTTCCTCGCCCGTCCCGTCATCCTCAAAGCCGCTACCAAATATGATGTTGAAGGACAGGTAGCATTTCGTAAGGCTAATAAACCATGTGGCCCTGCGTGGCATTAAACTTGGTTGTCCTGGGCGTGCTCGTGCGGATGATTTCAGTGCAGAAGCCTGGGCCCAACAATGCAGGCAAGTAGCCACACGGGACTATGATGCAAGGCCACAAGTGGATCGTCCGGAGTACGGTTTTGCAGGTGACAACACGAGCACGAGCAGAACAACTTGGTTGTCTCGAAGAACCGACTTTGGAGCCGAGAGAACCGAGAAGAGGTATATTGGCATAGCCTGCAGAACAACTTTTACAAGAATCAGTCTGCTAGGTAAGTTCAAAGGTTGTAAGACCCAACTCGAGAGCCGCTGTTTCATTTTATCTAAGAGTTCCTGCCAGGAGGCTTTCTTCGGCTTACCCACCCCAAGAGGGACTCCAAGATACTTAGAGGGCATCATCCCTCTTGAGAATCCCAGGATCCGGATAATGTTCCTTTGAGTAATAGGTGCAGTATTGAAGAAAAAGACCTAGGATTTATTGGGATTGACCGCGAGGGATGAAGCCTTAGCAAAGAGGGTTAGGCTCCGTTTGAAGCTTTATGCTTCTTGGACTAAAGGGTGCCCCATGAGCATGGTGTCGCCTACAAACTACTGGTGTGTTTGAGGGTCCATTCCCTCATGGACTCTTAGCCCCCTCAACTCCCCATTCTCAGCTTGAGTTTGAATAAGGCGACTCAGTCCCTCAACCATCATAATGAAGAGAAAGGGTTACAGAGGATCACCTTGTCTTATACCTCAAGAGGGCTAAAACACTCCAGGGGGAGAACCAATCAGGAGGATGTTGAAGAAAGGGGTTGTGACCAGGCTCATGACCCATTCTACCCAGTCAGGACTAAATCCAAAAGCCTCCAGCATTTTGTCCATGTATTGCTCCCTTAATTTATCAGACACCTTTTCTATGTCTAGTTTAATTAACATACTTGGCCGTCGTGTGCTTTTCAGCGAATGAATCACTTCATGGACTAGGATGACACCGTCCAAGATCTGTCTCCCTTCCACAAACCCAGCTTGCTCAGGGCATATAAGGCCGGGGAGGAGAGGTTTCGGGCGATTCGCTATCACCTTGGATATGATCTTGTAAATCACATTGCATAGGGCTATTGGTCTAAACTTGTCCGAAATCTGCCTCAGTTGTGCTCTGAGCTATGGAACCTTGCTTCCTGTTGGAACAAGAGATCATTGTTGATCCCATACTGAAGCAATAACCAGAGGTACTTTTCCAGTCAATTGCACTGTTAGCCCAATCTGAATCTGAACATCCAGATAACAATACTCCACTGCTAGAAGTATACCTGAGCCCATAAGTGATAGTACCTTGCACATATCTGAGTATATGTTCGGGGGTTACCAAGTGTATGTGCTTCGGATCGAACATGAACTGACTCAGTGCATTCATTGTGTAACAGATGTCTGGTCTCGTATGCACGGGATACATCAGGGATCCAATAAGCTATTTATATAGAGTAGAGTCCACACTCTGTGACCTGGTGGCTGAGTCCCGCACTTTTGTCAAGTTGGTAGTCATGGGTACACTCATGGACTTGCAATCCTGCATCCCAAATATCTGCAAGATATCCACTGCATACTTTCCTTGTGTCAAGAAGATCTCACCTGGCTTTTGCCAGACCTCTAAGCCAAGAAAGTAATGCATCAATCCGAGATCTTTCATCTCGAATTCAGAGGTAATCTCCCTCTTACACTATTCTATCAACTGTTCATTACCTGTAAGAAACAAGTCATCTACATATAGAACAAGTATCAAGACATGATTAAGAACAACCTTAAGAAAACCCCAAACTATGGAGAAAGCCATCCATCTTGGCATACCAGACTCTTGGAGCTGGTTTCAGTACATACAAGGCTTTCTTCAGTTTACATACATGGGTCTTCTTCCCATGAGTCACAAAGCCTTCAGGTTGTTCAATATAAACTTCCTCTTCAATCTTACCATTGAGGAAAGTTGTTTTTACATCCATCTGATGTAACTTCCATCCGAATATTGCAACAAGTGAAATGATGGTTGTATTGGTAATATACCTAGCAACAGGAGCAAATGTCTCATCATAGTCAATGCCTTCTTTCTGAGTGAAGCCACGAGCTACGAATTTGGATTTATACTTTTCCACACTGCCATCTGCAGCATGCTTGATCTTATAAAGCCATCTGGAAGTCACTACTGACTTTCCTGTTGGTCCAGGAACAACTTTCGAAACATCATTCTTCATGATTGACTTGTACTCTTCAATCATGGCATCAACCCATACCTGTTTACTTGCTGCTTCTTTGTATGATGAAGGTTCTACACTGATAAGCTGGCTCATGAGACCAGAGTACTTTTGTGGTCTTATGCTTTCTCTAAAAGTCCTTGAAAGAGATTTATGCTTCTCGCCTTCTTGCATTGTCTCTCGGTACCAAGCAGGTCTCCTTTTGGAAGGAGGAACTTCAAGTAGTTCTTCTGGTGGATTTTCAGTGTCCTTGGGTACATCTGGAATTTGATCCTCAAATTCCTCTTCCTCACTCTGAATTTCTGAATCTGGAAACTCAAGTGGAGAAACTTCATCTTCTGTTGAAAGCTCTAGTACTTTACGAAACACAATTTCCTCGTGGAAGATCACATCTCTGTTGACCTCTATGTGCCTTTGTCCTGGTATATAGACTCGATAAGCCTTCGAGCAATCACTGTACCCAACAAATATACCTTTCTTACTAGAGGGCTCTAGCTTGGTCCTCTTTTCTTTTGGCACATGAACGTACATGGGAGTACCAAATATCCTCATGTGATCAACTGCAGGTTTCTTCTTGGTGAAGACTTCTTCTGGAGTCTTCTCCCCCAAGATAGCATGAGAGCTTTTGTTTTGAATATACATAGCATTACCGGTAGCTTCAGCCCGCAAAGACAAAGGAAGATCTAGATCAGTGAGAATTTCTTTAGCAGCTTCACAGATCGTTCTATTCTTCCTCTCTGCAACCCCATTCTGCTGAGGGTTGTACGGTATTGTCAGCTCTTTTATGATTCCTGCTTCTCGGCAAAAATCATCAGATTCATTAGATTCATACTCACCTCCATTATCTGATCTCAAGATACAGATATGTCTGCTAGTTTGATTTTCAATCAGTGTCTTAAACTCTTTGAACTTGTCAAAAGTTTCACTCTTTCCCTTGAGGAAGTATATCCATGACTTCCGAGAGTGATCATCAATGAACAAAACATAATATAAACACCCACTCAAGGAGGGTGAAGACATAGGCCCACAAATGCCAGAATGAATCAAATCCAAAATTCCTTTAGATCTACACTTGCTTCTGGAAAATGATTTCTTAGTGTTCTTACCTAGAGCACATCCTTTGCAGATTCCTTCATGTTTTGGAGATACTTCTGGCATACCTGTAACCATCTTCTGCAATCTTGGGAGAGCTGTGTAGTGAAGGTGTCCAAAATTTCTATGCCAAAGTTCACATGGATCAATTGTGTGATGTACCAAAGCATGAGTGGAATCTCTGGAGGCCTTGTAAAGGTCTCCCTCTCGAACCCCAATCCGCACAGCTGAGCTTAGGTCTTTGTTCTTTGCCCATAGAAAGACTTTCTTGTCCATAAAGAGGACTCTGTAGTCCTTGTCCTCTAAGCTAGCAACATATAAGAGATTCTTCTTTAAATGAGGAACATAAAGAACATCATCAATATGAAGAACCGTACCTGAGTTAAGTTGAAGTGAAGTTGATCCAACTCCTTCAATCTTGTAAGTGGAGTCATCTCCAAGATCCACCTGTGTGGTGAACTTTTTCTTTCTATAACTGGTGAGAGCTCCACGGTTACTAGTCACGTTCCTAGAGGCACCACTATCAATCAACCAAGAAGTGGCACAATCTGTGAAATAACCAGTAAGAGCAGAAATCAAGTAGTACTCTCTTCTAGGCTTTTCATCCTTGTTAGCCTTGGTTTTCTTCTTCTTCTTTCTCATCTGCTTCTGTAGCAGAGGCTTGAAACCTTTGCTTGGGTTCTTCTTATTCTGCCTGCAGTTTTTGGAAAAATGTCCAAACTTGTGGCAATTATAACATTCCACTTTTGACATGTCAAAGAACTAACCTTGAGGTTTCTTTCCCTTCTTTTGCTGAGGGAAAGGCTTCTTGAATTTCTTTGTCTTTGCTGCAAGTGCAAGGTTGTCTTCCATGGTTACCTTTCCTGAGGTCCTTCCCTCTTCTTCTATGCAATTATGTCAAAGCCTTTCAAAGGTTGGCTGATTCTCATGTCCACTGACAGATGCCATGAAGGTTTCCCAATAGCTTGGGAGACCATCAACCACAGTTTGCACAAGGTTATCATCATCAACAGTAATACCAATAGCAATGAGTTGATCTCTTACCTGTGCAATCTTTGTGAAGAAAGAATCGACACTTTCATCGTTGTTCAACTTCAAAGTTCGTAGCCTCTTCTTCAAGACTCTCTTCTAACTGGGAGCCTTCTTTTCATATAGGTTGGCCAAAGCATCAAAGCATTCTTTAGCAGTCTTCAAAGATGTGATGTTGGGCATCACCTTCTCTTTGACAGAATCATAGATGATCCTTCTAGTCTAACCTTGCTTCCTCTTGTAAGCAAGCCTGCTAGCATTATATGTTCGCTCTTCAATGACTTTAAAAAAAATACCATCCAAGTCATTTTCTTCTAGAATGGTTGTTAACCTGGCCTTCCAGGAGTTGTAGTTGGCTGAACCATAGGGCTTCTCTTCCGGTCTGAAAACATTGACGGCCATCTCTGCAACTTAGTCAAATGTAAAGTCTGCAAATCTTATCCCAAGATCTAGGAAAACAAAAGCAATGTCCCTGTACTGTGTTTTCACATGCTAAGCTCTGATACCATGTTGAATTTAAGTATTAGCATGAATACTTAAAAATTTGCAGACTAACTTTAAACAAATGACAAGTGCAGTAAAATAACATCAATCACATCAACACAATGGACATAAGGATTTTCACTGGGGAAACCTTTAAAGGACAAAAACCCCAAAAAGCATTAGTAACTCATCTCGTAAATGAGATGACTGAAATTCTTCAAAAAATTCCACAAACCCCAATAGGTTAACCACAATACTAGAAGATCAATTTTTCCAAATTACATAAAAATACTCAATTAGGGCTTTTTCAAAAATTAGGGCTTATAGCCCTTTTCTCTCTCCTGCCCAAAAGACTGCCCGAAAAACTTGTTAGATTCCCGGTTCTTATATGTACCACTCAGTTTGTTGCTCGTCCGTACAGATCTGCTGCCCGCCTGTTAGTTTACTTGATCACTGCCCAGTTAACGTGTCCACGCTGCTCGTGGTTTGCTCAACTGCCTATTTGGCAGCCTTGCTGCTGCCCGAAGGGCTAACAGCCCTGGCCCATGGGTTGCCCTAAGGCCTGTGCAAAATTGGGATGCTACAGGACCCTCACGGATCTGCCTACAGGATGCCTGGAGGGCCTGTGTGGCCAAGATAACCCTCTTAGGTTCTGCTCGTAGGGTACCCGATGGTTGGCCGTGGGACAAACCCTCACGGGTATGCTTGTAATAGGCTGCCCGAGGGTGCCGAGAGGGGCAGTGCCCTACTATGGCTTGCCCGGAAAACAGAAGAGGGAAGCCCATGAAGAAGAGGATGCTGCCCGGAGAAGTTTGGTACTGAAGATGAGGGTTTGATAAAACCCTTACGACAGAAAAATGGTAGAAACCCTAGCTTAGGGTTTGTCTTCAAGTGGATGATGATGCCCTAGCTAGACTCATCATGCTAGGGCATAATCATAAAACTCTTCTTCAAACCTGTAAGATCTTCTCATGGAGCAGCTGTACTTGTGAGAACAAGTGTGTGTAATAATGAAATGGATTGATCTTCTTTTATATCCTTGAGTCACCTGTAAGAAGACCAAAATTAGAAAGAACAAAATAATATTATTTTATTCTTTTCTAATTTTCACTTTTACCTTTAGCCTTTCTGTGGTCCAAAAGTCCTTTATGTATTTTTGACTTTTACCAAAGTCCTTATGTATTTTTTACTTTTACTTATGGTCCTTTTTCCTGTGATCCAAAAGGCGTTATGTATTTTTGACTTTTGCTTTTAGCCTTCTTCAAGTGCCTCTGTGGTCATCACCTTTGGTCTTTTTTATTTCCATTCAAAGTACATCATCATAAACTAAGAGAGTTATTAATGCTTTTGTCTCACACTCTATGTAACACCAAGATCAGGTACTAGGGTATCTTAACCAAGGGTAGCTAAGCCTTGGAGAAGAACACAAAGCCCATTAATCAAGGGTCAGAGTGTCACACATGCCTTGACCCAGTCTAGGGCTTATAGTGCCTTCCTGGTAACAAACCAGGTGCCTTAGCCATGGGCTGCATAATTTGACCCTAGGTCAAATACTTTGTAACAGACCAAGCGCCTCCATTCTCCAAGAGAATGGATACTCAGAACTAAGCAGAGTCTACTAGTACTAGACTGGTCCACATCGTGGTCCCGAACGAGATGTTCATCATTCAACAGAATGGTCACTCAACACATGGTTGAGTCCCGCTAGGGCAGAGCTCGGTCCATATCATGGTCAAGGACCACATATCATCATTGAACATAATGATCACTCAACACTAGGTTGAGTCCATGCTGTGGTCCTGCACTAGGTGTCCCCATTCTCCTAAGAGAATGGCTCTCGATGCTGCTCTGAAAAATCAACAGTAGGATGTAGTTCGAACAGTTTGTTTAGAGATTTAGTTCTGGAGGCACTTTGCATGTTTTTGTCTTGTATGTGGAAGTGACCATGCACTAGCTAGGCTACTTTACTTTGTAATGTTGTTTTATAAAGTTTAAAGTGACTCTTATGTAAATAAGATTTTTGATAAAGTATTCCCTTGTTTTAATTTTATAAAGTGACTTTACGAGATAAAGTGCACTTGGTTTTTCATAAAATTAATGGGACTTTATTAAAATTAAATGTAACCGCTTTTGGGGGTAAAGTTTCTCAACCCTTGATCTTGAAAAGGAATGATTTAATCTTGGCCTTTGGATTTAGGGAATGGAGAAGGTGAAAAGTCACTCTCAAATTATAAGAGAGAGCTTAGGGTAGTGTGCAAGACAAGTTGAAGGAAAGCATTTCCAAGAGTGAGCATATGGCTGAGTTATTTGCAGAGAGAGAGGGAGCTGCAATTTTTCTCGAGTGGGCACAAATCTCAAGGAGAAAAAAATTTCTCAAGAGGGCATGAATCCCAAGGAGCTGGGCAGTGTTCAAAGGCATTTAGTTTTTGCTGAGTTGTATTGTTCTGTATAGTCCGTACGTTACAATAGTGGCACCGATTTTGAGAAAAAAATTATGGCACTATTTTCGAGAAGAGGAGAATTTAGTTTTCAAGCACATAAATCCGTATAATCTGTCCTATTCTGTACAGTCCGTACAATCTTTTGGGAACGAAAATCGAGGTGGCATAGAAATCGAGGTGGGCACAAAAATCAAGAAATCTGGTAGTCATTAATGCTGAAATAAATGGTGCTGTAAATTATTTTTCTGTTTGATAAATGCTGCAATAAAATTTCTCTTGGACTGGTTTTCCTCGGGGTGGGGTTTTTTTCCAGGGTCACATTGACCAAAATTCCACTGTTTTATGGGTTATCAGTTTGCTGTTTTTTTTTTTGTGTATTTTCGCTGCTACAGACTTATTTTAGTGTTTCAGCTTGTTGATTTAAATGCATGAGAAGTATTTTTTATTAATGACATGCCTAAGTCTGAAATCTGGGCAAACTAAGTGTTTGACAAAAGTCTGAAATTTTTGTCAATATTTCTACACTCCTTAGTTTCTAAGAGGTTGTAATATGCTTGAAATTTGTTAGTTTCAGGTTGCGCTTCAGCGCGGTGCTTAGAGCTTTTCCCTAGATTTCATCTTGTGGTGGCAGCCTTTTGTGTCATAGGCGTATTTGTAAAAAGCACTTCGAATTATTTCCACAATTAGTGGCTGACAGATTCATGGATCAGGTCAAATCTGAATCTGGCTATGGAGTTCGTTACTCCATTACAGACACTTATCACAGAAACTTGGATTTGTTCATTTTTAGAAGAAACTGACACATGACTGCTTCCATGTTGCATTTTTCCCTAAATGCTCTATTGCATCGTTTAACAGTGGCATCTTTTTGTATACTAGAAGGAAACGGAACTTCACAAAAAAATTCAAGATTACTGATAATATTGAACATAAAAATACAAATAGAAAACATCCGAATACTATGTGCAACATGTAAAACTCGTTAAATTTAAAAGACAACATGAGTTGAAGCCTAGTTTGAGAAAGAAAAGAGCCATTGTATTCATTTGAAAGGAAGAAAGATCTCCTACTACTAAAAAATGGTAAAAATGCCAAACCACTTACCCGGAGGCAATTGCTAAAGGTTGCATCCCGCAGACTATCAGGCAAGCATTTCTTTAAAGCTTCGCAAGCCCTGTAGTTATTAGATAAATTGAATTATCAAATAGACCATCTCAGCCACCTTTTTATCGACAACATTGAAACAGATTACAGAAGGAATTTCACAACATTCGTATGTCAACTTAGGCCTTTACATAGGAAAAAAGGAAATAAAAATGAAGTATATTATATGCACAACCAATCAGAAAGTATTAAAAGAGACAAGTGCAAAAACAGCTCCCACTAATAATAAAACCAAGGCAGAAATAAAGATGAGTTCAAGTTCCAGCAAGTTCATGCTGATGACGATGCTCACATGGAATTAACAGATGAACCTCTCTTAACATTCTAAAACAAATCAACTCCTCAAATCCAACTCAAATTAACCATAGCATAGATAAAAGAGCTAGTAAGTTGGCCCTCAATAAGAAACCAATTATGTGATGAACCAAACTGTAGAGTGACCCTGAAATGTAATTAAAATTTATAGAATGTCTAGTGATCTGAGTCAAGGGGGCAATGTTTATGGACCCATTGGTATCGTTTAATCCAAGGATGTATTTTTATTCAATACCTGTCTGGCTGGAAGAAGAGCAGAGCCTAGATAATCTCCAATTTTCAAGTAAAAGATGTTGCATCAACATCACCATCCTCCAAATAAGCAAAGGTTAAACACATTTAGGTGATAATGTTTATTGTGATCTCATAAGAGACAGGAAAGAGAAGAAGAAAATGGTTTTCAATTTCTATATCAAAGGCATATAATCTGC